>JAJJWW010012535.1:0-26008 GCA_023531295.1 Papaver armeniacum
CCCAGAGTAAAATTCATGGGTTCTGTTTGTCTGAAGAATCTAGTAATCTTCTCATTGAATATCTTGCAGAAGAAAACAAATAGGCGGTACATGTAGTTCAAAACTTCAAATAGGTAATACGTAAAGCAAGCAAAAACTGTTCAAATCTTGCAATGTCCCTATGCTTGCGAGTTGCGACTCTGCAGAATCTGGTCAATGACGCTAGCATCCTTCGCGATTTGCACAGCCGCTCACAGATGATTTGTCATGACACGCACTGTCCACATTCTTCTCCGGGTTAGCTGCATAATATAGCAACCTCTGAAGCTCTGATCTTCTATGTGATACTGCATTTTGGGCTTATCCATTTGAAAAAAACATGATCCCGAATGTAAAACCAAGATGGACTTAGTTTCCCTGAGATAATTAATCCATGAAATAAAATCAACACTATAAACATTTCCAAACGATTTATACGTACCCTCAAGTCACAGTGCATTCCTAATCTACCTTGCCAAAGAAAAAATAAATCACAAAATTGGTCAAAAAGACCAAAATCAACAATTTCTGGGTGAAAAAGACACTTAGGTTTTGATACTGTTTAAATAGCCAAAAATTAAAAATCTCTTGTTTAAATGGACAAAATTTTTAAAATGAGCGGGATGTAATCATCCTGTCCATTTTCAAATATTTTTTTCTTTTTTTTATTTCACACGGGATGCATCCAGATTTACATCCTTGTTATTTTTAAGTATAAGCGGGATGAATCCGGTTTCATCCTTGCTATTTTTTTTTCAATCTATTTCACCCGTACTTTTTTTTACTTGTCCATCTGAACCGTGTTTTAAATTTTTTTGGACAAATGACCCATTTTCTCAAAATAAATAGACGTTCAAAGTGAATCAACTATAAGATATCCTTAGGTCAAAAAGAAAGAAAAAACTATAAAATATCCTAAGCCAAAGAAATTTATATCAGTGCACAAGTAATGAAGTAGGTCTACGCAATAGTAATCGATCGAAATAAGAATATATATGAACTTTTGCTTTCCTAAATCCTACTTTGCTTTTCCAACGGGCATTAGATTTTCAATAAATGTTCTGATTTTATAGCTTCTCATCAGGTTCAAGCTCGGCATATATTTGGCCAACTTCTGCTTTCCTAAATTCTTTTTTGTCCGATCATAGTAATCAAATAGATGATAATGTGAAGTTTATCTGTTCTTCTTCAGGACAACTGATGATTATATGATCTGTCGTTCCTGGAATGTTTTCAAATGTATAACGTATTGCATTTCTAAAATGGAAAATCTCTTCCTAAAATTTCATGGAGGGGCCATATAGTACAAATTTTGACAATATGGATCAAATTTACCTATATCTCTATATACTATCGTAAATTTTGGGGTGACCATGGCCACTCAGGATGTGGCTCCGCTACTGATGGCAAAAAATGTGGCATGGTACTATGAGGCAAAAACTCGCCATGAAGTACATATAGATATCATGTCAAGTCTTAAGTAACTCTACGACTTGAGATGAAACCCAACTTGCGAATAGAAGTTAAGGCGCTTGGCAATAAGATCATCTGTGAATCTGGTAACCAAAAATATGGTCGCATTTACTTGTTGGCCTATCCAATTCACTCCAGGTATGTTGTTGGAAGGAGTTATCTAGTCAAAAAGATGGAGGATTTAACCGATGATGGTTTATTGTTAGTTAATGTAATGTTTAAAGAAACAATCAGTATCCAACATTTATCTCTCTTAATGGAGATCATAGCACTGTTCAAATTAAGGCTGCACATGGTCCGGTACGGCCCGGTTCTCCTATGGAACCGGTCCATGTACTTGGTGTGGAGGACCGGTACCTGTGACTTGTACCTGGTGTTGTACCTGTACTTCCGGTACCGGGTTTTTACCTGAAAAACAGTTCAAAATACTAAAAGTCTAAAACAACATTTCCAGCAACAATGCAACATTACAAAATAAGTTCAGTTTGTAACATACATACTTAAGTAGTTAAGTTCGACATTTCCATAACTTCAACATTACAAAATACTAAAAGTAAAAACAACATTTCTCTCGGACATCTATTCAAATGCTTTCAGTAATCCGGCGAGTGCCATTTACGTCATTGTGAACAGCATATTTGCCCTTGCAGTGGTGACATTGAGCATGAGTTTCACTAATCCTTGTCATTTCCAACCAAACATCAGATCTCACTTTGTCGTGCTTCTTTTTGCTATCACCAACTTCAACCGCTTCAGCTGTACTTGTTGGAGTTGCAGTTTCAACTTCATTTGTGTGAGATGCAGCTTGAGAGGAAGATCCAACTTCTGTTTGTTGAGTTATACTTGTAGTTGGAGTTGGATTTGTAGTTGGAGTTGCATTTGATGTGGTCACCTAACAAACATTAAACAGAAACCTTTTCAGGTCATCTAACAAACATTAAACAGATGGGAAAATGTCCCCATAGCCTCTTTAATCTACAAACAGCTAAACAGATTCTTTGGCTTATCTCGACTCTTGCCTACATGATAGAGGCAGTCAGATAAAGAACATACATTTCCAATATCAATCAACAAACCGCGCATATCATGCCCACAATATATTTACTTTTTTTTCACAGCCAGAATTCGGACAACCGATCAAATTGTTCTACATTAACTTAGTGACGATAAAGCAAACAACAACAACATAAGCGTAAACAAGCATAGAGTTGAAATGTTAAAGAGAGGCAACAAGTAAACAAAATGGGGAAAGACTACATACTAGTAACGACATTCATTTCACAAACAAGAGAAAAGGAAAAATAAATACAGGCAGCAACAAACCTAAGTAGATTAATAGTGAAAGCATACAACTAAATCTTCATAATTGCAAAACCACTCAAAAATACAAGCATTCTTAGTTATCACACAGTAAATAAAGAGGATCTATGTCTTCAAATCATCAAATCCTTTAACTGATAGTGTTGATGGTGGTTTTTAAACAAGGGGTAAAATCGTAAAACCCCATGACCTGAGTGTTCGCAACACATTAACTAAGAGCATTTAACTTTCGGTGTAAATAATTAGCCGAGAATTATTTTTTCAAAATACCCGATTAGGGTTTCGACAGAGCCTAATTCCAAAACCAAAGCGCACTCAGCCATGGCAATGCCAAACCAAACACGCACCTCTGCGCACCATGGCAACAATGTCAAGCCAAACGCTGCTGCGCTGCCATGGCAGCAATGTCAAACCCGAGCGCTGCGCTGCGCACCCATGGCGACAATTGCCAAACCAAGCCGCACACTCGCGCTTCCATGGCAACGATGCCAAACCAAGACGCACACTACGCGCCATGGAAATAACAATGCCAAACCAAGTCGCACGCTGCGCACCATGGAAACAATGCCAAACCAAGCCTCACACGGCGCACCATGGAAGCCAATGTTAAAACCATGTGAGCCAAACCAAACGCCGCGCACTGGGCGGCAACGCACGCCAAAACCAAGCCTCGCATCAGCGCACCATGGCAACGATGCCGACCAAACCGCCTCAAACCAAGCCGCATCAAAAAACCACCGCGCACCATGGCATGTGTGACGCCGAAAACCAAGCGCACCATGTACTTGACAGCACCATGGCTAGCGCTGGACGCTGACCTTAAAGCAAACTACATATCGCACTCATTGGCAACCATGCCAACTAAGCCGCTATGCCATCGCGCATGCAAAATATAGCGCCTAGGCTTGCAAAACGTGCAACTAGGTCAACATGGCCGTGACGCGTGCCATTGGCAAATGCCAACACGCATGCCACAAGCCATGTTTTCCAGCCGCTATGCCATTGGCACATGACAAATATAGCGCCCACAGGATTGCAAAGCGTCTCAACTAGGTCCCTTTGGTAAAATCACGATGCCATTGGCACATGCCAACACGTTGCCACAAGCCATATTATAAAGCGTATGCCATTGGCACATGCCAAATATAGCGCCCCTAGGCTTGCAACGTGCAATCGGGTTGACATGGCCGTACGTGCCATTGGCACATGCCAACACGCACTACAAGCCATATTTCCAAGCAGCCATGCCATTGGCACATGCCAAATATAGCGCCCTAGGCTTGCAAACCATGCAACCTAGGCCAAGTGCACCACGCATGCCATTGGCACATGCTAACATGCTCATGAGGTAGCTTTTTCCTACCAGGCCGGTCCTAATGGCCACGCATGCCATTAGCACATGCCAACATGCTCCGTAGCTTTCTACCAAAGCCACTTCGCCTCTAACGGCCATGCATGCCATCGCACATGCCAACATGCTCACGCGGGTAGCTTTTCCTACGAAGCCACGGCCCTATGACCCGCATGCCATTGGCACATGCAACATGCTATTGGTAGCTTTTCCTACCAAAGCCACGGTGTGCCCCACCGCCACGCATGCCATTGGCACATGCCAACATGCTCGCGGTAGCTTTTCCTACCAAAGCCACGGCTTCCCACCTACCACGCATGCCATCGGGCACATGCCAACATGCTCGCTGCAGCTTTTCCTAACAAGCCACGGCCCTAACGGCCACGCATGCCTTGGCACATGCCAACATGCTCACGCGGTAGCTTTTCCTACCAAGGCCACGGCCACTAGCGTACGCATGTTATTGGCACATGCCAACACGCTCGGCACAGTAGCCTTCATAACCTAGCCGTGACCCTTTTAAATGCACGCTGGTATCCTAACTCGCAAAACCATGCAACCTACCAGAAGGCATTCCGCACATGCCATCAGCACATGTCAATACGCACGCCACTCAAGAGCTCACTGCATTGCCACTCGCACTCAACGTGCAACCTACCACCAAGGCATTCCGCACATGCCATTGGCACATGCCACGCACGCCACTAGCAGCTCTGGCATTGCCACTTGCGCCGAGGTACAACCCTTAACAAGGGGCATTCCCGCACATGCCAAACGGCACACATGCCACACGCGCCGCTGGGGGCCACGACTTGCACTTTCTAAGGTGCAACTAACACTCGAGATATCAACACAAATCGGGATGCTTTCCAGGGTTTTGGTTTGGCGGTCCTGCAGCTTACGGCGTACCTCGCTCACATTAAGAAAGAGTGAAAAGGAATAAAGCGGTCAAATAAATGAGGAAATAATGGTAAAACGTTTTCTGCATTAAATACTCATGTCAGTTGCCACCTCCTCCCCATTATTATTTCACCCTTTACTCTCTTCCTTCTTCATGAGGCCAGGGTAAGTTCAATCTTGACTTGTATAAATAGGTCTTTATTTCACTGCATAACAAGTCTCGGTCGGGAGAAAAATACTTCACTTTCGTAAAAGGCAACTTTGCAAGCTTTCCAAAAAACTTTCATCTCTTGTGTTTTTACGAAGCTTCCACTTTCTGATACAAGTCGAGACACTCACTTCCTCTCCCGAAATTATTACGGTCTCAACACCTTTCTTGCTTCCCTCCCCAAATCAACCCTTCTCCTCCACTTTCATGGTAAAGGCAGATGGGAACGGCCATTTCTTGGTTTAGGTAGGATTTGCAATTGATCTCTCGAATCATAAAGTGCTCACGAAAGACATTTTGTTTAGGTTTGAACCATTTTCACCATCTACCGAATTTACCGAAATCAATGAAGCGATTTTTACCCATAAACAATTGCGATCACAATGAGGTTCGATCTTTCGGTTATAATGTCAATTTTCAACGGCCCGATCTCATTCTTCGACCCGGAGCGTCAAGATGGTAGAGGAAGGCGTCTACCCGACTCCGTTACTCCATGGCTCACATTATCGGTCATGACATGACAAGGGACGACTGGGACTTCTCATGTTAGAAGCAAAGCGATCTCGCCTGGTGGATTAATGGGAACAGTTCATCCGAAACTCGTGTGATTTAAAGACCAGGGGATTTCATGACCATGTTTCTAAAAAAAAAAAAAACTTGATCTTGCAGGAAAGTTAATTCTCATCGAGTAAGACCCGAGAAACCGAGTAAGTCTTATCTAGACAAAAATATGTGGTTTGCTTTGGTCTCGATAAAACCGATAGCCATGTTATGTTTCATCCCCATGTCATCTACCAACACACGGTTCATGGTTTTCCCGGATGTTCGTCACTTTCAATCATAACTAAAACAATCAACTCCTAAACAATTCATTCCAAAAAGAATAACCCAAACTGTCAAGGTAACATTTATCTATCAACCCAAGAAATCGAGGAAGACAAAAACCATAAACCGGGCGCTTTGTTTGCCTTTCAAAAAAAAAAAAAGCCACCTACCCGTACGCGCCTACTTTGCACTGATAATAATTACTGTCACTATTAGAAGATGTTTCTACGTTGACATTCGAAGAATTATTTATGATGAAGTATTTCCACAAGTTTACGAAAAGGCATACTATGGCTGGTTTGCACCCAAAGACAAGAAAAACAATAAAAAACAAATTGAAGAGAAACGGCTAGAGTACATAGGCTAGAGGAATATGCTGCTCGCCCACTTTATCACTAATACTGCCTTTCTACCAGCCCAACACCATGACGTGGACAACAAACATACGAGGTAAAAGGGAGCCAAATCGCATTTCATGATCATAACACTTTTTGAATTTGAATAAGGAAAGGATTTCCTGTTTGAGCTACGATGGGAAGAGGCAAGCGGGCCCAAGAAAAATTCCGAGCCACGTAAGCCAAACACGTGACAAACCAACGGTCCACGCCATGCCGAAATCAGCTGGGGTCCATGCTCTAACAGCGTCCCCTGCAAGCCGGCGCCCATTCTAAGACGATCCATTACTGCAGAGACGTGCATGCCGAGCTCACCCAGGCACGCGCATGCTGGGAGCGCTTGCCGAGACGTGCTTGCTGACGCGCTACTTCGCACGCTTACTGGGACACGCATGTCGAGCACACATGCCGCACGCGCATGCTAGCCAAGTACCACACTACGTGCTGCCGGTTTGCATCCTTCCAGTCACGACATCTTTGCGCCCTCTTCCAAGACCATCTCTCCTTCAAACAACGCCATGACTCGAACTTCGTGATCAAAACCGTGTCATCTCTTGCCGCGATACACTTACGATCACTAACCGGAGCCGCTCCGCCGCCACCCCAACGGTTCTTCAAGCATGAAAGCTCCAACCATCACCGAGACGCCACTTCCACCATCGGGGAAAAGATAGTGGAAGATCAGGAAGAAGCGTAGCCTCCTTTTAGCACCGTTGATTTGATGAAAAAGACAAAAAGATACTTCGGCGGGGCGTGTGTTTATAGATGAAGAGGCTCGCGTTGCTTTCTTAAACGCCCGGTAGAAGGATAAGCAATCCAATTTCGTCACACATAAAGATCGGGAAAGACTTCTCCAAAATCGAAAGCAAAGAAATCAACAACTCTCCTGGAGAGTTCAATGAGACCTTTCTTCCGTCCAAGACCACACTGACGGGGAATCCTGCTCCCACAAAGTCGTCGATGCCATGATGAAACATTTCCATGAGATTCTATGTTTCTCCAAGGCGTAGCGTCCAAGCGTATTTCGGCCCTCAACCGTTGAGACCAGAAAGCAGCGTTTCCCGGCCAGGAAGACGTTCCCTAACCCCAAACCTCTCTAGAAAGCACGATCGATAGATGGGCTCATCGGGACTCTAACTCTGTTCTCTTGAGGGATCGAGTTCGACGAGCGTGACGCTGCCTCCCGGAGCTTCAAAATGGTAATCGGAAATCGAGGCTCGAGAGTTGCAAGGCGTCGTTTCTAACGTTCTCTCGAGAACTATCTCGCATCAACGTTCTCCATAAATAGCTACGCATCAACGTTCTCGGCCGGGCTTCGGCTTCAACGTTCGCTTCAATGACACTCCTTTCCTGCAAAGGGTCGCCACCACACTCCCATATCAAGGAACATAGTCACAAAACGCCCTCACTACACCATTTTTAGGAATTAGCAACGGAGCACCGGACGTTGTCGGCCGGGTCGAACAACGGCAGTTGACGTTTCAAAACACGGTGTTGAGGTTTTTCAGCAAGCGGATAAGTCTTCTTTATTCTTGGTCAGCAACGGAGATTCGCAGCAACGTCACCGTGCCGTTGCGACTTTGTTTATTCGCAACCAAGGTCTGCCGTTGCTAAGATGTTTCTAATTACGAAGAATACCCCTTACTCAGGAACTACGGCCTGGTTTCTAATTTATTGGTTCCGGTTCTAATTTAGCAACAGAACATCGAGCGTTGCTAATCTTTTTTGCAATGAGAAAAAAAAAAGGTCGGGATCAATTGACTCGGTCAAAATCCATTCCCCGTATTTACCCCACTGCATAGTTACCCAGTTCCTCATATTCAAAGATTCCACGATATACAAACTTTTACTCATTCATTCACTTTCATTTCCACATTTATCATTATGAAAAAAGAATTATTCAATTGAAGTTAACAACAAGTATTGAGTATTTGATACAAACTATGTCATTCATTAATGGTTAAGAATAGCACTTAGGCTTATATTTATGCAATCAAGATATTGCCATCAGTTAAGTCTTTAGGGAAAATGAACAAATGATAAATGTTGAACATGCGGAAGCTAGAAATTTAGAGACCATGTAACATTTTTATAGATTTGAATGACAATTGTAGTATCGATTAAAAAACATGTCACTTATGAAAGCATGTTTCATAAAATTCATGATAACTTGTTAGAACGATTCTGATGACTATTACCGTGGTGAATGCGGTCCAACCATAAAAAAATCCATGCTTTCCGATCTGTTCTCCATCAAGAGACTTGTAGGTACTTGCCACACAAGCACATGCTTCAACAATGAAGCATTTCTACTGGCCATTAGGTATGAACTATGCTTTTCACCCGAAACATAGAGAACCCATAGTGAAAAGAGAGAGTTAGGTGCCTTAAATCAGGAAGTGAGTCTCAACTTTGAAAAATATGTAGTAATTGTTAGTAGTGACTATTGACTAACCTGAGAAGCCCACAGACAGAGAGAAGAAGCGAAGCCCGAGAGTACAGATGCAAATAGAACAGGAATAATACCATGAAATAAAATCAGATCCGCATCACGCCACAGAGCCCTTTCCGTGCCTTCCCCAACGCTTAATAGAACAGTGCCAAAGAATCAAAAGAGATCAGTGAGTTTGAAAAAATTGTACTTACTATCGGTAATACTAGTAAGTTGAAGAGTACCTTGGAATATTGGTGGGAAGCTTATAAATCCCAAAGTCTGCAGCAAGCAATGCGTGTACAATGACATCCGCATGAAAATGAAACATAACCCTAAGTTAGGTTCTCTAATCCATTCACAATTGACCGCATATCATCGAATTTGGGAGGTAAAATATTGAGTCACAGCAAGACCGTAATGCAGAAATTCTTGAGGGTGAGGTCTCGACTACACCGTCGCATAACGAATAAGCTTATTGAAGTATGGATCATCGGCACATCAAGTAAAGAGTATTTAATCTGCTAAATATAACATGATAAAGGAAAATCTTAACTTCAAATCTTGGTGAGTTCGTGTTTTCTACAAACAAGGAGTATTAGTCTTGATAATGCCATCAGTGATGGCTCAAGGAAATGAAAAGGAAGTGAATAAGTAGACTAAAGATAAATATTCCTACCACACTGGTCAAGTGAATCAGCCAGGGTTTTTGAAGAAGACACATCCAAACCCAGAACAAGAGCGGGGCGTAAGTATGCAAAGAAAGGTTCAAGCATCTCTTTGGTAGGACTCGGAATGGTTTTTGTACAATTGTAACAAAATAATCAAGCACTTGACCGAGAAACCAAATACGACAAAGATATAACTACGTAACATCAAACGGTCAATCGCTAAAGTTGAATCATTTTTTAACCTACAAGTTAAACTATTGGCCTTTCTAGGTGACATGCTGGTATATGTCCAACATAAGAATGAAGCGTCGACAACAAAAATAAATTGAGTTTTTCAGCATCCTACTCAATTCCTTGTAAAATAACCAAATATTAAAGGCTATCGAGATCATTATAAACGAGCACCTACTCACTAAATTCGGAGCATCGATACTCGCACTATTCGTCTAAATTTACAAGTTCAAATGGAAGTCGCATTTCCAAAGGAACAAGACTAAGTACTTGACAAATAAAAAATGTAAGCTAATAAGAGTAAATCATGTGGGTGTTAATCAATCAGCAAAGCTTAATTACACCCATGATGCGATGTGGCTATTTAGTTCAAATATTACATGGAGAATAAAAGATACTGCACCTTTATGGAGCAAAGACATTATTGATCGATGATGCAGTGTTTTAGAATAGATTCACTTGCTTCACCATTGACTTCAAAAAGCTCCGCACTCCATGAAAGCGCCTACCAAGAAAATATAATAAACGCGTCATTAAAATTTTCTCCAACACGTAATTAGTAAACAAAATTTACAAGAAAAAGGGTGAGATAGAAACGATTGGGGTAAATAGATTTAGCTATCATGGAGATGCGTAAATTAGACGTGGGCGCTATGAATGTTCTCTTTAGACATGCATAATAAAAATCAAACAACCATGAAATCAAGGAATGCAATTCAGTCTCATTGTGATTAAGTCGAAATAACAAATGTGCAATGGCAAACTTTGTTCACTTGTAATCGTTAGAGATCCATGAGCTAGCGTTTGTACTTGAGAGATCCAGTGGTGGCCTTAGACGAGAGTGAGGACTAAGATTAGAGGGGATAGAGCCAATGCTTCTCTCTGAATAGATGATACAATGCTTCGCACATATTGCCCGCCATTGATGCTACATTTTCTTGGAGGTGGATCTCAAACGCAAATTGAAATGCTATTGTCATCATCGATCTCAAGCTACTACCATTGCTAGCATAATCACCCGAAGCTCTGTTTTAGGTTGCCCAAACCTCAAGAGCGAGAAGCAAGGTCAAGTGTGCGATTAGGGATCGGAAGAATCCTCAGCACACATAAGTGACACATTTATGAGCAGGGAACTATGGGATGACTAGTAGGAAAAAATGGTACACCGACACATGCGAGCACAAGGAAAAATTAAAGCTTCATATACAACGGTGTGTGATAAAGAAACTTACCAATCCAGAATCGAGAGGAATAATGCGAAACCGGAAGGTAAGAGAGGTGCATCATCGACAAAGGAGGAATCCATGGGAGCAAAGATGAGTTAAGACAGTGCCAAAAGATTCTCGTCCAGCCCATTACAAAGGGAAGTGAAATACATAATACCAACAAGTCAACAATGGATTCAATGTATCACCCCTCCGGGGAAAAAAAAAACAAGATAACAATTTCCCTATTTCATTTCATGTTCCGAATAACATGTACGATATGAGTAAGCGATGAATAGGACCAAAGAACAGTCATAAGAAAAGAGTCGTTTCTTCGTATATTTTTAATAAGCATTGAAAGGTTTATACTTGTCTATCAAGTACATGAAAGCATGCTATAGACAAGCTTCGCCCATACTAAGGACTTGAGTGACTCGAAAATAACTTCCAAAATTGTCCATGGTTTACTTAATCTTATTACAAAAGATTAACTTTTGGTGTACCCTTTAGTCTTGGCATAAAAAAAAGAAATACAGTTGCCAATTGCCAATTGGATTTGAAAAAAGATACATACTTGCACGGAAAAACAGATCTTTAGCCATTATTGAGTCCTCCGACATTGGGCAATATGCGGCGAGATGCAATTTCCCATAAGAAACACGCAAAAAACCGTGAAAAATACATTCGAGAAAACGGTTAGTAGCTCACAGGCTTGGATATCAGCCGGAGTATTGAAAGTTCAATCACTATTATTCCCATACAATTACGCAAGGAGTCAAAAGGTGAATACATATAGGGATAATCCACACAAGAATTACCTTAAGGTGGACTGGTTTAGCCATTTGACATTAGAGTTCTACAAGAAAACTAGGAGTTTTCCAAAAAGAAACATTGACAATCGGGAATAGAGAGTAGAATTTAATACCGAGGAGTGTTGATGTGATGTACCTTCTAGTAGGGAACATCGGGATAACCTTTTCCATGAAATAATAAAGTTGGGTATCATTGTTGGTTCTTTTGCATAATTGAAGGGAAATTGAAGAACTGTGATTACCATGAAACGATAGAACGATTTGCCGCGATAAAATTACGATCATATACTAGCGTGGAATACTGCAACAAGAAAGTCCAAATTACGATCCAAACAACAAGCATCAATCCAGTTAATAGTATACAATAACCTTAAAAATGCTAAGCACCAATCCGTATTTAGAGTATACAATAACCTTAAAACATCTTTACTTGTTTCCTTCTCTACAACCATAATTTAGTGCATAACAACTTACACTTTGATATTTCAATAACCCAAACCACTACCATAATTTCAAGCCATAACCATCACCCTCAATCTTTACTATCATTCAACAAACTCAAAATGGAATGGAATAATTCTTTTAAATTAACTCAACAAAGCAATTACCTCAAAATGACTTATGCCAAACAATTGAAATCAAACTTCTTTATTACACGATTTGACTCAACCATACATCACCATCTCAACTCAAATCCATCACTTCATCACAGCCATTCCCAACAAATCTTCACCATCATCATTAGCATGAATAAAACCCTAACTATCGAACTCAGCCGTTCTTCAACCTCATAATCTAACTAATTGATTAAACTCAACTCCGAATCATTCTTCTAGAACTTCGGCCGTTTTCTACAACATCTCGCAGTCTTGTTCTTATGAAACCCTTGTTCTTTTTGTAATCGAACTCTCAAATTGGCATGACTATCTTCTTCTTCATGTTATAATCTTCAAAACCCATCCACTAATTTCTTCTCAATCATCACCAAATAGAAACCCTAATTCCCATTCACGAAAAACCCTAACTTCTCAATTGAATTCGTATTCTTCAATCTCCGTATTTTAAATCCTTGATTCAACTATTCTTCTCTTGATCTGAGTCTTGTAAACTTTGTCACAATATCAACTCTCTCAAAACCCTATCCCCGATTCTTACAAATTCATCTTTTCTTTCAATAAAAAATCCTAACAAAATCAAATCTATAAACTCATCATCTTCGGACTTAATCCATCTATCTCCTCGGATTTATTCATAGACAACATGAAGAAGTTTTAGAGATTCTTCACACAGAGACAGAGAGGAGATGAGAGTTTAGGAGTTGGAGAGGAGAGGAGAAGAGAGTAATTTACGAGAGAGTCTCTTCATTGTGGCGGAGAAAAAAGATGAAGGAAATGGATTAAGGGCAGGATAAGTCTAGATTGGGATTAAGGGTGGAAACAAAAAGAAGCACTTTGACCAAAGTTTGACCTGGGCATGTTTATCAACTCTAGTGTTCCGACCGCACACGTAATTCGCACGCTTGAACCGAGCGCGCATTTATTCGCAACCTGCCCGTGAGGTTGCAAAAATTCTTGACACCCATCCGTTGCGAAAAATTAGCAACTAAGATTCGCAACCGAAATTTCGCAACCGACCTAGTGCCGTTGCGAATCTTAGTTACGAATCCCTTAAAATGGTGTAGTGCTTTATCTATTGCGATCGATTTCCTACCTCATCCTGATCTTTGATCAGAACGGGAATCACATATAAGCTTATCTGTGGGAGGCCAATTTGTTTTAAATCTTTAATTAAGTTGAAACAACTCTTAGGCTGTAAAGGACATCATCTAAGGGAATTAATTGCGTGAGTCTGGGATTCAACTTCGCGTGAGGCTTGACTGTAACTAATCACTTTGATGGTCGATTCGGTCTCAAATACATTCCAATTGAAGTTCGAAGTAGTAGGTTAGGGGCTTAATATAGTTTGGTGTTCAATTTGGACTAGGTCTAAAGTTTCTTAAAAGATTTGTGGTTTCCTCGTTAATAATATTTAAAGCGTCGTGTTATTCCTTTTTCGCATTATATTGTTTATCTTCATAATTGAAATATCACGGGTTGTCGTTGAAATCAATTCAAGTAGATAAGTCCATCTAATTATTGGATACAACTTGATTGATTCTTGGATATTGATATTTGGAATCGTTCAAGTACTCTCACAAAGATAATCGTGTTCACTGGGACTTGCCTATGTTAACATTCTAGTTGTGAGAGAAAGAGATATAAGCTCTTCATGTGATTCACGATTGAGATTCATTAAGTTGAACTCTCGGTGTATTGAGTTTAGTCCATACAAGTTGCCTAAGAAAAAAGTTGATAGTGTATTTTGGTACTTCCACATTTTCAAATAGAACAATAATTCTCGAAGAATATTTTATTGGAAATAACCGAGTTTTTACACAATAAGATTGGTTTCATCTCGAACCCCAATGAAGAGGGTTAGCTCTCCGTTATTACAAAGAACGAAAAAACGAAAAAGAAGAAAGAAAAGAATAATTTAAATCTGATAGGTGTAGAATACACCGTATTTACTATCTAGAGTTTATGCTTTCTTTGCTATTTTTCTTGTAAATTATGTATTTTACGCATGTTTTGAGTTTTATAGCTACTTTGGAGTCGCACGGAGGAAAAGAAGAAGAAATCACCCAATTTGAGCAAAAAGGGCAAAAAGGTCATTTCCGGCAATTGATATATGGAGCTAACCACGGTTAAGGGGCAACCTCCTGGAAGAGTATTAAACGACAACCGGATTGGTTAGGGGGCTAGCCGAGTAGCCCTTATCGGAAACAACCTAAGTGGGGATAACCATCCATTATTACACTTAAACCTAAATTGAGAAATGTTTTCTCTAACATTTACTCACTTCTCCACCGAAATGATTGGCGATGTCACGTTGAGCTCAAAGAGAACGGAAGAGATCGAGAAAGAGAGAAACGGACTTAGAGAAGAGATGACAACATGGTTTGACGATGGTTGTTCTCGGAAGATGAAGCTTCTACAACCGGAAGAAATGGTACTACTGTCGATGCGAGAAGATTTTCTTGCTAACGTGAATCGAGAGGACGTTTGTTGAGCTCAATTAGTTTAGGGTTAATGGTTGAAATAGCAAATTGGAGGAATTCATGATGCTTGAAGAACTGAAAGCAGTTTGGCTCGAAATGAGGATTTCTTAGCTTCGATTGAAGATAAGATGGGTTTGAATTGTCTCAGATGGATAGAGATCTAGGGTGTGTATTGGTTTGAATTCGAGATTGAAATGGGGTTTGGCTTCGAATCGATTGCAAGACAAAGACAGGTTTCAACATGCTAGACCGAGATGAAATTGGGTTTTCAATCGGGGTTTTTATGAACGAAAAGCGAGTTAATGGTGTTGGTTGGAGATGGTGGTAGATGCATTATAGCTCACAGACAGGACAATTTGCTGAATTGGTGCTTTAGCTCGTGATGGTTCACATTGTGTGGAGATAATGGAGAAGTTTGCAACAACTAGAGATGGGAAGAAGCACTGGAGTCCGAGCATTCTTGGTGATTGCAATAGAGGAGCCACACTGTGGTGTGACATGGGTGTAAAATGGAGTAGCCGAGACCTATCTTTGAGAAGATGGCTAGGCAATTAGGTGGATATGGTTTCATTGGCAGTTGAAATTTTGGTACTAGGCCTGAGATGATGAGATGGTTTTGCAGGTGAAGGTAATGGTGCTTCGGTGAAGGTGGTTGAAATGCGAGAGATAGAGCTCGGGCTAGGTGCATTGGGTGATTTGAAAATGAGGCGAGATTTGGTGCTTCACATGTTGAGATGAAATTCTTCAGGTATGGAGACGGCGATTGTCACTGATGCTATAGGTTGGTGGTGACTTGAATCGAGTAGTTCATGAAGATGGTGGCATTGACGGAACTGGAAGCGAGGGCTTTGAGTCCGGGCAAGTGGGCTGGTGGATTGAATGGCTTGAGTTGCGGTTGCGGCGATTGTGAAATAAGCGGTTTCCAAGGGCCAAGACAATGTCGCATACAGTGGTATGGAGATAAGAAAGTGCTTGTGGGAAGACGTTGGTGGTGATGGTTAGATGAGACCGACAATGAATGCTTGAGTTTTTAGATGTGTGTTAAGTTTGAGCTACAAGGTGGTGCGAAATGTGAGTTGTGTAGTAATGGGCGAAGTGAAGGTGTCTTAGTGTTTGAGTTTCTGCGTTTGGTAATGAAGTTAAGGCATTACGGTGAATGGTTGCGGTAGCGGGAATGAGAATGGCTAGGATTTGACTATGAAGTTATATTGTAGTCGCGATAGAGAGCTATCTTCCATGAACACTGGATTATTACGGTGATGGGTTTGGCCGGAGTCAAGTTCGAAATGGAGAGGTAATTTTGGATCACGAATGCGAGATGCGGTGCGAGATTGGGAGCCATGGCAGGATGGTTACGTGGGTTTAGTGGTTGTGAAGGACGGGTGGAAGAGAATGGGCGAAGTTTAAAAGTGCTCTTTTATGGGTCGGCAAGATGGCTAGCCAAGGAGCCAAGTGACCTGAAAGGATGGTCTTTGACAAGTTTGGCTCATGCAAAGTGGCCTGGCTAGGACGGTCGGTAGAGTTAGCTAGGCGACTTGGGTTACGACTTCGATAACTCACCCGGTAAGACCGATCGGCTAAATCAGGCGACTTCATAGCCAACTCACTCTCCCCTTGAATCGTTGACTGCAATGATTGGTAATGATTGGCGTTTGTGGGTTAGTCCTAGCGGATTAAGCGGAATATTCCACGCGTATTCTATGATTGGAGAAATTCAATGGTGGCCGTGGCGGCAATTCAGCGATTCCAAATACAATCCCGAGTTTTAAAGCCGAGCAAAAATTCCAAAATTTTCTGGACTTCTCATGGGTGTGAAGACTTGGGCTAGGAAATTGGATGGAGAATTGGACCTCAAATTTGGAAAGAGAAGGTGGAAGAGTTGAGAAAAAGCTTGGATTTGGAAATTGAATTGCAAAAGAAAAAGGATTCTATTCCTTGGAAGATTTGGAGAATATTGAAGCCTATAAATAGAGAAGTTTTCTACAACCTCTATACATCTCTCTACACACAACACTTTTCTTTTCTTATTCTTTGTGTGAACTCTTTAACATGAGTAGTTAATTTTATTGATTGAGGATGAATTCCTAGTTTTTAAACATATGATTTGAGTTTTTGTTTCAATTCTATCTTGAAGTTTTTCACATGATTATCGTTTGTTTTTACTAATAGGAATGATCTTAAAGACATTCATGATTGATTGATAGATTGTTTAGGTGGCCAACTAAATTGATTTGTTAATTTGATCTAAAGCTAGTGAAAGTTAGGAGATAAGTAATCGTTTCTTGACTCTTTACATAAGTAGCAAACACGAGACCTTGCGGAGGATTAGTGGAGCAATTGTGTGTAGAAACAACGCTAGAAAGTGGACCTTGCGAACAGAGTTTAACTACTAGTACTAAACCTAAATTCATAAATCTTAATGCATTTAGGGAATTACATCTTGTAAGCGAACCTCGGGGTGGTTCTTTTGAATAGAATCGATAACTAAAGCGGATGTTACTCGGTGAAATTAGGGATTTTGGGCTAGCTAAGCGGACCTGCTTTATCCTACGGTTGGTGATAATGTGTGACTAATAACAAGTAGAAGAGAACATAACTTTAATCATTGTTCCGTAACGAAGAAGGATTCCTTGATCTTGTCTCTCTTATTGCTTTCAACTTTTATCTTTTAATTGCTTTGTTTATTTTCTTTTGCTTTTTACACCTCCCTTTTGTGACAATTTTTACAACTAGAATCTCTTGCTCCTCGTGGGATCGACCTTGACTACCTATATTACTTGTTAATTAGGTAGTAAAGTATTAATTAATTTGTTGTGGTTCGACAGCACGCATCAAATTTTGGCGCGTTCTGCGGGGAGGCGGATGATTTTTAGTTGTTTTTATTTTCTTTTTGCTTTATTCTTGCTTTGTTGGATTATTCAATATCTAACTTGGTTTTGAATCTTATTTCAGGTCTTGGGTTTTCCATGTACGGTGGACAAGAGCAAGCATATTACAACAATCAATCGGTTTTCAACCTCAACATTATGACAACTTCCAACCATCCTTAGGATACAATCAAAACCAATATTTTGGCTATGATAAATTTCCCTGAACCTTATGGATATTCTCATACATATCAACAACCTTATGACAGGGTATGTAAGTGGACAAACACGGATGGAAGGATAGTTATGCATCTAACAATTTGTTTTCTAGTAATGCGAGACAGAGAGAATTTGAATATACTCCTCTTCATCGTGTTTTTCCTTCACTTTTTCCAAAGAGGAGATACGAGTCTAGAAAATCTATCAACGGTGGTAGCGTGTGAATGTCGAAACTTGCACGAAATTATACAAATTGGAAGATGATGGAGACTCGGAAGAGCTTATGAAATTAGTAGGACTATTCATATGGAACTTAAACAGCGTCGGGATAAAGGGTTATGAAACCGATGAAGATTCTTATTATGGTGAGTCCGAAAATGAAGATGATTGTGTTGAAAAAGAACCAACCTTTGGATACTTTTGATGACGATAGTGTAGATTACTCGAGCCTTGATCTTAATAATGATCAATCACCTATTCAAAAGGAAGAGCTTGAGGAAGATGCATTTATTGCTTGGCAAAAATTCCTTAGGGAAAGATGGGAGTCGCGGAAGTGTATGAGTGTTGCAACAATGAGGAAGTTATTCCAACTCCGGATCATAATAACGATCCTTCACCTATTCAAAGGAGGAGATTGGGTGTGACTTACCTATTGTTGTAAAGCGGTGTAACACCCGACATGAAGATCTTACAATCTATACGAGGAAAATCATTTTAGTGAAATGGCCCGATTAGATGATGAGAATGTTGAAGAGATGATGCTAGAGGATAAAACCACATTCATTGATTTTGTGGAAGACCCAATTGAACTTGCGAATAATTTTAATGATGCCGAGACTTTAGTTAAGGTAGAAAACAGCGAAGAATGGTTGCAAGGTTTAATAGAGGACCACGATATACAAAGAGGTAAGTAATTCACTCGAATTTTTAAGGATGAAGAGGATTCTATAATACAAGAGATTGTGAAAGGTTTGTCTAACCCTTTGCATATTGATTCTTCTCCTTTACCTCTTATTGGTTTGAATGTATGTGCTTGAAAGTATTTTGGATGATTTTGTTTTAGATATCCACCATTGGAAACACTTGATGCTAACACTATGCGAGGTTTGCCAAGAGAATACATGGAAGTTCCCAAATTCTATGTTCTTTATACACTTAGAGTGTGGACGAGAATAAGTGTGGGGAAATTTCTATCGGCGATAACATCACTATTGTTTTCTTGTGCTAATATTTGTATGGAGTTATTGTTTGCAAAGCATATTATGGGTGGATCCTCAAATTTTCCGATTGTTAGTATATGGGAATGAATCTTGCAAGAGCTAAGTCGGGGCGTCGACTTTAAAACAAGCGCTTAATGGAGGCAACCCATAGGTTTTGTATTTCTTATGCTTTTTATTTTTTGTTATTTTCTTTTTCTTGTTTCTTATCATGTTAAAATTTCCCATCTTGACTTTACTAGGAGGATTCAATTGCATTGAGGACAATGTAAGGTTTAAGTGTGGGGGAGTGGTTAAGCATGTTTTTAAAACAAAAATTACAAAAATTAAAAAAAAAAAAATTTAAAAAAAAGTTTTATTTAAAAACCTCCAACTTTTAAAGATTTTAGAGTCACTAGCATACTTCTAGGTATGTTTACATAGAGATTTTGACCGACATAATTGAACTTGGAAATGTTAGAGAACTACATTCGGATTTCTTGTTTGTTTGAGTGTTAAATAATGGATTTAATCATGCGGTGATGCGAATTTGGTGCGAGGGAGAAATGCGTTATTAGAGTTCTTTGATCAATCATTAGTGGAGACTATCGTATTCATATCATGAGAGGCACCGACCAGAAATTTTCCATATACTAAAGAGCTTTCTTTTGAGTGTGTGTCACCACACGTCAATTAAAAGGTAGAATGGTGAGCTACCCAACCTCCCACCAATAGAAGCACTACTCTTTGATCTCTTGAGTGCTAATTTTGTCAATCATGAGGGTGACGTCCATGGATGAAAGCTTCCTTCTTGTAGTTCGATTTGCAGTTAGCACCATTTTCTCTCTCGACAACAACGGATCCATAGAAACACTCTCATCATCAACAAGGAGCGACATCAAAATCTACAAGGAAAGTTGGAAAAGTTTAAGGTTTACAAGCAAACGGAATGCGAGAAAAAGAGCAAATTTCAAATTCAAGTAAAGCAAACATACAAAGAGCGGATTTTTTACATATAAGTTGAGGACTTACAATACAATGAGGTAATTTTATATCCAAGTATAAAGACTTATTCATGAAAGCGAAAAGAAAATCAAAAGGTGAGAATTTTTGAAGTTTATGATTTCAAGACGATACAAGTTGTGAAGAATCAAGCGGTAAAATACTTCTTCCATGGCCATGGTTTATTTTTTTTTTAATTTCTCTTGTTTTAAAAAAAAAAAAAAAAAAAAAAAAAAAAAAAAAAAAAAGAGAAATATTTGTTCTTATTTTATTTATAGGTGGGGAAGGAAAATTTATAAGAAAGTTTCAGCGACAAGGATTTTAAGGTACAAGAGTTGAAAAAAATTGTCAAGGATTTATGAAATTCGAGAGTTTATCATCAATAGTTGGAAGGAAAACCAAGAAGTTAAAGACGAGGAGCGGAAGACGTTTATTGGATCGTGTGAGTGGTGTTATCATAATTGGCGATCGGATGTGAAGGTGAGTAAGTAATCTCATCCTCGATAATATGGTTGATTTCCTTTCTTAGAGATCGTCGGAAAAATGGTTTTCAAAATATTAAAAAGATGTGGGTTTAAAAATATTTCGGAAGTTATCCTTCCCACCATTCAACGTGATGCGGATTTCATCTTCATTCCTACCTGCACACATGTGAGAACCATAAAAGCTGTCTTTTTGAGTGCAATTTATAAAATATCTTTTTGGGGGAGGCGAGTCGATGCGAAATGCTTATTGATCGTTTCTCAAACACGCGCATTCTCTCATTATGGTGGTTATTTCTCACTCAAAATTAAGAGCGAGAATATGTTCTTTAGTATTTAACTTCTTATTACTAGAATCACGAAACTCTATGTCCTCATAGCTTTTTGGATGCTTGGGGACGCTTGAACGCTTTGAAGTTGTGAGTTTTAGTTTGATTTGCTCGAGGACTAGCAAAGTCTAAGTGTGGGGGAATTTGATAGGTGTAGAATACCACGTTTTACTATCTAGAGTTTATGCTTTCTTTGCTATTTTTTGTAAATTATGTATTTTACGCATGTTTTGAGTTTTATAGCTACTTGGAGTCGCACGGAGGAAAGAAAGAAGAAATCACCCAATTTGAGCAAAAGGCAAAAAGGTCATTTTCCATCGGCAATTGATATATGGGCCTAACCACGGTTAAGGGGCAACTCTCTTGGAAGAGTATTAAACGACAAACAGGCATTGGTTAGGGAATTGCTTAGGTTGGTAGCCCTTGCTCCAGCTAACCAAGTGGGATAACCATCCCATTATTACACTTAAACCTAAATTGAGAAATGTTTTCTCTAACATTTACTCCCTTCTCCACAAGAAATGATTGGCGATGTCACATTGAGCTCGAGAGAACGGAAGAGATCGAGAAAGAGAGAAACGGACTTAGAGAAGAGATGACAACATGGTTTGACGATGGTTGTTCTCGGAGAAGATGAAAAGAACCAAGAAGGAAATGGTACTAATGGTCGATGCGAGAAGATTTCTTTGCAACGTGAATCGAGAGGACGTTTGTTGAGCTCGAATTAGTTTAGGGTTAATGGTTGAAATAAAATTCGGGGAGGAATTCATGATGCTTGAAGAACCGAAACGAGGTTTGGCTCGAAACGAGGATTTCTTAGCCCGATTGAAGATAAGATGGGTTTGAATTGTCTCGGATGGATAGAGATCTAGGGTGTGTATTGGTTTGAATTAGTAGATTTAAATGGGGTTGTGGCTTCGAATCGGTGCAAGACAAAGACGAGGTTTGACGATCTTTGGCCAAGATGAAATTGGAGTTTTCAATCAGTTTTGCCAAGAACGAGAAAACTGAGTTAATGGTGTTAGTTGGAGATGGTGTAGATGCATTATAGGCTCTGTTGTGGCAGGACAATGTCTTCGAATTGGTGCTTTGGCTCGTGATGGTTGTTGTGTGGAGATAATGGAGAAGCTGCAACAACTAGAGATACTGAGGAAGAAGCACAGAGTCTGGCATTCTTTGGTGGATTGCAATAGAAGAGACTACATTTGTGATGTGACATGGGTCTGCAATGGAGAATTTGAGACCTATCTTGAGAAGATGGCTAGGCAATTTCGGTGGATATAGTTTCATTGCGAGTTGAGTGGTACTAGGCACGAGATGAGAGATGGTTTAGGTGAAGGTAATGGTGCAATGATGAAAGGTGGTTGAAATCGGAGATAGAGCTCGAGGGCTAAGTGCAAGTGGTGATTTGAAAATGAGTCATGATTTGGTGCTTCCGAGATGAGATGAAATTCTTTAGGTATGGAGACGGCGATTGTCTTTCTTGAAATCATTAAAATTCTGAGTGGTGACTTGAATCGGAGTAGTTCGGTGAAGATGGTGGCATTGTGAACTGGGCGTGGCTTTGGAGTCGCAAGTGGTCGCTTGAGGTGGATTGAATGGCTTGGAGTTACGGTTGCGAGCGATTGAAGTTGCAGTTTGAGGGCGAGAGACAATCACGTTGGTGGTATGGAGATAAGAAAGTGCTTGTGGAAGGCGTTGGTGGTGATGGTTAGATGGGGTACCGACAATGAATACTTGAGTTTTTAGATGTGTGTTAAGTTTGAGCTACAAGGTGGTGCGGTTAGTTGTGTAAGTAATGGCTTTGGTGAAGGTGTCTTAGTCTTTGGTTGCATTTGGTAATGAAGTTAAGGCATTCAGTGAATGGTTCTGCGATGTGAGAATGGCTAGGATTTGGACTATGAAAGCATTAAAGTGCGATGAGAGCTATCTTGCCTCTGAACCTGGATTATTACGGTGATGGGTTTTTGGCTAGAGTCAAGCTGAAATGGAGAGGCAATTTTGGATGCGGACGGATGCGGTGCGAGATTGGGAGCCATGGCCGGGATGGATTCTGTGATAGGTTTAGTGGTTGTGAAGGACGGGTGGAAGAGAATGGGCCTGAAGTTTAGTGCTCTTATGGGTCAGCCAGATGGCTAGCCAAGGGCGTGATTCTGAGGATAGTGCTGCAACAAGTTTAGCCTGTACAAAAGTGGCACGGCTGGGACAGTCCCGGTAGGGTTAGCTAGGCGACCTAAGTTCGACTTTCGATAACTCACCCCAGTAAACCGATCGGCTATGGAGCGCTCGTAGCTAACTAACTCTCCCCCTTGGCTGACTAAGCTGATTGGATGACGGTTGACCCGTTTGGCCGTTAGTCTAACGGTGGGTGACGAATATTAGTCGCATATTCCTGTTGGAGAAATTCTCGGGTGGCGGCATGAGCAGTCCGGCGGGATTTCGGCCACAATCCAGAGTTTTCCGCGAGCAAAAATTCGAATTTTCTATGGACTTCTCTCATGGGGTGCTTTGAAGACTTGGGCTAGGAATGGATGGAGGTGGACTCAAATTTGGAAAGAGAAGGTGGAAGAGTTGAGAAAAGCTTGGATTTGGAAATTGAATTGCAAAAGAAAAAGGATTCTATTCCTTAGAAGATTTTGGAGAATATTGAAGCCTATAAATAGAGAAGTTTTCTACAACCTCTCTACACCTCTCTACACACAACACTTTTCTTTTCTTATTCTTTGTGTGAACTTTTTAACATGAGTAGTTAATTTTATTGATTGAGGATGAATTCCTAGTTTTTAAACATATGATTTGAGTTTTTGTTTCAATTCTATCTTGAAGTTTTTCACATGATTATCGTTTGTTTTTACTAATAGGAATGATCTTAAATACATTCATGATTGATTGATAGATTGTTTAGGTGGCCAACTAAATTGATTTGTTAATTTGATCTAAAGCTAGTGAAAGTTAGGAGATAAGGGCAATCGTTTCTTGACTCTTTACATAAGTAGCAAACACGAGACCTTCTTTGAGGATTAGTGGAGCAAATGTGTGTAGAAACAACGCTAGAAAGTGAAACCAAGCGAACCGAGTTTAACTACTAGTACTAAACCTAAATTCATAAATCTTAATGCATTCGTGGAATATCTTGTAAGCGAACCTCGGGGTGGTTCTTTTGAATAGAATCGATAACTAAGCGGACTGTTACTCGGTGAAATTAGGGATTTTGGGGCTAGCTAAGCGGACTGCTATCCTAGGTTGGTGATAATGTGTGACTAATAACAAGTAGAAGAGAACATAACTTTAATCATTGTTTTGAACGAAGAAGGACTCCTTGATCTCGTCTCTCTTATTGCTTTCAACTTTATCTTTTAATTGCTTTGTTTATTTTCTTTTTGCTTTTTACACCCCCCTTTTTGTGACAATTTTACCCAACTAGAATCTCTTGCTCCTCGTCGGATGGAACCTTGACTACCTATATTACTTGTTAATTAGGTAGTAAAGTATTAATTAATTTGTTGTGGTTACGACACGCATCAAAATCCTAAGCTTATTGCTCTCAATACTGGCTACCGATTCCGTCTCCCCCCTTTTTTCCATATGCTTTCACCACTATTTATACACACGCTATTCAATTTTCAATATCTTTATATCATAAATGTAGCATATTATATTCATGCATAAATGTAAAATAATATTCCTCACATGGAAAGTATGTGAATTTTGACTAACATTCTTATTTCCTTTTTTTGTTTATTTTCTTCATCAAACAAAATATTTTCAAATATCTTTTAATCAAAATTAATATCTTGCAAATGATGTTATGAATAAATGGGCTTCTGCACTTTTTACACACGTTGTGGCATGTTTACCACATGCTCATATTAAATAATGGATCCATGTTTTTCCTTCAGGATTAGCCCATTCAATCACAAGTAACTTCGTTTCTCCATTTTGCAATGAAAATCCCGCATTTTAGTCCATCGAGTTTTTATTTCTTAAAATGCAAAATAACCAAAATTTATCAAATATGTATGGAGAACTAATAATAAATATAAATTTGAGTAGTAAATATGTAAGAAATTAAGCACTTATCGGGAATATTATAAGTATCCACATGGGGGAATAGTAGCAAAAGGCAAGGTATCTAGCACCCCGGGACACTGATAGGAGCCACAAAGTCGAAAACCATAAGGAAGGAAATTTTTACAATCCTTGTACTCGATTTTAGGTTGGCAAAGCTGAAAAATTGGTTCTTTGGAAGTACCATCAGACCAGATCTGCCACCTTTCGATGGATCGGACTGAAGATTGTTATGCCCACTCATGTTGGACTAGAGCAGAATGATGATTCCATGACCAAACCATCAATAAGCGTAAAGTTAGGAATTATAGCTCGATGAGCGGCTATCTCGAAAGTGGTAAGAACCTAATCTCGTCAAGTGAGTATTCCGAAAGTGTTCCGCCTCACCAACCACATTGTAGCAATTGTGCTAACAAAAGGGCAAGGTTACTTCTAAACAAGCTGGTTGAAGAGACTTATAGAACTTAAATATAGACTTGAGGACATTATCAGAATACGAAATTCACCTCGAGAATTTCCTTAAGTAAAATAAAAATAATAACAATAAAAAAACAGTAAACACTTACGTGAAATTGGAAAGGAGACGGGTTATGGTACATCCGAAGTGTTGAATCGCCATGATTACTATCCACGTCCCGATTACAAAATAATTATGGAATTCGGGTCTCGATATAATTATTGATTTTCCTGGGATAAGCAGCCTCTCCCAGTGAAAAAACCTCCAATCCAAGGGTGACTTGTCCGGTCTTGGGAACTATACACTTCAACGTGGAAGAACTAAGGCATGGAATAATATCGTATCTCTGGAAAATATTCGGTGCATAGATCTTCTCATGATTCAAATAGTTCACATATTATTATAGTCTTAGGATTTCTTCATGTAGAAGCGTAAAATTGATTGTCCATCG
>JAJJWW010012536.1:0-13638 GCA_023531295.1 Papaver armeniacum
AACATTGTTCTGGTAATTCATCTCTGCTTTATGGTACGGTCGACGCGGTATTACGATTAGTCCGTGAGCAAACAAAGTATTTAGTCTCTAAATTGCTAAGCTGCACCCCTACATTCCTCCCACAATAGGTGGCTCAATACCCACTATAAATTTTTGCTTGTGCCCCCACCCCATGGAGAAAACATGGGGCCACCATTATTATATTTATAAGAGTGGAGGAAAGGTTGGGGAGTAATCGGGAGGGCACTTAGCATTTTCGCTAAATTGCCAAACATCACCTTTTTGTATGTCGATTTCTGCAAGTCTTTTAGGATTTTTCTGTGACGATCTAATCGAAAAATACTAAAGTTTGCGGCCGGGTTGGCTCGTTGCTCTGTTGGTACTTGATAGCCGGATTTAGCTTCTATCTGGTTCATAATTCTTGGGTCTCGTCCAACCCCGCATGGATTGAACCCATGGACCTAAAGATAAAGACAATAAAAGCCTCCACCTGAAAGGTGTATTCTTTACTTAACGGGGGATTTCAAAGAAAGTCATGGGCAAATGTGGACTTTTAAAAGATAACTCACTTTCTTTATCTGTCACCATTTCCAAGCACATTCCGAGATATAAAACCCTGCTGCACTACTCTTTTCTACCTTCGTTTCCTTCTACAATCAAGGTTTGAAGCTGCGCTCGCATCAAATCCGCGTAAGATTTTTGCTTCACCCCCTCCTTTTTTTTGCTTTGATACATAAGAATCTTTGATCTAGTGATCGCTGTATTTAGTCGATGTTTGATGCTATGATTCTCGCTATGACAATCTCCACTCCATTTGCTCTTTCGTTTTCCTTATTTACAAATTTAGAAATTCCCTTTATTTAGTTTCTCACGCACTTTTTATTTAGTCTCGATTGCTAGTTAACTTGCTTGATTTAGGATTTCCTACACTATTTAAATACCTGGTTGCAGAGAATCCTTATCATTCATAAAAATCCAATACAAGTATTTTATGGTGGTTGATCTCCAATCAATTGATCGAATTTCTTTTTAGTTCTAGTACCCTAACATTCTGTATCAAGAGCCAAAGATCCAGCCGCACTTCATTGAATTTTTTTTTCCTTCTTTCCAAAAAAAAAAAAAAAAAAAAAAAGAGTTCCTCGTTGCTCTTCATCAATCTTTGAAGATGGATCACAAATCATCGAAGATAAAGTTGGCGACCTTACCACAAAGAATATATGAATTAATTGGTAAGATGATTTAAAAATCATAAGGTTACCAATGATGCTTTAGCAACAATATCTACCAACCTTCAATCGCAAACCACAAAAGAATCCAGAGGAGGAAAATATTGTACACCATCGTAGGGAATGAAGTCAAACAATCGGTGCCATAATTGGGAGGGAAATTCATGAATCTTAAGTTTCTTACCTTCACTGCATAGACCCGCATGGTTTATTTTCAAGGCGTAACAATATTTCACATTATTTGGTCGCGGGCAAAGAAGCTAGAAGGTACAAATAGTCACTGCTCATCTTGATGGAGACGCCGATTTCCTCGGTATCGTTGGATTAATGCAACCTTAGGGAGCGTACACTTAACTTGGACACAATTCTCACGCAATTTACGGACTCGTTTTACGTCCCTCGGAAATATATTGATCCATGCAGCGCTTTGTCCAAGCTAGTGCAACAGTACGGTTCGTGATTACATTACCGAATTCGAAAAGTTGTTTAACATTTTGTGGACTGGACGGTAAGAATCAAACCAAATTAGTATTTTTCTATCCGGTCTTCGTGCGGATATTCAAGCCGTTGTTCGCTCCCATAAGCCTACTACCTAATGGATGCTTTTGAATGTGCTTTATGCCAAGAGGAGGCTGATTTTAGCAACAAAGTCTTTTATCGTGTCTCCCAACCCAAATCCTTTCCTACCATTGCTACGACACCACAACCAAAGCCTAGTTTACCTCCCGGTGTTGCTGTTAACTTCAAGGCAGAATGTAAAGAACGTCGAGAAAAGGGTTTATGCTTTAATTGTGACGACACCTATAAACCCAGGCATATTTGTCTCAAGTCTAGATTAATGGTTTTGGAAGGTGCACATGGTCTCACTATTACGGAGATTGAACAAGACTCAGTGATGAACAAACACATTTAGAAAATCCACAAACTGTAAATCTCATTACATGCTTTTATGGGGTCTCCTCAACCTAAAACAATGCGCATTAATGGTTACCTTAAAGGACGGCGACATAAAGATTTATAGATTCAAGTTCAACCCACAATTTCATCCATCCTTCGTTGCTACAATGCGGTTACTACCCACATTGGCCGATGACCACTAAGTCATGATCGGCGACTGTGGATATCTACAAACTCATGGCTCATGTTTGGACGTCTCGCATCAACTTACAAGGGTTACATATTTTCAACAAACTTTTATCTCTTAGGCATCATGGGCAGGATATAGTTTTAGGCGTCCAATGGTTGCAAATTTGTGGAGTGATTTCTTGGGATTTTGTTAATTTAAGTATGCAATAAGTTGGGAACGTAACTACTCATTAGTTGGAGATAACACGCCAAACTGTGATGATGTTGGACAGCACCCATATGCAACAGCTTGGATACGTCGTGAGCATTATGGTATTCTTTTTCCAATTGTCTTCATCTCGCACCATCAAACATCTACAAGTGTTTCAATCGTCCCACCGAAATTCAAGACTTACTTTTGAGCTTCACCGATATTTTTAAGCCACCCATATCATCGCCTCCAAGCGCTCCCATGATCACCGTATACCTTTTAGCTCCGTATTCTCGCCTCCCCGTTAATGTGCGACCATACCGTTATCCACATTTTCAAAGGCTGAAATCGAGAAGATAGTAGCAGAAAGGTAAGCAAATGGATTGATTCGTCTGCTCTAGTCCGTACTTTCTCCACTCTCATGGTTCGTAAAAAGATGGTTCTTGCGCATGTGTAGACTACCGTGCTCTCACAAGTTAACCATCAAGGACCGTTTTTCCGATTCCAATGGTAGACGAGTTAGACGAGCTACATGGAAAAAGAGTTTTCTCTAAGATTGATTTACGTGGTTTCACCAAATAAGAGTTTATGAGTCGATATCCCAAAGACGGCGTTTAGGACACATGATGGTCATTACGAATTCTTGGTCATGCCGTTTGGTCTCTCTAATGCGCCTAGCTACTTTCCGTAGTTTGATGAATGATATCTTTCGGCCTTACTCTACGACAGTTTGTCCTTGTTTTTTTTGATGATATTCCGATATAGCACTGTATGTCCTGGATCATTAGCCTGAACATTTATCCTTGGTTTTGGCCTTACGTGCTAATAACCTTTTTGTGAAGGAGTCCAAGTGTGATTTTGCTAAACCACATATCAGTTATCTTGGGCATATTATTTTCTTCTCAAGGCCTCATTGACAACGATAAGATCCGTAGTATCGTGCAAATGGCTCATCCCTACATCAATTAAGGATCTTTGCTGCTTTTGGGTCTAATGCTATTACCGCAAATTCGTAAAAGATTTTTTGGTAAGATCAGCGCTCCCTTAACTCAATTGTTAAAAAGGATGCATTTCGTGGACAAAAGACGACGCAACTAATGCTGCCTTTAAGCAACTCCAACACGCTTTAACAACAACTCCGTTCGGTACTACCCGATTTTACAAAAGAATTTGTTATAGAGTGTGATGCTTGTGGTAATGGATTGGGGTCGCTTTTTAATGCAATCCGGGAAACCCATTGCTTATTATAGCAAGCCCTTACTGGTAAGAATTTGAATTTAAGTATCTATGACAAGGAAATGTTGGCTATCGTATCGGCTGTTCACAAATGGCGACCATATTTGCTCTAAGCGCACTTCAAAAATTTATACATCACCTAGCCTTAAGTACTTCCCAGATCGTAAATTATCCTCTATGGAGCAGCAAAAATGGGTGTCTAAGTTACTAGGGCTACGATTATGAGATTGTATTTCGCCACATGGTAAGGACAATGTAGTCAGCAGCATGCATTATCCCGCATTTCGATCCTACATTTTCCGCCTCTCACCGCTCCAATATTTGTGGGGTCTTACCGAAATAATTCAAGAATGTCATTCGGTCGAGATGAAAAGGCTAATTGATGCACTTGTTCTGTGTAATCCATCGTAAGAAACATTACTCATATGCCGGTGGTGTTCTTCGCTATAAAGGTCGCGTGGTGGTAGTCGCCAAAGATGGTGTGCCAAATTACTACATGAATTTCATGATACCCTACCGCTGGTCACTCCTGTGGTTTCTTCGCACCTACAAAACGCCTCCAACAAAATTTTATTGAAAGGTATGAAAGGTTTCATTAAAACATATATTGCCCACCGTGATGTATGCCAGCGAAATAAATCGTATAACCGTCCTCCCGGTCTCCTCCAACCTCGCCACCCGATGATGTTTGCGCTCGATATTTCGATGGATTTTATCGATGGTTTACCTCCTTCAGCTGGTAGCAGGAATCCATAATGGTAGTCGAGACCGTCTTTCCAAGTATGCGCATTTTAGTGCACTTTCATCCATATAATGCATCTGTGGTTTCGATGTGTTTGTAAGGGATATCGTTCTGCCTTCATGGAATGCCCGCACCATCGTAAGTGATCGTGATCCTATCTTTTTAAGTAATTTTTGGGAAGCTTTTATTTCTTCGCACAATACACAACTTTGTCGGAGTTCTCGCCTATCACCCTCAAACGGATGGCCAAACGGAAGTAACTAATCGCACATTAGAATGCTATCTTCGTTGTTTTTCTAGTCGAAACCACATGACCGGTATCGTTGGCTACCTTGGGCCGAATGGTATAACACTTCGTACCACTCCGCGATTAAATGATCATTTGAGTTTTATACACAAATTGGTGCCACCACCAACAAGCTTCTTCTTATTTACCGGGGACAACCGCTGTCAATGCCGTCGACTTAACTTTAAGAGCTCGAGACCGAACCTTGCAACTTCTAAAATACCATCTACAAGCTGCTCAAGATCGCATGAAGTTGTATAGGATGGACATCGCACGAAAGGAGTTTTGCTATAGGAGATTGGGTATTTCTTCGTCTCCAACCATATCAAGCCAAACCACCGCCGCTACTCAATCCTATTCCAAACTCTCCACGGTTCTATGGTCCTTTCGTATTAGAAAAAATTACATGTTGCGTATAACCGGATTTACCTTCCCATAGTCGCATTCATCCAAGCCATGTTTCACTTGAAACTCAAATTGGGAGCTCGTGTGAATGTTGATGACTGCTTACCACAACTGACCATTTTGAATGGGAACCGAGTCAATTTCAAAAGAGGGATGTTTAAGCAAAATAATGGTGTCATATCATGGCTAATTAAGTGGAAAGACCATCCCATGAAGCTTACTTGGGAAGATGCTACCGAATTTCTTCTCCGTTTCCGACTTTTGATGAGGCTTGAGGACAAGCCTTTTTGCGCAGGCCTGGGATGTTGCGACACCGACTCCATTTTGCTCTTTGTTTCCTTATTTACGCTCTAGGAATTCCCTTTATTTAGTTTCGCCGCACTTTTTATTTAGTCTTGATTGCTTATAGTTAGAACTTACTTGATTTAGGATTTCCTACACTATTTAAATACCTGCTGTAGAACTCTTATCATTCATAAAAAATCCAATACAAGTATTTTATGGTGGTTGATCTCCAATCAATTGATCGAATTCTCTTTTTAGTTCTAGTACCCTAACAGATTCGTAGATCCTACGTTGTTCAGTTTGTACACTAGGTTATCTCTTGCATGCGTGTGGCCATGTAAGCTTTCTAGCTCAATCACCCGTATCTTTGGGATACAGCATTTGGTTTATTGTCTTTTTTTTTATAGCAATCAAGAACTTACATGTGCATGTTATGCATTTTTTTTATTTCAATGAAAAATTAAAATTGTAGCTGAGTTTTGACTTTACCACTCATGTGAAACTTATATAGAGGGAGTTTCAATAAATCTTAGAGCATCTTATTATTCGTATCTATGTTGTAAAAGGTCGCCTTTGGCGCCTAAGCGCTAAAGGCGCACTAAGCGCAAAAGACAAGCGCCCGAGGAATCCAAGGCGACCCTATATTCGCCCTGGCGCCTTAGGCGAGCAACTATGGTGTTTTAGCGCTTCATGAAAGGTTAGGCCTCTGCTTCCAGCGCCAAAGGCGCCTTTGTTTCCTCTGTTTCCTATTTTATCAAAATCACAGACTTAATAAAGTCTGTAAACGTGATTGAAGGGATTAAATGTTAAGACGTAATCATGAGAATACATGGAAAGTCTATAAACGTGATTGAAGAGATTAAATGTTATTAAACGTAATTATGAGAATACATGGAAAGTCTATAAACGTGATTGAAGGATTAGATGTTATTTCTGATCAGTAATATGGAAACTTAATATAGTGCAACTCTTAATAGCTCGTTCTTTCCATTTTCAAGAGCATATTATCATTTACTGCTAACATTGTATGATCAAAAAGATGGTAAGAAAAAGATTTTATTACTTAATGTAATCATAGAAAATTGATAATGAAAAGATTGATCAACACCGATCAATAGCGAAAACTATATATGGAAGAAAACTACGTGATTAATGATAAGAGTTATCAAATATTTTACCCACCAGAAAGAAATCTCGTTTCTTCCCATATCCTGGTAAGTGGTATTCATTACCTGCTTCCTAATCTGGATTGAAACTTCTTCCTTTATTTGAGATTCCACATCATAGAATATTTCAAAAAGATTTTCATATATATATATACTTTCGTCTCCTCTTGGCTTTATTACTCCACCACAAACAAGAATAACACATAGGATAGAAAAGATTCTAACTGCAGCGAAAAAAAGAAGAAAAGAGATTCTAACTATGATTCCAAAAGCTGTTGTTAGGAAAATAAATGATGAGATTTAGTTTTGTGTTCTTTTTTTCTTTTTTTGGTTGCTTTTTCAGGTTTGAAACTTGATGATCTTAACGGTGACTGTGTTCTTTTAGTCGATTAAAGTCCAGGGGGTTATAATCTGTCATATAAGCCTAAAAGCGTATAACATGCAAGTGGTCGCCTAGGGCGCCTTAGGCGCGCCTAGGCGTCGGGCTTTGGCTACCTCGCCTAGCGCCTAACACAACATAGATTCAGATTGATCAGTAAGGCGTTATTTGCAGATGTATTAGTAATCTGACACGTAGTCCATGCGTTTCCAAGGCAGTATTTACTCTAACACCAAAGTGGCTGAAACAGTTGGCTTCTGTTGTTTGGTAGGAATTGTGCACATAATGTACAATGTTTAGTACCCGATTAGGACACAAAAATTTGTATGTCTGAGGATCCAGTTGCTAAGTACCGCCCCCAAATCTCACGAGTCTCACGATCGTACTTGCAGTTTGAGTAGATTGACGTCTTTCTAATTTCTAGTACATAGATTAGATGTGTAAAATCACACTTGTTTCTTTTTTTGTAACTATGCTGATCAGTTCTATCATTTTATGTTGTTTGTTATGACTAGCTAGATAGCTTCTTAAAGGGATAGTGGTAATCAATGGCAACGGGCCAGTTGGTTGAACTTCCTTCTACATGTAAATATATTTGGAAGATTGAAAACTTTTTCTTCGTTGAGCAACAAAGTATCACACTACCTGATATTTTCAATGCTGGCGGTGCTAAATGGTATTATGTTCGACTACTTACACTTCCATATATATTTTTGTATTTCACAACAATTTGCTTTTGCTTACTGTACTGTACATATTTCTGTTCTTGACTAATCCTCACAATCAGTTGCGATAATATTTCATTAGGAAATTACTGCTTTATCCAAAGGGATGCAAGAATGTGTATGATCACTTATCATTATTCCTTGTTCCTGTGGACTTGAGAGATTTGCCAATCCATGCGGAATTCAGTCTTGCCGTTACCAATCAAACCAATCCCACTGACACTAGAAAACTTGGTAATAGTTCTTTTTTTTTTTAATGAAAATGGAATTTTAAAACTTTCATACATAATTGTAAGGTACATCTAAAGAAACCAAGTTTAACAGCATTAGGAATTTTGAAACATTTGTGTATGTGGATTTTGATTTTTGTTCTGCAGAAGTAGAATATCAATTCACAACCGCCCTCGGATTTGGTTCTTCGAAATTGTTGTCTCTCAGTAAGCTGTACGACTCAGTGCAGGATATCTTGTGAACGATGCTTGTGAGGTAAGTGAGTTGAGGTTACTTGTAAGGTCACGGCAAAAGCAACGGATGATAACGAGACTGAGAATCCAATTAGTAAGGTTCCAGAGGTAGATCTGAAAACAAAACTAAACCAAATGTTGAAAGTAGTTTGCTATTTGGGGAGCATCTTAGTGGACAAATCACAGAGGGTGATAAAATAAATGAAGGTAATGAGCTTGAGGTGAGTTATATGAAGACATTAGAAGGCTTTAGTGTCCTGAATAAACATGCTGCTCTGTATAAGAAAATATGGTTGAAATATGGTCATATTCCTTCAATAAAAGTTATCCCAGCCTCGTCATATTCAGTCCTTGTAATGGCTGTTCAAAACATTATGGAACTCGGTTATGGATATGCATGGAATGCTGAGTTATAGACTTGTCATCTGAAATGATCAATTTGTGGGAAGAGAAGATAAAGATGGCAGAGAAACTTCAATTCAATGTAATTGGCTCCGCAAACAATTAGAGTGTGGAAAAGGGGCTTGGTGGGATGCAAAAATTTAAGTCTGAACTGCAAGCGCAAGGTCAAACATTCCGAGCTGCAAAGTCAAAGGTGAAGTCAATTGAGGGTTTGTTAAAGATAGCAGAAATACAGCTGAGTGCTGCAAAAGATGAATTGCGAGGAAAAGTATCTGGGTTACTTGGAGTCAGATACTAAATGTACTCTTGAATGGGCGAAAACTTTTGATGGAATTTCTTTAGATTCTTAGAATTATGTTTAAGAACTTCCTTTTTGAAAAATTTTGGGCGAAACAGGTTTTTTCATTTTTAGAGTAAATGGAATAAGGCTTCTGAGGGAGCAAGTTGTTGCCTAGCACGGTTGGTCAGTTCATGGAAAGAGTTCACTGTCCAACTGAAAATGAAGTTGTTATGTCCAAATCAGATGTTATTTAAATTTACAGAGTGAATGCATGGATCAAAGTTGATTGTTATGTTCCCGCGATTGAGTTAGTATTAATGGATGTTTCTGAGGAGGAAATGGAGGGAAATTTGACTTCTCACAATGAAAACTTGCAACTGCTTAGTATTTCAAAACAAGTCCAGGACTGAGATTAGGATCTCAAAAATCTTAGGACTTTTTTTTTTTTTTTTGATCGGTCAAAAAAATCTAGGACTTGCGACTGCCATTGTTGGATGAAAATGGTTCTTGTGGGATTATTACTGGTAACCCAGCAACCAACATCCAGTATGTGAGTTTTTGTAGGATAACAACGCTTTTATAGAACCGAAAAACTAGTTATTGTAGGTACAAGCGTAAACAAGTTTGACAGGACAGAAAGAAGGTATGGCACCATTGCCAAGCACCGCGACCGCGAGAGGTCTCGACTTGGTTTATAGGTTCTCAACTCGTGACGGGATTTGTAGAAGGCATCATGAAATTTAAGGGGAAAAAGAATTTTTCCTTACAAGAAAACTGATTCCTTACAAGTGTGTGAAGAAGACTAAATCACTGTCAAGGTTTCACAACAACACTTGAGAGTGGAGAGGGATAACATCAAGTGAGACCGACCCACTGTGAGTTTGGCCAGTATTTGGAATTGTTTTAGAATCGTCTATTCACCCAATATTGTAATTGAAAAGCAATTGAAAAGCTAGAAAGGAAGATATTTGAATTTCGTTATTAAATGCAGGCTATTTCAGCAAAAAAGTAATAAATGCGGGGATGGAAGTATAGGTATTAGTAAAAAGTAATAAATGTTAAAAACAGTAAATGCTGTGACTAGAATGGAAGTATAATTAAGGGGAAATTAAGAGGTATTTTATACTCCTCCCATTCCGCATATAGGTTTTTTGTATTACCCTCTTGACAAGAAATCGTACTGGATTCATAATTACATGTTTTTTCATTTTACCCTTCGCCTTATCTCCAACACAATTACCTATATGTACAATAAAGATGAGTATATATGAAAAATTCATCTTTGAAAAGAAAGTTCGCCTATTTATGTGACAAATAAAAACCAAATTCCGCCTATATATGTGGTGATCTGAGGGAGTATTAATTAGAAATCAAACTTTCTACCAAATCATAATCCCCACCTACTATCCTAATGTAAATGACTAAACCACCCTTGCCACATATTGGTCCTTTGTTCCCCATGGCTTTTGCATTTTCCAATTTGTCAATTTAGGGAGTTTGTTGTATAATGTTTTTATCTTGAAAATTAAAAGGTTATTTTTCATATATTCATTATTGTTCTGAAATTTTGATCATCGTAATATTTATTTTTGTCGTTTAATAATTGTACAAAATTGAGAGCCTTATTATACCATATAGACACGTTTTTTGCATTGTTCGATCAAATGAGTAGGACATGTATAAAATTCGATTTCTGATAGATTCTCTAATAACCTAATTTTTTCCGCATATAAGGATACTATTTTGTCGTTTACTGTTTGTTAATAACTAAAGTTCGGATCATCCGATGAAAATTTAAACAGCATATTCGGGTTTTGTCGTTAATCGTTATCGAATAAGTAATTATAATCATTACAAATTATAACCCAAGCATAGTAATTTTTAGAAAAATCTCTTCCCAAAAAAACCGAAACTTGCGGTCTAAAACCAGTTATCTCATATTAAACCAGTTATCTCATATTAAACATTTATCGAGCTGAAAAACATTCACCACATACATTTCGAAATTAATTTCACTCTTAAGATTTCAATAGTATGCCAAAATTATAATACATCTTAATTGCATCTTTGAAAATCATTAAAATCATATCTTGTAAGAAAAAATCTTAAATTACATCTTTGAAATCCTTCCTCGAAATCGATCCCATTGGGATCTCACGACTAAAAATTTACAATAAAAAAAATAATTAAAAAAAATGCCGAGTTTTTCAGGTAGTTTCAAACATACAAAATTACAATGCCAAATAAAACAGTAAATAAAGACATTATCCTACGACCAAAGCAAACAAAATCCTCCACATCAGAATTTCCATAGGGAAGCGTTTTCTTTAATGATGACAAAATAGAGGCAAAATTAAACCTTCCTAGATAATATCTTTTCAAACCCTAGTATACGTTCAGCCTTCTCATCCTCTATAAAAAGTCCTCCATTAGAAATCGAAAGTGCCATCTCTATCTCTATCACCAGTACCGCTTGTTACTTTGTTTCTCTACATTTATCACTTCTCTGCTTACACTGTGCACATATAACCATTCTTTTCCATGGCTCAACAACTACCATGTGATGGAGAAGGAGTTTGTATGAGTTGCAAGACAAGAGTAGAATCAGAGACTGAAACCATATGCTGTAAACCTGTGGCACTCAATGGCACGTTGTTGCCTGTCCAAACCCATAGAATCACTTGCATTAACTCTCGAATGGGTTTGCCCAGATTGTTGTTGTCTAAATGACGACAATAATGATGGTGCTGTTGTTTCGGATGATATTCCATTATCATCATCTATCGAGAGTCTTCTTCGCATAATAAGAATGATCTCGTAAGGTTAATGCGTGCCATCGAAGCAGATCGAACGCTGAAACGATCAACAGAAAGCCAAGAAACGGCAACAACTTATGACCGGGAAAACTTCTGACGATGATGATGACAAGAAAAAGAAGAAGAAAACAACGGGCGGAAATGATGTGATGGATATTCTCGTAGACAACTTTATCTGTATTGTCTGCCGGGAGTTACCCGAAAGACCTGTTACCGTGAGTATCTTTTCATTTTCGAGACTACTGTTTTTTTTGGTTTGCATTTTGAACCTTTAAGCAGTCTATGGTTATATATTCATTTAATTAGTTTTCTACTTTTTGATGCATGAGAATTCTTTCATTTTGATGAGATTTTTGTTAATAGTCATCAATATTTAACGAAAGTAATTTGAATAAAAGGGTATTCTACATCATTTTAAGATCTAGCTGATAACCAATAAACCAAACCATCTAGAAAAATTTCTTGCTTCAAAAAAAATCTAAGAAATTTCTGGATTTAATTAAAAAAGTTGTTAACACCATTGAACAAGATCGGCCATCGATTCTTCAAAAAAAGATCGGGTATGGAACCGGCAAAATCAATGAGTCTGGTTCAAATGGTCCAGCCAGTGGCTTGGTCGGATCTTTTCATCAGACAAATAGCTTTCATACGGTACAAATTTGGAAGATAGTCTTTACTTTTCCACAAAACCAAATTAGGTTTTATATAGATCCATAAACCATTCACAGTTTTTAGAAGGAATAATATTCTACTAACATATGTCCAAAAGTGGCATAAGCATTAAGGAGAAAAATACATTTAAGGGCTAGAACGTCTAAAGTAGAAGAACGAAAATATGATTCTTCTGTCAGTTTTCCTTTAAACTTGACTTGCTTAAACCAAAGGAAGGGATAAGCGTTTGAGAGAAGAAAACCAAGTTAGAGGAAATTAAATAAAACTTATTTGCCTTTCGTTTTAGATTATTTAGTATGAGCTATTTTTTGGGGGGATTTTGATTTAGAGTTCGGAAAGTGGTGGAGACTCACTTTGTACGTTGTTACTTACTGCAGACTCCGTGTGGTCATAATTTTTGTTTAAAATGCTTTGAAAAGTGGGCAAGACAAGGAAAAAAAGATTGTCCCAATCGTTGCCGTCCATTACCTCAAAGTATGATAAAACAATCCGAGGATTAACTCGGCTCTGTCATTGCAATGCGTATGGCAAAGGTAGCTCAGAAAAATGGTCTAAGAAAATCTGGGGAGACAGTCTATCAATATGTTAATAATCAGAGTAAACCAGACAAAGCATATACAACAGAGCGAGCAAAAAGATCCGGTAAGGCCAATGCGTGCAGTGGGAAGATCTTTGTACTGTACCAAATGACCATTTTGACCTATTCTGGCTGTAAACGACCCTGAGAGGAATCAGGGAGTCCTAGTAGGAGAATCTTGGAGGATAGATTGAATGCAGGCAATGGGGAGCTTCATTTTCCTCATGTCGCTGGTATTGCTGGACAGTCCAAGCATGGTTCGCAATCCATTGTTTTATCTGGAGGATATGCAGATGATGAGGACCATGGAGAGTGGTTCCTCCACAGGAAGGTTAAACTTTAAACTATCATCATTTTATTGTAGATATGTACTTGCTTTATGTATTGGTCTTAATCAGTTTGCAAATATGCTATTTCATTATACTGTTAAATTGCATTGGTTTTTAGGTTAATTTGATTAAATATTTTTCTCCTAAAAAGTGGGGCAGGAACCTCGGTGGTAACAAACGCACAAACACGGACCAATCTTTTGATCAAGAGTTTAAGAAATCAAATGAAGCCTTGCTGTGTGAGTTGCCAAAAAGGATATCCAGTGGGTTGTCAGGTTTGGTTTATACTTAATCTCCTGTCCCATTAATTAACTTGTTCAACGTAGATTATTGAAAGCGAAACAACTACAATTGGTTTTGATGCCCTTTTAA
>JAJJWW010012537.1:0-79754 GCA_023531295.1 Papaver armeniacum
AGAAGGTATAAAAGTAATTATACCCATGAGATTAGTCATTAGTGTGCTGATAGAGCATAAAACGCTGAAATTACACGTCATTGTAAAGGATTTGGACCAGTTAAAGAGGTTTGGTCAACCTGTCAATCTGCCTTGAGAAACAAGGATGTCTTTTTTTTGTAATTAGTTATATCTCAAAGGAACATCTCAAATTGTGGGGAGAGAAAAGATGCTATAAATACAAGAGCTTCGAGGTACAAAGAGAGGGAGGCTAGGTTTGATCTGGATACTATTTCCTAGAGGAGAGCCGATACCCTTTCTAATTTCTATGGTTTTACATTTGGCGACTTCACTGGCTTCTCCTTACAGGATTAGGGACACGCATCCCACACCTTGTTTCATCGATCACCACCTCCCAAACGTCGACCACCACCATCAAAACAAATACCGGAAATGCCTAAAGAAAGATGAAAAGAGAGAAAATCCCAAACAAACTGGGACACATAATCAAATCTCCGCATTCAAAAGGAACTCTCATCAATCAACATTCTAACATATTGAATAGAATCAATAAATATCAGGATAGTTTCAAAAAAACCTCACTGCGTACAACGACGCTTCAAGAACAAATTTTGTGTCGGTGACGTAAAATTTCATCGCAGAATTTAATTCTAAGAGATTCATGAACAAAAAGCGATAAAAGATAAGTATCTCACTCCTAATACTTTATTTTGATCGCAATCTTCAAGTTTTCAACAAGAAAACGACTTTAAAGAAATCTGTGTGGGTTTGAAATAAAACCTAAAAAATCGCTTTTCCATCTTGATAATTTGATTCATTTATTAATTAGATTACGATTTATAATCTATTCATCTTTGATCTATCTCTAAGAGAAATCTCACAAAATTTCAGAAAATTTTTCTATGAGTCCTTGATGAAATATCGATCAAACTTCCTTGATTTATTATCTTGATTAAAAATCGATTCTAGATTCGTAGTCAAAGATCTTCGGTCTACATTACCCATATAGTTTCCATTTCATTTTCATGAAATTTCATTTTTGATCTAATATTTAACTTATGACCTTAACGTTTTGGCGAAGTTTTAATGATTTTAAATCGTAGTATTTTGAGTTGTTTAATGAAGTTACAAAGTGAGATAAACATGCTTCTAGTAGTAAGAATTTGTTATCCTGATTTCGTTAATGACTCTTTCAAAAAAATCGGTAAATCCAACACCATTAATGGCGTGAGTTGTTATGTCAAAAGGCAACAGAGGGAAGCCTCCAAAGAGCAACTTGCAACTCAATGTTTACAAATAGTTGAATCAAAAGACAGAGCTTCGTAGCCCTGCGTACAAGAAATATATGAACAAGATCAACACATAATCTCTGGATCTATATCAAGTCCAAACAAACCCTGCTTGGTGAATGATAAAGAGTTACAGATCAAAGCTTCTTTCGAAAGAGGTCGAAAATGCAGAGAAAACACCAAATGTTGTGAATGAGATCAACTACAAAGATCGCGAATGAATAAATCCAATGTTCTACGTAATGATGTAATGACGGATAACAATGAGAATGAACTCTATTCCATGAATTGAAATCTCAAAGATAAGGAGTGCCATCAAAGATTCAGGAAAGAATTGAACTCATACAAGATAAGTTTTCACTATCTTTTCAAAGATCCTAATTTCTATAATGATTCTTAATTATCATCCGTAAATGTTGAATTCATGATCTCTTTATCTGGCCAAAGCATGTTAAGCACAATCTCACATGTTTGCAATGAAATCCTTCCTTGAAAGCTGGTGAAAAGGTAACTTTCCTTATAGTGATGAAATGAGTGTCTCACCCTTCTTACATGTCAATTATAATAATAAACTTATCTCCTGATCCTAGTGAAAAGCATGGAGTAGCTTTCAGGTACAAATCGTTGTTTGAAAAAAATTCTAGATATCGAACAGATGATTAAATTACCAACTAGTATCTACCATGTATATCTTGCTTGAATAACAAACCCGCTTCATTACATCTCATACATTATTATCGATTCTATTGCTTTTTGATTGCCTCCCTAAATGACATGTACAATAATGTTATACCCGATAAACTTGAACATCATCTACACAAATTTGTAATATATATGTTGCACTAAATTTATTTCCATTAAGAGCCGTGAGAAATATATTCTGCTGTATGTCAATTTTACTCCAGCCTTTCTATAACATTTGTTAACTAACAACTAACTTGAGTAGTTTATATGCAATGCTGTAGCTCAAAATTGCACATCTGATCCGAACCTGTCCATCTTAAGCCTAATTTATAAAAATAAGCCTAGCCTTCCGTAAAAAATATCGCGGCAAAAAGTTTGTTTATACGCTTCCCTTTGACACCTTATTTATCACGGTAGCCGGCAAAGTTCACAACATGCACACAAACCTATGCATCTATTCTTAATCTTTTACTATCTTTCAAAGCTTCTTTATACTTCATAACCGAAATTGGGTAGCATACTCAATCTTCGGGATATTGATTCTGAAATACATTTCAAATGTGGAAATCTGATCCCATCCTAAAACCAAAGAGCCACAAAGAAGTCAAGCCCATAGTCAAATGATGGAATTGCTATGGAGTTGATAAAAACATCAACATTATTTCAAATAAAGGTATCATTATCTTCATCTACATCCTTGCTTAGAAATCCAAACGAACACCAAGAATCTCGTATGTCTAACTTTGACCATTATAACTAATTGCATACACAAGATGACTCAAGCATGTCCTGCAAAGATACCTTATATGTGCATATATTGTTGTAAATCACTCACTGCCGATTCTAAACCGAGGAAGGCCATAATTTTATGTCTACGAGAATAGTCCCACAAAGTGCACAATATCATCTTCAGGTTGTTTTTGATTATTATTTCAATGCTCTAAGACGAAAAAAGTGAATGCCTGGAGATGGGTGAGCGTCTAAGATGAGCGAATGCCCCGATGATGGGTGAGTGTTTAAGATAAGCGAATGCCCGAGATGGGTGAATGCTCCGAGATGAGCAAATGAATGCCCGAGATGGGTGAGTGCTCAAGATGAGAGTGAATGCTAGGATGGGTGAATGCTCCGAGATGTGCCAATGCTCCTAGATGGATGATTTTAATGAAAAGAAAAGAAATGATAAGGATCAAGGTCCCACTTCGTAACCAGATGAGGGCTATATTGTTCCTTTTGATTAAAAGTGATGAGTTACTGGAAGAATCCAAGGAGAGGAGACCGCCTAAAGTAAAACATCCCAAACTCCCCCAAACTCAAAACTAGGAGGGAACAAGTCAAAGACCTTGTAGTTGAAATACGCTAGCAAAAACAAATGCTACTTGCCAAAAGCTGTAGCCATCAAAAGCCATGTGAGTATGAGAACATGGCTTTTCCTCTAAAGCAGATGAGGGTACCGAGAATATGAGCATAAAGATCTCAAAAATATTAGTAATGAATTGTATCGTCATAAGAAATCTCCGAAACATAAGGGGAAAATATAAAAAAAAAAAAAAAAAAAAAAAGGGGAGGAAAGGAAATGATTAAATACTAATAAAAGGCTCGGGTCTCTTATTCCCAAATAAAAAGGCTCGGTCTTGCATAATCCATAACTTAAAAAGTCAAAAAAGGGACAAACTATTCCCATGAGATTCCATCAACACGAAAAATTATCCAAAAGAGGAAAACTAGACCATCTATAGTAAAGACGATACAAATAATAAGTCGCACCGTAAAACAAAGGAAACTAATGTTGCTTGCTTAAAGACCCATAGAAAGCTAAAGCGATGAGAACACCTCAAAATGAAAGGAGCTTAAGTCATACACCTCAAAGAGACTATACACCCAACATAAGTAAAAGCCCAAAAAGAGTGGTTTTTTTACCTATACACTTAAGAAAGAGATTTCTCATTCATATAGCTCCAAGGACAAGCCGTAGCTGGACTTCAAAAAAAAAAAAAAAAAAAAATCCTCTTATGAAGTGAAAGAAATGTGTTTACACCATGATTAGTGTTGCTTTGCAGTTTTAGAACAAGAGAAAGCTATGAGAATACATCAAGACTTGGTGTTGTTTGTTCCAATGAAAGAAAAAGAAAGCACAATGTCAATGTGACTCCTAACACCAAAATCATACATGATAACTAAGGGGAGTTGTAAAAAAAAAAGGATGGGGGAGAGAGAACATAAATTCTTCTTGAAAAACAATGTTGCGCCACACGATAGCCACCTTCGCATAATACGAGGAGTATGAAACAAATTAATTGAGCGAAGACTATCAACCTACTCGCCATGCCATGGTAATCAACATACGAATGAGAAGAACAAAAAAAGAATATTAGAGAGGCGTCACATACACGAACAAGGCATGTAATTCTGTTAAGGCAAGGTTGACGTTATTTTACACAAAAAAAAAAAAAGAAAAAGATAAATACTTATGAAGACATGCTAAGATACAAATAATGAAAGCGAGCGCACAATCCATGACATGAATGGTACCGATACCCAGTTATGCTATAAACAATTTTCCAAAAATCAAAGAGGAGATCATTAATCCGATAGAGGCCATAATACTCCGAACGCATAATCCACTTATGAGGATGATATTAATAAAGAAGATGTATACAAATTTTACAAGCACTCTTTTTGTGGCAATTTCATATAGTCCACTCCAAGAGGAAAGAAAACAAGCCAAAAAAACACATGTTGAAACTGCAAACATGAAACTTCTAACTAATAAGGAGACAAGAATAAAAGCAAGAAGCCCTTCTAATGATGAGAGGTAGACAAGCGGATGAAGCTTCTCTTAACCAGGAGAGAATTAAGTGTGAGTACATGTATCTCTTTCATCAGAGGGCATAAGAACACCACTAATAAACAAGCTCGCATTATCGATATCCCAAAAAGAAGAAAGAATTATTTCAAGCTGGGATTAGAGCGCCCCAAGCGTGTCTCAAGGTGTGGACACCACTGGGCTATACTCACACCACAATCGATAAAGCGTCCTCACAAAGGAAATCGTTTGCAGAGCTTTAACTCCTAATTATCCAAGCCGTTATGTGAACTTGATGTAATGAATCTTCTTGCTATAGCTACAAGAGATTTCAAAAGTAGTTACAAGAAAATAAAATTGACCATAAGTTGATACATCCAAGCTTCAATGAGGACTAAAACCCAAATCACTTTAGTATGAAGAAATATACTCCGACGCTAGAGATAGGGGACTGAAATTTTCAATGCCTTTGAGAAGGCGCACTTTTTGTTTATTAATACACTTACCTTAGTCAATGAATGGTGATGATTAATTTTTGGTTGATTAATCCCATGTACCTATGTACTAGAGGCATCACCAACTAACCTTCACGTTAAGAAATTTGACCTGGGACTTGGGACTTATTCCAAGTAACGATGGTATTATGAGGAGACTAATAAGACTCCCAAAGAGTGCAAAAAAGACGACTGAGTCCAGCAGTTCACCCATTTGGGAATCCATCATCTTGTTGTATGTGTGATATAGATATTATAGAAAATCGTAGAAGCGATATAACCGTATTGCAATCGTAAAAGAAACACTGCAAGTATATTCTAGCCCCATGGTTTTACTGATAAAAATTATGTAGGCTATCAGACCGATTAAACATTATATGACAACATGAACAAGCTAAGGAGATGCAAACAAACAGCAACAAAACTAATTCATTTCAAAATAAAAGTTTTAAAATGACTCATGGATGAAGATAGCAATTATTAAGGAAACAAGAGAGTTGGAAACCACCAAGGTTGGGGAATTCAAGCTGCACTTGGGGAATCGCTTGCAAGGGGGCGTGATGTCAAGAGGATTTTGAGCATGTGGGATCGCCGGATAGACCGATCGCCTAACCAAACAAGTCAGGGGACTAATGTAGATACTGTGAATGTATGAGAAGGTATAAAAGTAATTATACCCATGAGATTAGTCATTAGTGTCTGATAGAGCATAAACGCCTAAATTACACGCTATTGTAAAGGATTTGGACCTGCTTGAAGAGGTTTGGTCAACCATTAATCGTTTTGAGAAACAACAGTGATGTCTTTTTTGTAATTAGTTATATCTCAAAAAGAAACATCTCAATGTGGGGGAGAGAAAAGATGCTATAAATACAAGAAGCTGAGGTACAAAGAGAGGGAGGCTAGGGTTTGGATCTGGATACTATTTCCTAGAGGAGAGCTGATACCCTTTCTAATTTCTATGGTTTTACACAAACCTCAATATATGCCTCAATCAGAGACGACAAGTTATCTATGGATCATATTACGTACATTCCATCACTGTGAACTTGAATAAGAAGAGACTTGAATTGGAGATTTTGATGCTAGAGTAGGGCGGAAGATAAATATGATGCATACACAAATTTTTTAAACTAGGAACACTAATTTCAAAAACTTGTTGATATGACAACCTATCATTACAAAAATTTCAAGAATCAGACAACCAATAAGAAGTTTCTGAAATGCACCATCTCCTGAGAATCTACTTCAAGATGAAGTTTTTTCAGCTTATTCAAAAAAAATAGAAGTAGGGAGCATAACAAGTGCACAATTTTGCAGCTTCAATTTCAGGGCAATTAAGAAATCACTACTGAACATACACAAAGGTAACATTATGGCATAAGGTAGCTTCACTGCCCTGGCATTATGCCGAAGATCAAGATTCGAGTTCTTTCAACTTACTATTAAACCAAAAATCAATCCAGTGGTTAACTGAAAGACGTTAGACCAACTATATATGCGTTGTAATATGTCAATATATCCCTAGTTGATTAAGGACAGATTAAATCGGTCTCAGTATCTCTAAACCTTTTTTCTAATGTACTGAAAGTAAACTTAAGCCCCTGAAATCTAACAAATATGATATATCAACTGTGATTGAAATCAGTCATGTCAACTTAAATATGGTTTTCCACAAGAAACCAAGAAACTAAAATCCAATCCCCACATGAACATAAAACTACCAACTGGTTCAAAGAAGAAGCTTAAATACTAATTTGATCTAACAGACACACAACTGACTCAAACTCTAAGAGATTTGAAGCAAAAGAGAGTTACACTTTCTTGCAGCTAGGCTTTCTTTCCTGTTTTTCCAGGTTTCTTCCCCTAGTAGTGGTGTTAGTAGGATGATACATTCTCAAGCGATCAGCAATTGCCTCAACTCCTTCATTCACAGTAGCTCTCCTGTTCACCTCAAAGTTCCAAAGCTCCTGAACTGGATATCTGCCGTTTGGGTTATACATTCTCAAGCGATGAGCAAGTGCCGCAACTCCTTCATTCACAGTAGCTCTCCTGTTCTCCTCAAAGTTCCAAAGCTCTTGAACTGGATATCTGCCGTTTGGGTTATGCTCATTGAGCTCCAAAAGTGCATTCACAACTGTAGAATATGCTTCCTCCCCCCATGCATTTTTCAAACCTTTCAACAATTTATCCTCCTCGTCGAGCAACTCCTGCATCCAACAAACATCCATACACATAAATAATTCTCAAGTTATTGCTCCCAATACATGTTCACAATATGACCAAGCGGTTGCTAACAACGATTCTGAGAGTCAATTGAGAAGTTGGTGGCACTACCTGATGTTTGCCATCAACAAGGGCAACTTTAAATGGATGCCAAAGGGGGTCTTTGAGCATTTGCTCCCAAAAGTTGCAAAGCAGGACAGACTGATCGGAAAATCGATCCTCAGAAGATGAGCTACAAATATCTTTTAACGCATCACAAAATGGCTTTGAATGTAATTCTCCCATTCTCTTAATCCCAACCAGACACTTTGATGAACTTTCTCCAATTTCCTGCAATTCAGTGGCAGTGCATGAACTTTCTCCAATTTCTCCAATTTCCTGCAATTCAGCAGCAGTAAATATATTTAATTAAAATCAAAGTGTGCTGGCTATAATTCTACAAAACTCCACATGATTAGCACCTTAATTAAGATCATTATAATCTGGAATTTAAATCGAGAACAAGAAAGACTTGGTTAAGATGAAGATTATTATACCTGAATTAGTACTTTCCGAGCTTCTTGTAACTCATCATTGTGCTGAAGTTCTTGGACAGTTAAGACTTGGTTAAGATCTTCCAGACTCTCAACACTTTCTGTTAATTCATCTACCTGTTCTTTCAATATCTCCACTTCAATTTCCAATTCAGCTTTCTCATCAACCTGTTTCTCTAATTCCCTAACCCTTGCTTCAAGCTTCTCCATCTCATCCTAATAAGAGAAATAGAGAGAACAAATAAGGCTAGAGTGAGGAAGATTATATCTCTTGTAAAGGGTTTTAAAATGGGTTCTCATAAAAGTACCTTTAGTTCTTCAACCAGCTGATCTGTGGGAGGAGGTGCAGCATTCTGAAACTCCTCATCATCTGATAATAGCCTTGGGGACTTGGATCTATCTGCCCCTTTTTTTGATTTGCTAGATTCATCTGAAGAAACTGCCACCCTAGATCTCTTCTTCTTCTACAACAGATCAAGCAAACAATGAAATGAAATGACAGATCTCCAAAACAAAATGATTTATTTTGTTCTTTCAGCTGCAAATTACCTCAAATGATCTTAAATAGATCCTTAAACAAAAGAGAGTTAAAAAAATTACCTCATCTAAGCACATGCTACCATTAGTTGCCATTCTTGTGCAGTACTAGTACTTCACAGAGTAGTATGTGGTCTGAAACTTGAAGAAATTTCTCTAGAGAAAAAAAAAATGTAAAAGAGATTTTCAGAGTGAAAATGTGTTGATGACTGACACTTTTAAAGCCTAGTGCCCCATGTTGTTTTCTCCCATCAGGAGGTTGAACTGCCCACCACAAATTGGTTTCCATTTCTGTAACTAGCTTCCTGTAGACTTTAAGAATCACCAGCTTTTCATCTTTCCTTAATACAGAAAAAGTTAAGAAGTGTCAAGTGTACACCCAATATAGGAGAAGTAAATGAATTAGGTCCACATCTGTATGTAGTAAAACTGTAAAAAGTAAATGCAGTAAAACTGTTAACAGTAAAAGGAACAAGTGAATAATGCAAGTCCAGGCTGAAATAATGCACACAATCTGGAGGGTGAGACAAAAGCAACACTGGACAAAAACCAATTAGCTAAGGAAACCATGAGCACAATTTCAGAATTCAATTCACGATGGTGTAATATTATTGAGATTTGGTACTTAAGCTTTGTTGCGCAGACAAGGGTGTGTTCTCACTTTTTGTTGCTGACTGTCTTTCTATCCTCTACAACACTGATATGGTGCAGCTTGCAGAAGCTATTTCAAGCATAGACATCTTCTTTCTAATCTCGATTCCCTTCTTCGAATCATTCATTTCACAGACAGTTAATTTCTGCAAGGCATTGGCTTTTCTTGAAATTAGTTTCAAGAACTCGAGCTCAGCTTCAGTTCCCCGAAAGGAGTTAATCTTTACTTCCTTGAGGTGATTGAGAACAAGACCATCCAAACACAAAAACTCTGTCGACACTGCTTGAGCTTCTTCCGTCACAACAACACCAATACGTGGCTACAACAAAGTTAACAATATGACAATTAGTTCTCTTTGGTAATTGCTGAGGACATAACAGAATTAACAATTCAAGCGGCAGCCGATCTTACCTGGTCCACCAGATCAATGACAAGAGATTCTAGACTAGGCGAGCTTTGCAGTAAGTACGCAATCACTTGAAAATAATCTCTCTGTCTAAGTGATGTGAACATCAATTTATTTAGGTTGTCAAAGCTTGGCAGTGAATCCAACAAATCTAGAGCATTTGAGAGTATCTGGATAAACATAGAGGATAATCACCATAAGTAATAAACTACAACCACGGCGCAAACTATACAAACAAAGCGCTATGTGCAGCAAAAAACAACTACTCTAAAACATAAGAATTCTTAAAAAGCAGTGGAGCACATACCTGAAGTGTACTTCTGGGTAATGTTAGTGACTGTATGCTAGCCAATCCGCTAAATAGCTCACGCACGTTGTCAAAGCATTCATTGTATCTTTTTATGCTGTAACTACCACCTGGTTGGAGGAGAACCTCTATATATGCATCCATCAGAGGACAATCTGTCTATGAAGTTGTTCTTCATATTACATTCCATCACTGTGTAGTTGAATACTAAGAGATTCGGATTGGAGATTTTGATTCTAGAGTCGCTCGCAAGATAAATATGACGCATAGTAAAATTCCTTAGACTAGGAACACTAATGTCAACAACTTTTTCATCGTAAATATGGCAGCCCACCATTACCAAAGTTTCAAGAATCGGACAACCAGCAAGAAGTTTCTGAACTGCACCATCTCCCGAGAATCTAAGCCCTTCGAGATGAAGTATTTTCAGCTTATTCAAACAAATTGAAGCAGGTAGCATAAAAAGTTCACAATCTTGCAGCTTTAATTTCAAGGAAACTAAAGAATCACTATTGAACATACTCAAAGGTAACGTTATGGGATAACGTATCTTTGCTGCACTTTCATTATGCCGAAGATCAAGATCTATTTCTTTCAAATTCCTATTACCCAAAACATCAATCCATTGGTTAACAAGAGACATATCACAATGAGACCAACTGAGACGGAACCTTTCAACACCATGTGCACCATCCTGCAATAACCTCATAACTTCACTCACAAATTTCTCAAATTTCGGGTTCTGAATTTGTTTCTTATTCTTGACTCTATGTATCTTGAAAAGTTCATCATCCAAGTCGAGTCTAGGGATAATTGTCCATAATTCTCTAAAACTTTTGGATAAAACACTTGTTTGCAGAAGATATTTTGTAGGAAGGTAAGATAGAATGTTTAGCATAATACTTTCAGGTAAGAATGGAATCCGATCATTCCCACTCGCAGTACTCTCTTTACCATGCAAAACCTTTAAGCGTTTAATGGGAGGAGGTGATGATCCTAATTCTTCCATTGTTTTGGCAAACACAGAATTCTGCAACCGTACCTGGGGTTTGCAAACAAGGTTATATTAATCCTATGGAATTCTATAATCATTTATCAATCAAAAAATAAACAGAAAATTAGACCATTAGATAAAGGAGATCCTGACATACCAGTACTGCTGCTGCTTTAAAGTTTGAACTGCTGTCGGTAATTCTCCTCGCAATTTTCTTTTTTCTGATCGGTGCCAAATCCTCTGCAACAGATGAAGGATTAGGGTATAAGGTCCAAGCTAGATTCACACGCTTTACCCTTGACCGAGTTGCACATGAATTTAGTTTTCCGGGTTATCTCGGAAGGTTTCTGCAAGGTTGAGAAGAAATCTCATTCTCAAAGACATGGCATGATGGCAATAACCATTTCGGAATTACCAAATTTGGTGACTTTTTCTTAGGTGTAAGAAAGACACTTTCCAGTTTTAAATAGGATTAGACGACTTAGAATTAGAAGTCCACTTTCTTGGGTTTTTAATCATGAGTTGCGACTTTAGGCCAAAACAAGGCCAATATAGTGGACACCGGAGAATTTTAAGACATCCTTTCACTCTAAAGCTAGATAAGACCGTCTGCTACCAAGTTCTTAAAACTTTAACCATGAGGTGAGCAGACATGAAATGGCATCAACCATGGAGCTAAATTGGCAAATTTGAGATCAAGAGTAGCTTTTCCAATTCCGAGCATATAGAGGTTTTAAAGAGACAGTGGCATTGCTCAAAGTTGCCAGCAAAAACAAGTTCTTGTTCAAGGAAACATTGGTCTAGCAAAGCACAGAAGCACACTTTTGAAGTGTTAAAGCCAGCTGAAAACCACCAATGACCAGAAAAATGACAATTTAACATTTTCGTAGCACTGACAGTAGATGCTGTGGAAACTTCAGGATGAAATAGCGAGAAACACACACAAATAGTAGTCTAATACGGCAAACTTTCATCTCCCAAAACACTAAGTATTTATGTGTCCTTCCATCATTACAAATTTAAAAGAAACCTAAAGAGGTTAATTGAATTCAACTATAACTCGACTGAAACTAGATAGAGTAGAGATACAAAAAGAGACGAGCGAACAAGCAAAATCTTAAACTCTAGTGATTCAATACACTAGGTCTTTCTGCGCTTTACTGGTCACCAGGAAGGGTTTTGATGATGTCAGAATCACCTGGAAAACAAAATGGGAAAAGAAGTGTCAGGCAAAAGAAGAAAATCCAGTAAACAGATGGAGTTGAATAAACAGGGGGTGTTCTGTCTCACCTGGATCAATGATGCTAAGGCATGAAACACGGTAGTATCGTCCACAAGCTGTTCCCAAGTCAACATTGTCTGAAACAAACGAGAGGATACAAATTTAACACCACAAGACAACTAAGATGACACCAATAATAAATATGATAATGTCGAGGAACCCAGTGACACAGTTATATCAGTAATTTGTTAGTTGCATATCACAATAAAAATCTGTTAGGAATGAACATCTACTTTACTAATACACTACATGTAGATCAGAAGGTACACACCCAAACTACCTCAAAAAGGATGGAACATAGAACCAAACAACTTACAAATATGAAAACTCCGGTGGACTAAAACAATAACCAAGCCTATAGGCTATACACCCTGAGAATGAAGGCAACATGTACCACTGACTGATGAAAAATATAAGGCTTTATTCTGCTAATTCATGACTTTTTAAACAAAAACTAAAGCTAAACTATTTAAATGTAACATTTCACAAAGAGAATGTCAATTTCAGCATTCTTGCAAATTTCTGCACAAAAGAAAATTTAAGCAAACACATCCAACAGAGGCATGTAAACGTGATATTCTTTAACTACAACCTTATCAGATGAAGGTTTTTAGTAGCATTGTACTTTATAAACACAGAAGAAACAGACAACGAGCTGACAAACACTCGAACTAAAGTAGCTAAATGTACACCAAACAGTCATAACAAGAACAAATACAAAAAAAAAAGTACATTACTACCTTAAACACTAGAGTAAGATCAAAATAGACTAGTTACTTCCATTGAAACATACAGTGTACACGATATTCTATTTCTGCTTTACAATGGGTCTCAAAAAAGTATTATAATGATGAAGATAGTGAACACTATGAATCTTAAAAATTTTAACCATATAAAGACATAGAGATACAAGTTCAATGGTTGATTATTACAAGTTTGATTTGCTTTTCTGTGCCTTAAACAACCCCCATTGAGGATCCTATATACAATTGTAATCTCAAATGTACAGAACAAAATAGTCCCCCCAACTTCACAATGATGGCCAGAAACAAATTAATATTTCTTATATTCAAGATTATAAGACAGAATGAACAAGATATTCATTAACTATAACCTAACCAAATGAAGGTTTTCAATAGCCAGAATTGTACATCACAAATACATAACACAAAATAGACAACACCAGATGAACAATCTAGATGAACTAAGACCAAACAGTCACAAAAAGAACAACTACAATAGACATATGAAACATTTAAACTACAATAAGATCAAAAATAGAGTACTTACTTCCATTGAAGTGGTGAACTCCAACCTTGGCAAGCATAGCATAGTACTCAATCTCAGATTTCCTCAAAGGGGGACAATTGTTTGAGATGATAATGAGCTTTGCTGCAACAATATCACTATAAAATCAGTAAATCCTCAAAAAAATAATTAAAAATCACAGAATAAAGGGATGATGATTACATTTGGAGCTTCTGAGAGTCCTAAGAACTGTTTTGTAACCAAGGGTGTACTTCCCACTCTTCATCACAAGAGCAAGTCTGTTGTTAATACTCTCATGAGTCTTCTTCTGCAAAACAAAATACCCCCAAACCAGATTTGATTAGATTTCAAAATCTATCAAATCCTGAAACAAAAATAAAAGGCAGTGAAATCTAAAGGGGAATGAGTGAATGAATATTGATTTCTGTACCATTTTCTTCACGGCCACCATTTTTGCTGATTAGTTGCAGAGAAACGGAGGAGAAGAGATTTAGATCGTTAGTTAGTTTCCTGGCGACGGCAGCGAGAGAAAACCTAGAATAGAAGAAGAAGATGAAATAAATATAAGGGGGGGATAGATTTAGGGTTTATGTACCAGGATATGGAGTTGGGCCTTAATATGGACGTGAGGTAATGATGAGCCCGGTCTGTTACTGGCTGTCACTAGTTGATAACCCATCCAGGATGGTTGGATAAGGGTGTCATAGGTCATGGATGTTATGGCTGCCTGACCTTGGTTAGCTTAAATAGGTGAGTTCGAGTTTTTTTTTTTTTTTAATTTAATAGCTTGGCCTGGTACCACACATGATTCGGTGCCTGTTTGATTTTTCTCAAAAGTTTTAGTTTTTACATTAAAATTTTTCGTTTTTATTCTATGTTTAGTAGATTAAATATTTACTGTTGTTTTAGATTATAGTTCTTTCAATCTCCAAGTTTCAAACAAGAACTAAATCAGTTATTAAAAAACTTTAAAAGTACCGGTCCATTCTCAAATACAGGTTAATGATCCCTCTCTACCCTTCAGATTCACGATATCCCGCTTGTTTCACAGGATGTTTGGACTCGTATGGGGAGCATGCAATTCATTGTAAGGTAGACCCTGGGTTTAAATATAGACATGATCATGTGAGGGATACTTTATATGATGTACTATAGAGAATGGCATTTCAAAGCAAAGAAAGAAGTTTGTCAATTTTTGACAGACCCACTTGAGGGGAGATCAATACTCAGGGCAGCGGATGTTCTTATTTTGGGGTGGGTTAATGAGAAACACGCATGTGTTGACCTTACAGGGGTCTCGTCGTTAGTAGGTATTGGACATGGTACTTTCACGGTTGGACAAGTAGCAATAAGGACTGCCTCGGGTAAGATATCAAAGCATGAGAAAGCGTGTATTGACAATGGACATGCTTTTATTCCCTTTGCTTTTGATACTTTTGGTTACCTGGCTCCAGAGGCGGTTGGACTTCTCAAAAGATTTCAGAAAGTCATGCACGGTAACGTCATGACTCCCGGCTCGAGAGAGTTTGTTTTTGATAGGATGGGTTTTGCAATTCAAAAAGGGCTTGCGGCGCAACTTATTGCTCGCTTGCCTGCTATGTAAAGTACAAAAAACGCACAGCCTGTTTAGCCTGCTTGTCGTGGCATGGTTAACAAAATAGACTTTGGGCCTTAAAATAAGTGATTTGTCATGGCATGTCCGTCCTAACTGCCCTTCTGGGTAGCTGAATATGAGACTGTTTAGAGTATCATCATGTGTGTATGTGTACTTTTTGTGTGTGTAACTCCATATAGCATCTAACAAGCAAATTTGGTAACCTCCGTAACAACCATGATAAAAAAAAAATCATACCTAAGTCATTTTAATTATATGCCAGTTGGATAAAGATATATTATCGACATAAAGAGAGACACTTTGAGAAATCAATAGACACACTTTCAACCATTTTAGAATCCATGAAGTTGGCAATAAAGAAAAAGTTGTTACTATATTGTACTTGTTGTCAAGTGCAATCCATAACTTTATCGTAGCCGCAATAGTTTGATCGATCAGCGTTCTAAACATGAGTTATTGGAGCATTCAGAGTGTTATCATAGTACATGAAGTAATCTTCTCCGTACTTATTTCGTTTTGCCTTTAATGGCTCATTGTGTTCTAGACTTGTAGCGGGAATATCTTATCTTCAATAATGTAAAACAACTTGATGGTGATCATGAAGATTTTACAATGGCTTTCTAACAATTCAAATTCTCTCCGACAAAATACGCTAAGTGATCCAGAGTCTTGATCCAACCAAGAAAACACTAAACATAAATTTTGATGATACCAGCTAACAAAAAATTGAAAGACTAGAACAAAAGTATGTTTCAGGGTTTTATTTAGTTTGTCATTGTGATCAACAACATTTAATTTGACGTCTCATAAGGAGTTAGGAATCCATTAGAGTTCTCTATTGACCTCCAAATGCAGTTTGACATCCTTTTCCCATATTTTTGATTTAGTTTACTAGACCTCGATTGTCATTCTCCCGTTGTTGACCCGGTCGACTGTTTTTGGATAAAAAAAAAATTCCATTAAGGAAAAAATTATGATATTATTAAAATATTTGAAAGTATCCAACATGAAAGACCATTTATAGACGTTAGATTTGATACGACCCATGTCGAGTATTGTGAATAGGTTAAATCTAATTTATTTCTGTAATAAAGGGTGTATCAGTTTTTTTTATACATGGGGAAACCCACATGTGTGCTTCCTGGTAGGCTTGGTAATGTGGTTTGATTTTAATGCCTACATGTTATAACTGCAAGTGCACAGCGCCTGTTGGAGGCGTGGCAAGTACAGGTCGATCCCACAGAGACTTGTGGTCTTTGTATGTTGATCTAATGCTTTGCTTCTTGATTTTAAGTGATGATATATTTGTTGTTTGTCGATACGACTGAAGTTGAGTGTTATAACAATGAAGTAAAGATGAAATACAAACGGTGAGAGTAAAGGGGCACTAGGATTGTCAAATCCACCACTAAATCATGCTATGTGTTCAACTAAATGGAGCTTTCTTGTTCATGTGACAGACAAGGATAATGTGTCAAGATTATCACCTATCTAAGGAGTTTCACCTAATGATAACTCAATTATCGCCTAAGGTACTAACCTAGAGCACTAGTTGTCTAATTAAGCACAACTAGTCAAGAGAATTAGCAAATATCTCTAAGGTTTGAGTTTGAAGCATAACCAATACGGTTTTTAGCCTAACTACAATGCATACATGGCATTCATTGTGAGAGTAAAGCATTGGAAAGCTAGAATTGAGATTATCTTTATAGTTTAAGCATTCAAGAACACCCACACAAAGTAGAACAACATGACAGAGAATTAGGGTTTCATTGAAATCCTAGCAAACTATTTTAGAACATGATTAAAACATAAAACAACTAAAATTGGTGCTCGGCTAGTCCAGGAGCATAAACTTAAACATCTAACTCCTCCTCTATTTATACATGCAAAGGTAAACCCTAAATCTCTCCAAAACAGCAAATAATTGAAAACCCTCTTACCCAAAACCTAATTGGTTGTCTCCTCTGCTTGTGCGGCTCTGAGAACACCGTACTCTGATTTTCCCTTGATTTGATGTAACCCTAACCTAATTCTTTCTATCTCTTTCTTAGCTCCTAGGGAAGAAGCTACGAAAGAGCTAGAGAGTGATTAGGAGGGGCGAAGATGGTGCGGCATTGCGGGGTGGTTGTTTTGTGTCGGGAGGTGATGGAGGTGGTGGACCTTGAAGGTATGGGAGGAGAAGAAGAAGGTTTTCTCCGATGTGGACGGGAGAGGAAGAAATAGAAGATGAAGGAGAAATGGTTAGGTCGATGGGGGTATAGGTGTGGGCGAGTTTTTGGTGTGAGGCGGGCGAATAATGACGATGGGAAGGGCGGAGCGGGCGTTGGATGTGGTGCTTAGCAATCTCAATGGCTCAGGGTGGAACGGGCATTTCGGTGTTGAGCGGAGTATCAAGAGATGATTTATAGGAGTGCAACGAGCGTTGGATGCAGAAGGATGAAGATCTAACGGCTCGGAAGAGACGGGCTCGGATCCGGTCGTGGCCGGATCTTGGATAGCTTGGGCCCATGTCTTGTAGATGGGTTGCTCCTTGTTGGGTTGAAATTGCTGCGCGCGCGGCTTTTTGGCACTTTGCTCCATGCACGCTCGACTCCACTTCTTCGCTCTTTTGGCTTCTCAATTTCTCCGAGCTTTATTTATTACCTAAAAACACAAAATTAATTAATACAAATATTTATTCTTGAAAACAAAGAAAACACTTAACACGGAATAATATCGATTTCGAACACAAAAGATGAGTTAAATGCCAATAAATAGATGTAGAAATATGCAATATTTGGCACTCATCAAATACCCCCAAACCTGAATTTTACTTGTCCTCAAGTGAAACATAAATTAAGAAATCCTAACTATACCACTGTTGATGGTCTCTCGAATGCATTTAGCGTATGAACTAAGCCTTTAAACCCCTAGGTGTCCCTAGTGGACGAGTTGTAGTCTCGTGAGGGTTTACCAGAGGTGTACCCACAAAACCTTCTCCAACTTGAGTGTAAAAAGAGTCTCAAGCATCCAAGGAGCTATGAGGACATAGAGTTTCTGCATGCTAGTAAACACGAAATTAGAACTATCAAAGAACGCATTCTCATCCTTAAGTGTCGAGCGAGAAGTAACCATACCATATGAAAGAATTCGGATTCGATTGTGATCATAAGCCTCGACTTCGCCTCACCATTAGGGTTTTATGATAATTGCACTCAAAAAGATTGCTTTTTTAGTCTCTCATGTGTGCAGAATAAAGAGAGAAATCCCGCACACGTTGTAGGTAAGAAGGATAACCTTCCGAAATAATTTCTGAGACTCCACGTAGTGTGGACAAAAAGAATCTTTTCCTCGATGATCTCTAAGAAAGGAAATCAACCATTAGCAAGGGTGGGAGTACTCACTTACCTTCTCACCCGATCGGCAATTAACATCATACTCTCATAGGAACCATAGAAACGTCTTCAATCTTCGGTCTTCAATTGTTGATGACGAACTTCTGAACTTCACAAAAACTTGACAATTTTTTTTTTTTTTAACTTACAATAAAACTCAACTTTTCACAAACTTCATTAATTCTCATCCTATTTTATTTTGTTGTATGTAACCTTGGACTATATCAACTTTTCTTCAAATATTCTGATGTTGCTCCTTTTGCTGACGATGATGTGTTTCTATGGGTCTGTTGATTGAGAGAGAGATGCTAACCGCAAATCGATATTTAGAAGGAGTTTTCATCTTTAAACGTCACCCTCATGATTGACAAAAATTAGCACTCAAGAGATCAAAAGTAAAATACGAAAGTGGTACGAGAAGTTAGGTAGCTCACCATTCCTACCCGGAATTGACGTACGGTGACACACACTCTAACAGCTTTTCTAGAAAAGTTGCAAAAAATTGAAGGTTGGTGCCTCACTTGATGTAAAATGGGTAGTCTCCACTATGGGTGATCACAATTCCACTACCGAATATCTAAACAAACACCTAATTCGCCCTCCGGTATGGTTAAATCCAACTTTAACGCTCTAATCAACTAAGAAACCCGATTGTGTTCTCCAGTACTTCCAAGTTCTGTTATTTCAGTCAGACTCTCTATGTAAACATAGCTAGAAGCATGCTAGTGACTCTAAAATCTCTAAAAGTTGGAGGTTTTTATTTGCAAAATGAGTTTTGAATTTTTTTTTTTTTTTTTTTTTTTAAATAAAAGACTAAAAACTCTATATGCAAATGCACCCCAAACCTAAATCAAAAATTATCCTCAATGTGTCAAAAGATAATAAGAATTCAAAAGTCACATACCATGAGAACTATGCCGATAAGAGAAAAGGGAAGAGATTAGGATGTCTACGGAGCAAGGTTAGATCTTCATTAGTCAAGGCTAGAATCCAACATTCTCGGCGGAGATCATATCGGATTAGCACAATAAATGTACAAGAAAACTCAACCGATTCAAGAAAGAAAAATTTAACAAGTCCTATCGGATTATATACAATGAAAATTCACCATATACCAACAATCTAAAGAGTTGAGGATCAACCCAAAAGACAATATACAAACATCAACAACCTTACACGATATAAAATGAGAGTGCAAGTAAGGCTGCATATGGGAATGATTTTCCCCAAACCTAAACTTGTGAACGAGATGTGTTTTGAGCACAAAATCTTGCAAATTTAAAGGTACATCATGCACAAGGTCTAACTCAAAATGAGTTTTGCTAATAACAAATGGACATACACATTCCAACCGTGGCTCGTAAAGTGTTATACTTTGATGCAAAATAGTCCAAGAGGACTTGGGAAGCACAAAGCTCTAGGCCTAAATTAGGCATTTTGTAAAAGTTGGTTTTGCAATTTTGTTACAAACTACACCTAGGTTTGGTGGAGGAGTTTCAACGTGCCTTAGGAGAGAGATTAGGTACATCTAAGTTGTTTTCATGTATAAGATCATTTGCACCATCACACACTTTCCTAAAGTCGACAAAGGTAAATCATGCTCACTTGCATAGAACAATTCATCAATCTCCATGTCATAATCATCATTATCCAAAAGTTCAATCTCATGCATAAGATCATTGGTGTCGCATTCTCATTTTCGGATCCCAAATCAAGCATCACATGTATGAATATTAGAAGAAGCATCATTCATAGGGTTCACGAAGAGACACTTAATGTCTCTCGAACCTAAAGATTCTACTATATTTTCAAAATACACATGCTCTTCATATTCATCATCATCATCATCATAACAAAAATTCATCTCCCCATTCAAAATTTGAGCATTTCCAGTGTACTCATCTACCTCTAGATTAGGTTCATTTGAAGGAGAGTTTTCACTAGTGAGTATGCATGTTTCATATGAATGATCATTACATGGTTGTGTAAATGGTTCACTAGAGAAGGGATGATCATGCATTTTCCATCCAAGTATATCATTGTTTTGCTCTATGAGCTTTTCCATTAGTGACTGCATACAAGGGGTTGGGGGAGTATAACATTGTTCATCCTCCCATGGTGGTTGATGATGCATGTGTGCATGGTTGTAAGGGTTCTTAGAATACTGATCGCAACCTTCGAAAGGTTGATTATGGTCCCCATGATTACCAGTATAGTCACTTCTAGACAATTCGTACATTGGATTATCATGGCTTTCCCTAGATCGCCTAAAATCATGCAAAATATAGCAAGTTCTCGGCGGGGTGGCCTAAGCTACCACACAAGGTACAAGCATACATTTCATATTGTGTAGGGGAATTAGATTCGACAGATTTCTCATGTAATTGCCTTTCTAAAGCAGATACTTGAGCTTCTAATTGATCTAAAAGTGATGACTGGGTATGAGAAAGTTGTTCATTTTCAACTTGTGGTGGATGATACATGTGCTCATAATGATTAGGGTATGTGGAGTCGGGCCCCGAGAGGGCTCATATAATTCCCTAAAATCACTATGGTATGTGGGGAGTTCATACGCGAAGCATGCCCGTAAGCAAGCTCTCTAATGGATTTGTTTGTATCCCCAAATGCTCAAAATCCCGACATGATCTAGCAACTTAATTTGAACTCAAAAAGAAGCATAACTTAGCACATATCAAGCATGTATAACCAATGATGTCTCAAAACAGGGAAGCTAAGCCCAAGTGATGCAAATGCACAGCCCAAAGTTATGCAAAAGCCCAGAAGGGGCTCACTTTGGTTTATTGGGTTTAGTTTGGTTTATGTGGGATTTGGTTTGTGTGGGCTTTGGGTTGTTGCACAGCAGGCCTCAGTTTTGGTTTAAATGGGCTTTAGTTTGAATTATTACTTTGAATTATTACTTTGGTAATGTAGTTTGATTTTAATGCCTACATGTTATAACTGCAAGTGCACAGCGCCTGTTGGAGGCGTGGAAAGTACAGGTCGATCCCACAGAGACTTGTGGTGTCTGTATGTTGATCTAAGGCTTTGCTTATCGATTTCTAGAATGACAGATATATTTGTTGTTTTGTCGATACGATTGAAGTTGAGTGTTATAACAATGAAGTAAAGATGAAATACAAACAAATGAGAGTAAAGGGGCACTAGGATTGTCAAATCCACCACTAAATCATGCTATGTGTTCAACTAAATGGAGCTTTCTTGTTCCAAAGGTGATAGACATAAGGATAATGTGTCAAGATTATCACCTATCTAAGGAGTTTCACCTAATGATAACTCAATTATCACCTAAGGTACTAACCCAGAGCACTAGTTGTCTAATTAAGCACAACTAGTCAAGGGAATCAGCAAATATCTCTAAGGTTTGAGCTGAAGCATAACCAATATAGTTTTAGCCTAACTACAATGCATACATGGCATTCATTGTGAGAGTAAAGCATTGGAAAGCTAGAATTGAGATTATCTTTATAGTTTAAGCATTCAAGAACACCCACACAAAGTAGAACAACATGACAGAGAATTAGGGTTTCATTGAAATCCTAGCAAACTATTACATGATTAAAACATAAAACAACTAAAATTGGTGCTCTGGATAGTCCAGGCATAAACTTAAACATCTAACTCCTCCTCTATTTATACATGCAAAGGTAAACCCTAAATCTCTCCAAAACAGCAAATAATTGAAAACCCTCTTACCTAAAAACCTAATTGGTTGTCTCCTCTGCTTGTGCGGCTCTGAGAACACCATACTCTGATTTTCCTTGATTTGATGTAACCCTAACCTAATTCTTTCTATCTCTTTCTTAGCTCCTAGGGAAGAAGCTACGAAAGAGCTAGAGAGTGATTAGGAGGGGCGAAGATGGTGCATTGCGGGGGGTGGTTATTCTTTGTGTCGGGAGGTGATGGAGGTGGTGACTCACTAAGGTATGGGAGGAGAAGAAGAAGGTTTTCTCTGATGTGGACGGGAGAGGAAGAAATAGAAGATGAAGGAGAAATGGTTAGGTCGATGGGGGTATAGGTGTGGGCGAGTTTTGGTGTGAGGCAGGCGCAGCGAATGACGATGGGAAGGGCGGAGCGAACGTTGGATGTGGTGCTAGCAATCTCAATGGCTCAGGGTGAATGTTGAGGAGTATCAAGAGATGATTTATAGGAGTGCAACGAGCGTTGGATGCGAAGGATGAAGATCTAACGGGCTCGGAAGAGACGGGCTCGGATCCGGTCGTGGGTCGGATCTTGGATAGCTTGGGCCCATGTCTTGTAGATGGGTTGCTCCTTGTTGGGTTGAAACCGCATTGCGCGCGGCTTTGGCCAAGCTCCATAGGACGCTCGACTCCACTTCTTCGCTCTTTTGGCTTCTCAATTTCTCCGAGCTTTATTTATTACATAAAAACACAAAATTAATTAATACAAATATTTATTCTTGAAAACAAAGAAAACACTGTAACTGGAATAATATCTGATTTCTGAACACAAAAGATGAGTTAAATGCCAATAAATAGATGTAGAAATATGCAATATTTGGCACTCATCAAATACCCCCAAACCTGAATTTTACTTGTCCTCAAGTGAAACATAAATTAAGAAATCCTAACTATACCACCGTTGATGGTCTCGAATGCATTTAGCGTATGAACTAAGCCTTTAAACCCCTAGGTGTCCCTTCTAGTGGACGAGTTGTAGTCTCGTGAGGGTTTACCATAGAGGTGTACCCACAAAACCTTCTCCAACTTCGTAGTGTAAAAGAGTCTCAAGCATCCAAGGAGCTATGAGGACATAGAGTTTCGCATGCTAGTAACACGAAATTAGAACTATCAAAGAACGCATTCTCATCCTTAAGTGCCGAGCGAGAAGTAACCATACCATATGAAAGAATTCGGATTCGATTGTGATCATAAGCCTCGACTTCGCCTCACCATTAGGGTTTTATGATAATTGCACTCAAAAGATTGCTTTTTTAGTCTCTCATGTGTGCAGCGGGAATAAAGAGAGAAATCCCGCACACGTTGTAGGTAAGAAGGATAACCTTAGAAATAATTTCTCGGAGACTCCACGTAAGTGTGGACAAAAAGAATCTTTTCGATGATCTCTAAGAAAGGAAATCAACCATTAGCAAGGGTGGGAGTACTCACTTACCTTTTCACCCGATTGGCAATTAACATCATACTCTCATAGGAACCATAGAAACGTCTTCAATCTTCGGTCTTCAATTGTTGATGACGAACTTCTGAACTTCACAAAAACTTGACAATTTTTTTTTTTTTTTTTTTTTTTAACTTACAATAAAACTCAACTTTTCACAAACTTCATTAATTCTCATCCTATTTTCTTTTGTTGTATGTAACCTTGGACTATATCAACTTTTCTTCAAATATTCGATGTTGCTCCTTTCTTTGACGATGATGTGTTTCTATGGGTCTCGTTGATTGAGAGAGAGAGAGATGCTAATCGCAAATCGATATTTAGAAGGAGTTTTCATCTTTAAACGTCACCCTCATGATTGACAAAAATTAGCACTCAAGAGATCAAAAGTAGTGCCGAAAGTGGTACAGTTAGGTAGCTCACCATTCCTACCCGGAATTGACGTACGGTGACACACACTCTAACTGACTTTTCTAGAAAAGTTGCAAAAATTGAAGGTTGGTGCCTCACTTGATGTAAAATGGGTAGTCTCCACTATGGGTGATCACAATTCCACTACCGAATATCTAAACAAAGACCTAATTCGCTCTCCGGTATGGTTAAATCCAACTTTAACGCTCTAATCAACTAAGAAACCCGATTGTGTTCTCCAAAGACTTCCAAGTTCTCGTTATTTCGGTCGACTCTCTATGTAAACATAGCTAGAAGCATGCTAGTGACTCTAAAATCTCTAAAAGTTGGAGGTTTTTATTTGCAAAATGAGTTTTGAATTTTTTTTTTTTTTTTTTTTTTAAATAAAAGACTAAAAACTCTATATGCAAATGCACCCCCAAACCTAAATCAAACATTATCCTCAATGTGTGTGTGAGATAATAAGAATTCAAAAAGTCACATACCATGAGAACTATGCGATAAGAGAAAAGGAAGAGATTGAAGGATGTCGGCGGGAGCAAGGTTAGATCTTCATTAGTCAAGGCTAGAATCCAACATTCTCGGCGGAGATCATATCGGATTAGCACAATAAATGTACAAGAAAACTCAACCGATTCAAGAAAAGAAAATTTAACAAGTCCTCTTGGATTATATACAATGAAAATTCACCATATACCAACAATCTAAAGAGTTGAGGATCAACCCAAAAGACAATATGTACAAACATCAACAACCTTACACGAGATATAAAATGAGAGCAAGTAAGGCTGCATATGGGAATGATTTTCCCCAAACCTAAACTTGTGGAATGAGATGTGTTTTTGAGCACAAAATCTTGCAAATTTAAAGGTACATCATGCACAAGGTCTAACTCAAAATGAGTTTTGCTAATAAAGGTGACATACACATTCCAACCGTGGCAAAGTAAAAGTGTTATACTTTGATGCAAAATAGTCCAAGAGGACTTGGGAAGCACAAAGCTCTAGGCCTAAATTAGGCATTTTGGAAAAGTTGGTTTTGCAATTTTGTTACAAACTACACCTAGGTTTGGTGGAGGAGTTTCAATCAGTGCCTTAGGAGAGAGATTAGGTACATCTAAGTTGTTTTCATGTATAAGATCATTTGCACCATCACACACTTTCCTAAAGTCGACAAAGGTAAATCATGCTCACTTGCATAGAACAATTCATCAATCTCCATGTCATAATCATCATTATCCAAAAGTTCAATCTCATGCATAAGATCATTGGTGTCGCATTCTCATTTTCAGATCCCAAATCAAAAGCATCACATGTATGAATATTAGAAGAAGCATCATTCATAGGGTTCAGAGAAGAGACACTTAATGTCTCGAACCTAAAGATTCTACTATATTTTCAAAATACACATGCTCTTCATATTCATCATCATCATCATCATAACAAAAATTCATCTCCCCATTCAAAATTTGAGCATTTCCAGTGTACTCATCTACCTCTAGATTAGGTTCATTTGAAGGAGAGTTTTCACTAGTGAGTATGCATGTTTCATATGAATGATCATTACATGGTTGTGTAAATGGTTCACTAGAGAAGGGATGATCATGCATTTTCCATCCAAGTATATCATTGTTTTGCTCTATGAGCTTTTCCATTAGTGATTCGCATACAAGGGGTTGGGGAGTATAACATTGTTCATCCTCCCATGGTGGTTGATGATGCATGTGTGCATGGTTGTAAGGGTTCTGGGAATCGATCGCAACCTTCGAAAGGTTGATTATGGTCCCCATGATTACCCAAGTATAGTCACTTCTAGACAATTCGTACATTGGATTATCATGGCTTTCCCTAGACCGCCTAAAATCATGCAAAATATAGCAGTTCTCGGCGGGGGGTGGCCTAAGCTACCACACAAGGTACAAGCATACATTTCATATTGTGTAGGGGAATTAGATTCGACAGATTTCTCATGTAATTGCCTTTCTAAAGCAGATACTTGAGCTTCTAATTGATCTAAAAGTGATGATTGGGTATGAGAAAGTTGTTCATTTTCAACTTGTGGTGGATGATACATGTGCTCATAATGATTAGGGTATGTGGAGTCAGGGCCCTGAGAGGGCTCATATAATTCCCTAAAATCACTATGGTATGTGGGGAGTTCATACTGTGAAGCATGCCCGTAAGCAAGCTCTCTAATGGATTTGTTTGTATCCCCAGTTGCAGACCAAAATCCTGACATGATCTAGCAACTTAATTTGAACTCAAAAAGAAGCATAACTTAGCACATATCAAGCATGTATAACCAATGATGTCTCAAAACAGGGAAGCTAAGCCCAAGTGATGCAAATGCACAGCCCAAAGGTTATGCAAAAGCCCAGTTGTAGTGGGCTCAGTTTGGTTTATTGGGTTTAGTTTGGTTTATGTGGGATTTGGTTTTGTGTGGGCTTTGGGTTGTTGCACAGCAGGCCTCAGTTTTGGTTTAAATGGGCTTTAGTTTGAATTATTACTTTGAATTATTACTTTGGTAATGTAGTTTGATTTTAATGCCTACATGTTATAACCGCAAGTGCACGGCGCTGTTGGAGGCGTGGAAAGTACAAAAAAGTCGATCCCACAGACTTGTGGTGCTTTGTATGTTGATCTAAGGCTTTGCTTACCGATTTCTAGAAGGATGGATATATTTGTTGTTTGTCGATACGACTGAAGTTGAGTGTTATAACAATGAAGTAAAGATGAAATACAAACGGTGAGAGTAAAGGGCACTAGGATTGTCAAATCCACCACTAAATCATGCTATGTGTTCAACTAAATGGAGCTTTCTTGTTCTGATGACAAGGATAATGTGTCAAGATTATCACCTATCTAAGGAGTTTCACCTAATGATAACTCAATTATCAGCTAAGGTACTAACCTAGAGCACTAGTTGTCTAATTAAGCACAACTAGTCAAGAGAATTAGCAAATATCTCTAAGGTTTGAGCTGAAGCATAACCAATATAGTTTTAGCCTAACTACAATGCATACATGGCATTCATTGTGAGAGTAAAGCATTGGAAAGCTAGAATTGAGATTATCTTTATAGTTTAAGCATTCAAGAACACCCACACAAAGTAGAACAACATGACAGAGAATTAGGGTTTCATTGAAATCCTAGCAAACTATTACATGATTAAAACATAAAACAACTAAAATTGGTGCTCTGGATAGTCCAGGGCATAAACTTAAACATCTAACTCCTCCTCTATTTATACATGCAAAGGTAAACCCTAAATCTCTCCAAAACAGCAAATAATTGAAAACCTCTTATAAAAAAACCTAATTGGTTGTCTCATCCGCTTGTGCGGCTCGAGAACACCATACTCGATTTTCCCTTGATTTGATGTAACCCTAACCTAATTCTTTCTATCTCTTTCTTAGCTCCTAGGGAAGAAGCTACGAAAGAGCTAGAGAGTGATTAGGAGGGGCGAAGATGGTGCGGTCAACATTGCGGGTGGTTGTTCTTTGTGGTCAGAGGTGATGGAGGTGGTGACTCGCAACGTGTATGGGGGAGGAGAAGAAGGTTTTCTACGATGTGGACGGGGGAGAGGAAGAAAGAGAAGATGGAGGAGAAATGGTTAGGTCGATGGGGGTATAGGTGTAGGCGAGTTTTGTGTGAGGCGGAGCAAAGAAAGGACGATGGGAAGGGCGGGAGCGAACGTTGGATGTGGTGCTAGCAATCTCAATGGCTCGGGGTGAACAGGCCGTTTCGGTGTTGAGCGGAGTATCAAGAGATGATTTATAGGAGTGCAACGAGCGTTGGATGCGTAAGGATGAAGATCTAACGGCTCGGAAGAGACGGGCTCGGATCCGGGTCGGGCCTGGATCTTGGATAGCTTGGGCCCATGTCTTGTAGATGGGTTGCTCCTTGTCGGGTTGTAGAATCGTTGCGCGCGTCAGCTTTTGCTTTCTGCTCCATAGACGCTCGACTCCACTTCTTCGCTCTTTGGCTTCTCAATTTCTCCGAGCTTTATTTATTACCTAAAAACACAAAAATTAATTAATACAAATATTTATTCTTGAAAACAAAGAAAACACGTAACTGAATAATATCCGATTTCGAACACAAAAGATGAGTTAAATGCCAATAAATAGATGTAGAAATATGCAATATTTGGCACTCATCACTTCCTCGACTAGATAATTGTATTTGGAGAAAGATTCTAATGTTTTGGACATGTTCACATAAAAAGTTGTGGAAATGTTATAAATAAACTTCGTTTTTGTTGACCTTGCACAAATATCCCCAAAGAGTAAAAAATAAAAATAAAAATTGGAGTCAACTTGAGAAAGTTGCTTCCACTTTTGGAAGTAACATGTAGAAAGTTGCTATCACTTTTAAAAGCGTACTTTTTAAATTGAAAAAGGGTATATTTTAAGGGGTAAATTTTGAGGGTATAATTTAAGTTGAATTGTGTTTCATGAACATCCCCAAGTGTACTTTCAAATTCGAGACGTGTCCCCTATCTCCCATATTAATTAAATGTGTCAAGGATGTATCTAAAAAACACCAACGAAAAAGAGAGGTTGTAAGGTTGCCCTATTCAATATTGATGCTTAGCCAAACATCAACCTCTTTAGTCTCTTCTTTTATTTCTTTTTACATCTATTAGAATTATGTTTAGTTATTTGCATCTTAATTAGTTTATTGTATTTTTTTTTCAGTTTTAGATCTAGGGTTTCTTCAGATTGGGTGTTTGTCGTTTGATTTCTTTGGTGAAAGCATTTTCTTACTAGTTTTTGTTTAAAGTGACGATGTTTCCAGTCCAGAGTTTTGGTTCTTTTTCCATTAGAAGGACTTTTTAAACTTTGATTGAGACGACAACAACAACAACAACAAAGTTAGCAATATCATCTCCAACTCCATCATCAACAACATCATCAACATCATGGGCGACTTCATCAACAGCAACAACAAAACTTAACAAGAATCTTTTTCCGATTCCTATTGATTCACTAAGACTCCGAACGTTTTGCCGTTCCAACGACCGATTACGAAAGACCGATGTTACCTCGTTACTCTTGTTACCCAAAAGACCGATGTTACTCTTGTTACCTTTGTTTACATGTTAAAAAACCTGGGTTTGAAAACCCATGGTTTGATCTTTTTGAGATCCCGTCGCAGCAAGACTGCAGTGATACAAATATGTTTTTTTTAAAGCATATTAAGGCTTTTAGTTTAAATATGATAATAAATTTCCCTTGTTGTCACTTGGAACAGTTAAAATGGTGATGAATCTCTTGAATCTGTCAAGCATTGATGGAGTAATAATATCTTTGATGCTTGTTATATGATCAGTAAACCCCTTTGTAATCTTACTAAGTTTAAATCGGCTTTATCAATGTAATTTGAATTTTATGGAAAAAGTGCTTGACCAAACAAATTCAAAAAGTCATTCATTATAGGGATCTACTACTAGGAAAGGTGTTTTTTTTCTTTTACTTGAAAGAGCAATTCTTTTCATCAAGAACGGGTTTCTAAGAGTGACAAATTACAACATAAAAGGTAATCAAAAAACTAAAGAAAATGAACTATAGTGTCCCAATTACAAATCAAAATGGATAAAGAATAACCCTGAATTAAACTTGTGTGGAGTGCCCATCTACATATAGTGCACTTGACAGACACAGTGAGTTACTTGACGCTCCTACTTTTATTTGATAATTTATTTCACTCCATATGTTCCACCAAATTGCAAAAGGAAGCATAACTCGAATTTCTTTCCTCCTTGAAGTTGATTTAAAAGCATTTTATTCCCAAATGACTGGCTTCACAGTTCCAAGAAAAGCACCATAAATGTCGTATCTACTAAAGAACTAAGAAAATACTCCAAATTTTTTTGTTCGTTGTTAAGAATTTTCTGTATTTTTTTATATTAATTTTTTTTTAATGATATTTTCAAGTTTTATGGAATTCTATAGATAACTTATATTATTTTTTATTTATTGTTTACTTTATGTATTAGTTTTACCAAAAAATTAAAATAGAAAAAATATCGGAGGCTCTTGTGGTAGTGGTTAGCTAATGACCATCTCTGGTTAACCACAATGGGTCCTTACTGTCCGAGTATATAAGAAGTAAGTTTACTCTTTGCGCAAGGTAAATTTTTATTTATTTTGTCTACGCTTTGACTCTCATACGGAGTTACTGAAAAAAATAATTTAATGGCATTCTATTTTTATTTTCCACCACCTCCTTTACCCATAGATTCGATCGGAACAGAACCCTGCCTCCATTACAAGTGAATGTACATGATCAAAATCAATAATTGCACCAAGAACAACATGGTGACAGTAATTTGCACCAAGAACAAGGATAATCATGGTGATTGTAACCAACTCCAAACAATTGCTATTCAAGGGTGAGTATGAAGTGAACCCGTAATTCTTGTCAAAAGTTAAATGTATTTTTTTTATTATCTGTTTGTATAATGTCGACAAGTCTGTTTTTAAACCGGGTTTCTTATTTTATAGAGTTGTGGGCCTTCAGGAGTATCGTTTGGATTCTTATTTAAACATATGCATGTTAATTCAAACTTTTTAGGGTTGTAAAGTTTTCTAAAGCTAATTCAATTCTTATGGAAAATTTAACTTTCTAAATCATTGTTTTTTATAATAAGTTATGGAATTGTATTAGTTTAGCATTATACTAAGAGGCCTAGATGAATCATTTTGGACTTAATTTGTCATAATATTCAAGTTTGTAAAATACCCTAAGTAGTATATGCAAAAATCTTTGGCCGCCGCCACTTATTTAAATGTTTCAAAAACCTGACGTATATTTAGTGAACCTTTTTCATCAAAGGTTGTGGAAGTACAATTATTCCAGGTCTGACGATCAATGTTGATTTCCATATTACAATACGTTAGGTGTTAAGGCGTCAGTGTAAACATATATATTTTTAGGTTTATTTCTAGAATACTTAAGTGCCGAAAAGTTCACCATCAATATACATATTTTGAATTTGCAGTTGGAAATAATAACATATATGTGTATATATTCCCAGCTCGTTATAAGTCGACTAAAGCAAGACTAGCTACTTTTTATTGCACCAAATGGTAACCATTTAGGTGAATGGAAGAGGAATTGTTAGATCATAGCTCGGTTGAACCCACCAAGCGTTGGTATGTCAAGTTTGGTTGTTATATTTTAGTGAACCAAAATTCATTTAAAGAGTCGCTTGATTATTTACTAGAGTCAACTTCGTATAGGTTAGCTAGAAAGCTACTAGGATATGATACTTACAAGTATTACTGAAGACTTGAAGAATGTGAAGAAGTAAAGAGGTACAACGACGACATCATCCTTCCTCTTGAGGTTAGTAATATTTGACTTGAATTGTTTCATTCCTAACGTATCTTTCAAGTAGTGCATATTGAAAACATAATTGTGAAGCTGTGAATGATTATATAGTTAGACATAGTATTAAGGAATTACAATACAAAGTATAACGTCTATCTTTTGAACTTCGTATATAAGACATCGACATAATCGTATGAATGCTATTGTGATTATGTGTACGAGTAGGTGAAGATTTCGTCTTAGGAAACAATGTTTTACATTCGTTTAAAGGAAGTACATTCATAAACTTGTTTTGTGAATCGAAAGGGAAATCGTTAGGCTTATTGGTATTGTTATTCATTGCAAATCTTTGGATTACCAATATGTGTGTTTAGTATAACCGCTCATAAATTGTTTATGTATCTTGGTAAAACTATTCACAAGGCCTGACTTTTGTATTGGTATAACTTTTATTAGTGAAACCGATCTTAAGTAATCACCTGAGATGGTATGATCGATATGTTGTAATTGGTATGACCAACTCTAGACATTGGGGAACCAATCCTAGTAAGAGGTGCAACCGATCACAAGAGTGTGGAATCGATCCTTGTAAGAGGTACAACAAGTCTTAGTAATTGGTAACCGATCCTATGACTTGTGCAACCGATTACAAGTTAAATACCATAATTATGTGGTAACCGATCCTAGTACCTAGTCAACCAATTTTTTGGAAAGCTAGTGTGACCGATACTAGTACCCAGATGGAGGTAGAACCGAAACTTGTTTTGGTAGAACCGTGAAACCCATTAATGGTGATTTGATAGGATAATCAATCACATAGTTCTTGGAAGTCAGATGAACTAATTCTAAACTTGTTTGGAAGTGTGGAAAATCGGTTCCAAGATTATAAATATGGAAAAGGATTTACAAAGTAAAGATGTCGACATACTTTGAACATGTGCAGTAACTCTTATCTTTTATTGTTCAAAGATATTCCTTAATAACTAAAGGACAATCCCGGATCGAAATAAATTGAGAATCTTTTAATTAAGGTTTTAGTTTTATATGCTTTTAATTTCCAAAGAATTAAAATGCATATCTTTAGAAAATAAAACTTAGTAAATGCATTTTACTAATTGGAGATTTTCTCTGAGATTTGATCAATATTTGGATGAGCATTTCCAGAATTATGAAAACCGAATTTGGAAATATATTGCATATCTTGAGAATATTTTCGGTTTTGGAAATTCCTTGGTGTCCAAACTTTCTTGGTCTATAAATATTGAAGTTTGCGTTTCGAGAAAACTAATCCCCAGAGCCAGAAAAACTACCTAGTTGTGTTGTTACTGGTGGAGCCGTCTATTCGGAGAGGAAAGTACCCTAATTAGGCGAAATCTCTTAGTACCTCTCGTTTTAAAGACTTCTTTGGGATTGGGAATCTCTACGAGTACCGTTGGTGGGAAACTAGATAATTGCAGTTTATTATTAGTTTTTGATTGATTTGATTGACTAACGGTTGTTGAACTTTGATTGCACCTAGTTTGTTTATGCTTGAGAATCTTCTCTTCGATATAAGATTCACTCAAACTAGATCGAAGTTTCGACGGGGATCTTTAGATTGTTTGTAGATCTAAAGACGTCTTGTGATAATCCATTGTTAAGAGACTCCTTTCGTGTGTGTGATTGATTCAAGAGATTCAAGTTGATTATGTGTAGGTGTTTATTGAAGATTTAAGAAGATTTGAAGACAAAGAAGATTTCTAATTTGAGTTCATAATTGGTGTGCACAAAACTTGGGATCAAACTATAATCGGTTTATCTTTGTGATAACCTTGATTGATTAGTTGAGTAGATCGGCATCAATACAATTATTTGTGATTCAAAGTATTGATTGCATAGTCTAAACAATTACTTTGGTAATTGTTATAATAGATTGATCTAAGAACCTGACAAAGGAGTTTATTGGGATAAACGGGAGAGCCTTTTTGTCAAACTCATATCATGTTGTTTGAAAAGAGTTGTTACCGAACAGATTTGTTGTTCCTTTACTGTTTGGAATACGAACCAAAGGAATTGTTCCAAGTGCGTGCCTTATTACAAGTTGGAGGCGCAGGGATACAGACGGAACTAGGTGAACTATAGATTTAGTTGCTTGGTCTCAACTATACGAAGTTGGTTTAGATTTTGTATATCGGCTTAATCCTGAGAGTATTCAATTCTGGACAAGGTCCCGGGTTTTTTTTTGCATTTGCGGTTTCCTCATTAACAAAATCTTGCTGTGTCTTTTACTTTATATTTCCGCAATTATAATTGTTTTTATTATAATTAGAAGTAAAATACACAAACGTTAATTCATAATTACTTGGCAGCAATCCTACTGTGTTTGGTTAAGTCTGAACCTATTATCGAGTAATCATACTTCGTTGTTGTATTGTCTCGATCTTGTATCCATAATCAATCACGCAAGTTATCTTGTTATCGTATTGTCTCGATCTCGTATCCATAGACGATCACACGAAGTGTGAACCGATTAGTTGTATTGTCTCGACTCAGTCCATATACAATCACTTTCGGAGAAAGGACTTATAGGTGGAAAAGTTTTATATTGAGGTATATTTGGTTACTCTCGTCTTTTCAGGAATGACAACACCCAAACCATTGGAAACGAATATACATAGCAAAGATTTTGCATGGTGTTCATTAACAGACAAGCAGGCATTAAGACCAACTACATGGTAAAAGATTTTGTAATCACTGGATATGGATAATAGGAAACAGAATGTGGTAATACTCTATTTTGTCTGTTTAAAATTAACTTTGTAAGTCTTTGCTTTCATATGGTAATTGACATAGTTTTTACAGCTTCATAATTTGGCATTACACAAGCCTTACACGAATTGAAGTTATCCCAATTTTAGACATTAGTTTTATTACTTGTAGACATTTTTATGTAAGTAAAACATATATGTAAAAATAAAACTTTATAGTCCCAATGCACAATAGTTATAAACAAGAATAAACTATATATTAGAATAAGTAATATTATGTATTTTGGTTCATGTATTAGTGATAATCTTACCTCCAAATATTAGACGTCATAGTACGTAAATTAAAATATAGTTACTAGTTGATGATTATATCAATTATGTCTAAAAAAATCCCAGTTTTTATACACATAACAAAAGAAGTTGAAATCTTTTAAAGACTTTGAACATTCTATTTAAATATTTGTTTAATTGCATGTTAATGTGTCGTGTATATTAAAATTAACAGTTTATCCTTTTCAAGTGAAACTATACGTAAGAATAACCTCCATATAAGATATATTCTTATGATCTCAATGATATTCTTATATAAGATTTTAGGGGGTGCAATGAACTATTCAATACAATTTTTTTAGTGTATTAGCGAATTTTTCCTGAATTTTCATATACTAAATGATGAGTAAATATTCATTACTATTGTATAATGGTAATTAAGCGGAAACAAGACGCATATTACAGATTATTTCTTGATATTCAACCGTCTATTGCAATAAAGCTACAAATAAATATCACCTAACATGCCATTAGTCTTTATAACCACCAAAGGTGTTAGCAAATATATATTGGTTCATGTTTGTCATATCGAATTACTCCAACTAATCATGAATATAGTAAGACTAACTATTTCATAACATGCAAAGTTACCATATGCAATCTACAAATTGTATACAGTTCCACTAAAAGAGTCTTTAATTGGGTTTCTTAAGGTTTGAGTTAGGGATTATAGCTATAACTGTAATCATTTTCTGGTTTCTAACTTCTAAGCCACTAACACAAACACGATTATTCACCACTTCCCTCTTTGTACCCAAAAAGGAGGCAATTCATATGAATTTTTTCCTTTGAATTATCCAACCCAAATCTAACTTTTGATGCATGTAAAGTTCGGCTTTGATTATTTCTTTTGGTGGATCTAATGCTTCCCATATTCGATCACTATTGCTAGCTTTGCGCGTCAACTTAAAAACCTCATCAAGGTTTTTGGGTTTGTTTTTAAAGGGTTTTTGAATTTCTTTCTTACGGTCAGATGTAGGATTAAAAACGCCATCCAATAAAGCATTTGCCATGAATTTAGCCGATTAAAATTTGATAAAAACTCAATAAATATAAGACCAGACATGTTTACCCTCTTTCGATATGAAAGAAGAACAAGGATAACTTCGTATATGTATAGTATTTAATTACACGATGTTAACTCCTAATACAATTAGAGATCTCAAGATTAAAATTAAACGTGTAAATCATGTTGTATGATGTGAATTCAACAATTATAAATAAAAAAACTAAGTAATAAATAATAATCTGGTTTCCCTCCAATGGTACTACTAATGGATTCTGGGAATAGAAAACACATTAATTTCAATACTAAAGATAGTAAACAAAATATTAACATCAAATATTAATCAAGATCTATCCTTGAGTATTAAAAGAATAAATATGAAAAATAATATATTAAAGTTAAATATGTGTTCTTATTTTCCTGACATATGAGCGTTCTAATTCCAACATTTATCAATATCGAAATATGTTAATCAAGAGAGATACGGACAAGATTTAAACTATACAAATTGGAATCCGGTTCATGATCGATTCTCCGAGATTGGCCCCTGAACCGGATCGCTTTGACTTGGGATCAATTCTTAATTCTTATTTGAAACCGAAAATTAATTCGAGTTCAAACTAGCTTTAATACATGTTTATGAAATTATTTTCTAACATGTTTTAACTCTAAATGTTTCTCCTCATGAAGAAGGCAGGTGTACTAATTAATGTTGATCATCTTTCTTTTACTTAGCATTGGTAAGTCAACAAATCTAGAATTTCTTTCTCTCTTTTCATTTTCCATACTGTCTTGGATTTAATTAGAGAAAAAATGACATTTTTTTTTACTCAGTTATATTTTTATGTAGGCGGAGGAGGAAAGAAAGAGATCAATAGAGCTAAGGATGATAGATGTGAGGCCAATATACATTTGACTCAAGGAAATGCTTAGCCTTTGCCTATCGGAATACCAACGTTTACCGTGCTAATCAACAATATTTGCCCAAAGAATTGCATGATATCAAAAGTTCATGTGAAATGCGGTCTTTTTTCCTCAGCTAGATTAATAAATCTAGGAGTTTTTAAAAGGATCCGATTCGACCATTGTCTAGTGAAGAATGGTAGTGCTTTTGAAAGTGGAGAAGTTGTTTCCTTTTGATAAGTCGAAATCACGAAACGATAAAAAACTATTTTGCGTAATACACTAATGTATATCATTCCTTTTGATACTTTGATCATACATAATGATCAAGTCACTTAATATGGTAGAGTCATGTAAAAAAGCTTCTCATATTATGTTTTTAATGAATAAGAATGTAAGAACTTGGTGAAATGGAACAGTCATTCAATAATTACTAACCTCAATTTGGAAAATAATGTCTTTTTTTGTTCTTCAATACATCTTCAAGTCTTCAATGAGTTACAAGAACTTGTCTCAACATTTATAAGTTAACTGGCGAAGTTGACTTTAATAAGAAATTCAAGTGGTGAGTACTTTGGAACTACACTTGACAACTAGACTAGCTAGACATACCAATGTTTGGTGGGTTCAATTAGAAGTACTCTAACAACAATCGCCCCACATATGTCTCGATAAATGTTTATATTTATTATGTATATTTGAGATGCATCATTCAAAAAAATTTATATCGTTGGTCGCTAAACCAAAGTATGCAAATGATACCATTATGGAAGATACGAAAAATCCTATGCAACTTTTAAGTTTAACCAAAATATGATTCATATGAGAAAATGACTAAAAGTGAGATCGAGAGTTCAGACAAACAAACAATATCTTCTTTCATATTTTTGTACGAAACTCTCAAGCTCATTTTTAGTCGTTTTTTTTGTATAAATCAAATTTACGTTAAACCTTGAAAGTTTTAGATGATCTTCTTAAGTTTCAAAAATGTATCATATACAAATAGATTGAACATTTGCGAAGACATAAGTGAAACACTAGGAAATATTACCATTTTACATCGAGGCGCTTGTGAATGTTAACTTTTCATGTAGAGGTGGTTACATATTACATTTCATGAGAAGGTATTGTATACACAAACTTCATATTCTCCAAAGCTCAAGAAGTCCTGGTGTCTCCATATTTTTATTTTACGATATAATGTTTGATTTATGTATGATCTAGTGATGTTTGACTGGTCTAACTTTGTGTTAACTGGTCTCGATTCAAATTATTTTTAATTAAATAATATATTAGTTAATGTTAATTAAGGAGGTTTGACCTAAATAATCTAAGGTTTGCCTAATCCAGGCCATTGAATTTTTTCAATGGGTTGAAAAGTAAAATTCCTTTCCAATAGTTTTTATGTTTTTTTTGGGAAAGACAATAGTGGCTTGATTGTCAATTCATCTTAAATTACATGGAATTCTTATTCGGTTTGCAACGTAAGTTATTTGTTTGCATTGCAGTTAGTAGCGTAGTCAAATTTGAATGTTACTTATCTCTTAGTCGTATTGTTGGGATAAGTTAAATCATATTATGCACAATTTATTGGAATTTAGTAAAATAATTGTGCCCACCCCAAATGTTAGCCAACATGCTAACTATAAAGAATACAAACCACACATGACCAGTACATCTCAAATAGGAGTGAGAAAAAAGATGAAAGGAAACACAAAAATAAAGGTGAAGGTATAATTGTCCGTTGGTGCTATAATTTTCGTCTAGGTCTTCCTTTCCATATCCAATATTGGCACGAAATGTTTTATTGAATAAAATGGGTTCTTGACTTACCAAACACGTTAGTTGCCTCAGCCATCTGACCTGAAGAAGAAGAGAAGTTTGCAAACCGTAAAGTTCGGGTTATTTTGCAAATAAGTTTCAGGTTAAGATTTTTGGCTTCGGGTAACATATAAGAATTTAGTAATTTTTCGAGAATACAATTATCCTTCCTTTAAAACAGTTATAAGAAGTGAATTCAACGATTAAGCAGAGATCAACATCTGTTCTGAGAAAGTAGAATCAAACAACCAAAAAAACAAAACTTTCCAGTAACAAAAACAATTTATCTATCTGTTTTTTACAAAAATTTCAAGAATGGCAATATTCGACTTGAATCTTTCTCCTCCTCCTTCTCCATCAAGAATTGGCAGGACAACAAGCTCATGTTGTTGTTGATGGTGATCAAAATCAAGGGTTAGTTAACACTCCTGTTCTTGCTTTATTATGAGTTTCTTAGTTCATACATTTAATGGTAATTCAATCTCAGAGCAAGTTTTTATCTCATCAACCCATATTCATCATTTCGTATAAATCTTGGTTATACAATTCCCCTGTTCTTGCTTTATGAAAAACATGAGTTTCTTTATTGTTTGTTTTCATTCATGGTGATTCAATTTTCAGAGAGAATTGTTATGATTCATATGTTAGTTTTTAACACCACACATGTTTATGTTTCAATCTCATAAAACCCATATCCGCTTTCATCCTATAAATCCTAGGTTGGTCATTGGTGTTGATTTTCGACCCACTGACCAAGAACTCATGAACTACTTGTATAACAAGATTAGACAAGGGAAGGAGTTCATGCATCAATAGAGGGACATATTGTTTGGTTATTTAGGATTTTGGACATGGATTTAGAAATTTTCTAATGCTAGTTAATTTTATTTGACAAGTACGGATGTCGTAATTTTGGGTGTGATGTTTGGTTCCTTTCTTCTTCTTTTTTTTTTTTTTTGATTTTGCAGAAACAATCTAGATAAAGAATCGAAGTTAAAGTCATCTTTTTGTCTTAGCTGGAAGTTCTATAATTATTTGTTCTTTATTATCTTCATTGAAGATATATGATATCAACTCAGCCATTTGGTCTTTCTATCAATGATATTCCATTCCGAATATTGTTCAGAACAATTCAATTCCAAATATATTTTTGGATTTCAAAATATATTTTTTTCCCCTACATATTTCAGGCGTTGCAAAACAAATTTTGAATCGGCGATCTTTCGTTGTTGTCCAACTATTATTTTCTAGAATTTTTTTCCCTAAACATCTCTCAAATATTGGGAAATTAACTCAATCCAATTTTTTTTTTTCTTTTCTTCCAAACTTTTAGTTTACATCATCCTGCTCACAACCCGGTTAAAAAAAGATGTTACTGTTTTTTTTTCCTTCAATTACTAATGAAATTCAGTCATAAAGGGAAGTGCGATGGTTATTGATCGAAGACCAAGTTCAGAAGTTGATAATCGAAGTTCAAGATACAAAGTTTAAGTTACAAGGATATTTTTCAGGGATTTTTGTTTAAGTTATAAACTACCATTTTTTTCTTCCGTATCCAACTTGAAGGGGGTTTTGGAATATATGGCATGCGCATTCAAAGTACGTGCATAAAAGATATTCATTACTAAGTTAGTTACATATCTAAACGATATTCTATCTAGATAATCTTCTTTTAGTCAACACATTTAGTTTGTTCTAAGTTTATTGGTTTTTGTTTATTCTTTCATTCCTATAAATATGAATCACTATCTTGGTATCCACTGATGATCATCAATAAAATTCACCTTACAAGGTTTTATCCGTGGATGTAGGAAATTAGTGTTGAACCACGTTAAACGTTGTATCAATTTAATTTTGATTTCAGTCAATGATCCGTCATGCAATGCCCATAATTTATTAACCTCAATCTTAATAATCAATGGTTAGTTAATTCTTTTGTTCTGGTTTTATTTATGAAAAAAATTGAGTTCTTGCTTTATGAGAAAAAACAATGAGCATCGATCTTCAATCTTGTTTGTATCTTTGTGGTAATTAAATCTTTTGAGAAGGTTTTTATGGTTCATTTATTAGCTTTTAGCACCACACATGTATTTGTGACAATCTCAAAAATCCATATTCACTTTCATCGTATAAATCCTACGTTAGTTCATTCCTCTGTTCTTGCTTTACTTATGAGTAAAAACAAACTTTAATGTGTAAAAATAGCCCCCCCTGGAAACAAGCTTCCAAAACTGCCACCCTTAAATGAAATATACAGATAACACCCTTTTGGGATTTTATAGACAATTATACCTTATTTAGAAAGGTCTAGACCCTCTTGATTGAGTCACTACCACCTCAAGAAAAAAAGTTAGCTACCACTCTCAAGAAAAAAGCTAATGAGCCATCTACCACCTCAAAGATAGATTTCACCCCAACAAATCTCTTGTTATTTCCGTCCTCTTATTCTTTCCGTCATTTTTCTCTCCTTTCATCTCCTTCCCTATCCAACTCTTCCCTCATTCTTCCTCTTCGCTTCTTCTCGAAGATAAAATCTCTCGTAAGATTGAATTTCATTGATTTCATCCCTAACACTAGCTCTCCAACCCTTCCTCATTTTATCTTACTTTTCTCTCGTTTCATCTCGTATTCAACCGCCGCAAGATTGCAAGATTGAATCTTTCATTGATATGCAGGACAAATAAAGGGACGATTCACAAGAAACACCAATACCCCATAACAAAAAAACCGTAAAAACCCTATATTTTTACATACCCAATTCGCCATCTATGAAGAACTAATAAATACGATTTAGGGTTATTAGTATTTGAAAGAAGAGATTAGGGAAGAAGATTTGGATAAATGGAGAGCCAAGAGAGTGCAGGATAGAAAGATATAACCCCAACTTCAAAACCAGTAGAAGAAAAAAAAAAGGTATGATTTAGGGTTTAAAATTATCTCTCATCAATAAAATTAGGATTCAATTTTGTTGGATATGAAATGAAAGTCTGCAATTTTTGGTTTAAGTGTTTAAGATTTTGAATGATAAGTGGTTTTCTGAAATTTTATTCGGTTAATTGAAGATGAGATTTTGTCTTTAGATTTTTGGTGTTTGTGAAACTCGAATCTTAGTTTGTTTATTTTTATGTTAGTTTGGTATTACCATAGATTATCATTTTGTTATTCCGTGCTATAACATTCTTAAAATTATCATTTTCTCGGTTTTGTGATAAGATGTGTAAATGATGCTTCAGTTGTGCTTATTGTAGGATGTTTGTTCTTGTGGTTTAATCTTTACAAATCAATGGGTATATGGGGGTTAAGTTTTAGAATTTACAATAGACTCTGGGGAATGTGGATTCATATCATGATTTAGATTCAAGAATTAGGACACTATAGTAATTGATTTGGTGTATGCTGCTCATGACATTGTCTCTTGGTGGTAGGATTAAACGTTGCCATAAGATTTTTTTTTTCCGATGTATGGCCATCAACTACGATTCTTTTGTAACTTAAAACACCGGCTTGTATCAATCTTTAAAATTTGATGCATAAGTGGTTCATACTGTTATAATTTAAGATGGCATTTATTTGGCTTGTTGAGTGTGAAGGATCTATCCTTCCACTTTTGTATACCAATGATGCTCACTGTAAAAACTAGTTCATTTTCAATTGGTAGCTGCCAGACAACCGTAGGGATGTGATATCCGAGATAACGCGCTTTTAATTCTGTCATGTTTTGTCTACTAACTCCATCTCTTTGATCTCACATATATAATGGACATTTCATCAACTCATTTCGTCAACTTTTAGTCTTGTTTTCTTTGTTAGCTTGTTTTGGTCAATAGACCTTTCGTATTATTTATGCTATTACTAATCTCGACTACATTATTTTTGTAGGTTCCAAGTTATGGGTGCAGGAGCGAAGAAGAAGAAGAAGTGTTCTAAAAGTGAAACTGATGTTCATGTGGATGAAACATTGTTGGATGCCACTGTTGAGGACAAAAGAGTGGTATCTACAGATGGTGTTGAAAGGTAGATAGGTGACATTTATCCTGTTAAGGCTAACCATTCATTTTAGTGATGTGTCTGGTCACTTCTTTTTTATTTATTTATTGCTGGAGATTCACATAAGATATTTCCTGAGTATAATAATCAGTAAAGCTTGGAGAGATGAATACTACCTTTAGATATAGTTTTGAATCTACTTGTTCTAATAGATGATTGTATGGTATAGTATAATTGTGCCACCGTTGAGCATTCTCTGTCAAATGCTAAAATGTATGCATTAATAGCCTAGAACCCAAGCTACTACCTATGTGCGCACTATTTTAAGAAGTTAAATTTGAACAATAACAATAGTTTAGTTATTTATATATAAGAGAAAGTTAGATGCCTCTATGTGAATCCTATTTTTTCCATGTTGCTGCATTGTTCTTTCTAGGTGTATTTGGTATAAGCCACTTGTAAACGGAAGCTAGACCTGGTCATTCCTGAATCACTTTTACAACTCAATATGTGTGGTTATTGGATTAGTTGGAAATGTACAACTATTTATCCTTTTTAATGTTCGTGCTTGCGCCTCAAATACTTAATTCTAAGAACTTGTATGTTGTTATTGGTGTAACTATTTATTTCTATATTGTAGGATGTTTGTTCACCGCTGTGTCCGGGCTTATACGTGCAAAGTAACAACATACTCAAGCCCAAAGGTTTGAAGAGGGTGCGTAACCCGTTGTCTCCCGCCGAGCAAGAGAAATTTATGTCAACTGCGATTGGCCCCTTACTCGCACCTCGCCCATGCAAACGTGGTCTGCCGCTTTATTTCATTTCTTATTGGCTAGTCGATCTCCATGGATGATGAAGGTGATAAGGGTAACCATGAAGAAATGCGCGTGATGGTTTAGGGAAAGGAACTCTCCTTTGGAAAGAAAGAGTTCGCATTGATTTGGGGCTTAGTTTTATGAAGTCGAACCATAATTTTTCTCGTCCCTCCACGAAGCCACGCCTTAAGATGAAGCATTTCTCGATGAAAGAAAACTGGAAGAATCGGAAAACATTTGAAGATATTACTTTTGCAAAAAAGGAGAAGGACGAAAAAAAATCGAGGAAATCTGGCAAAAAGGAGGAAGAGGAAAAAAATCGCGTGAATGTCACCAATCAAGCAACTCTAATGCTGAATGTGAAATTGTCAAAGTCCCATTGGAATCTGATGACAAGGTGAAATTGTCGTTACTATATGTTGTCCACGGGTATGTCCTGGGAAAGGGAAATGACAAAGTAGTTGAGTGTGATCACTGGTACCTGGTGGATAACCTCGTCGACTAAAATTCTTATCCTTGGGCTGAAAAAGCGTTCAACAAAACTATTGTTAAAAGTACGTCTGCCTTAGCTTATCGATTACATGAAAAGCCCGTTGGTAGTGAGGTGACTTACAAATGTCAAGGAATGGCTCATGTCCTAGTGGTAAGAAACAGGTTGGGTTGATATTTTCTAGTTGTCTAATTTTTTTGTGATTGTTGTTTTAAAGGTTTTCCTTTTTTCACCAAGGTTTGGGTCCTGGAAGTGTTAGAAACTGCAGTGATTAGGTTTGGAAGCAAGACTATTTTTGCAAATTGGCCCCCATATGCATAGTGTTACATGCGATTCAGTACTAAACCATGATGCTCTACTTAAGGTTTTGGAGGAGTCAAAGGTTTGAAGTAATAACTATCTGAGTTACTTTATTTTTTGTTTGTTGTATTATTAATTTGGTCGAGCGACTTTTATAAAATTACAGGTGAAGTGTATGATGACATTATGTGGCATAAAGAAGATGCAAAGCATTTGGTAATGTTGGGGTTATGTGAAGGTCCTTGGTAGATACGAACAAGAAGATTCGTTAAAGAATGAAAATGCGGTGGAGAAAGAAGATTTGTTTGAGAAGGGTGAGGAAGAAAATATGTTAGAGTCAAAATGTTTTTGTGGATGAACAGTTCCATAGGAGAGCAAACATGGATGATGAAAAGGACAAAAAGACATTAGGGGAATGAAAATATGGTGGAGGAAGAAGATCCTGTTTGAGAAGGATGATGAAGAAGCACATGTGGCACATCCTAGCTCCCAACCCGATGTTTTTGTTCTAGGACATCAACTTCGCTCATTGCTTCTTTCGAAGTCTTTTGTGAAAAATGCAATGATTGGTCATACTGAGGATTTGAAAAGACAAGTGATTGGTGAAACGGAGGTATTTAAAAGTGCAGTGAAGGGTCGATTGGAGTGAGTTAAGCATCCGGGTAAGTAATAAACCATAAAACAATGTTCAATTATGTGGAGTGTTTAACTACCGAGATCAAATCAATAAAGGATAAGATTGGCGAACCCGCACGCACAATGCATTGTCAAAGACAAAAACGGTGAGTTAATTGGAAATTCATTGTATTAAGATAGATAGAATGTCTTGTTTTATTAAATAAAGTTTTATTGAACCGATATTTATGTTGTTTGAACAGGGACTCCACCTCGGAGGACATAACGAAGAAGGAGATTTCGATGGTGCGGCAATGCGAAGCCAGATGTGAATCCCGCAATGGATCCAACAAGATTGAAATTAAATCCACATATCCGTACAATCCTCCAAATAAGGAAGTTGATGTGAGCCGATCTGTTGTAAGTATTTGTTGCATCTCTAGTGTTTTGCTACATTAACACGTATATCTTTTGTACTTTTTCGTAAAACTATCGTGGTATTACCTTTTGACTCGTGTCGGATATGTAAAGGCGTAAAACATTTGTAATATTTCAACGGGAAAAAAGAAAGCGTCGTAAAATTAATTCGTGACCGGCCCTATTGCACCCCATTATCGCTTTTTCGATGATGTTACAAAAAGGCCGGGAAGGGCTAGGAGGAAAATAAACCCCGTGATATCCCCGATTGTCCCCGTATACTCCTACGAGGCTAGTGGCAAAAAAAGAACCCCAAAAAGGTTTCACAAACCAATGAGCCTGTTATCATGAATTATTTTGAAGAAGACATCTTGGATCAATAATATGACCCAGATGATATAGATGATGTGAACAAATTCATAAACCTTGGGTTAGCCTCCTCCCTAATATACCCTTTTGTTTCTCTGCCTTGTTGTATATGTGAAAACTAACAATCATGGTGTTGCCTTGTAATGGATCGGAATTTACCACAAGATCAAGGAACAGGCGATAACTATGATGGATCGTACATTTATTGTCTTGCACGAGTATAAACTACTACTATGTTCAACCGGTTGGTTAAGCGGAATGAGATTGCATCATTTGATATTACAAATCTAATAATGAGAACATTATTTGGGTTGTGAGAAGTTATATGTTTATTGGTCTGGTCAGAGATTATCGGGACAGCCAATCAGTGCTTTTTGCACAAGTCTTATCCTTCTAACAAATCGACTGTACGGTCATACTTTGAAACTCACTTACCGATAAGTTTTGTTTAGATTGATATTTTCTATTTCTTTTTATATTATCGCATGAATACATTGTGATCGAGGTTCCTTGTTCGTGACAACATTGTGCGAATGGTGATTTTGCCCAAGTTGACCATTTGAGATTAGGTTAGCAGACGCCGTGGTTTACCACCTAGTGAGCATTTACCTCTTGGGATAAGGTTGATGTCATTGTATGGTGTAGTTTGTATTCAAAAGGTTCACTGGTCTTAGATCTCCATTCAAGTAAAGGGAAGACAATTTATAATTTATGATTCTCTTAGATCAATCGTAATAATCGCCAAGCAAAATTCACACGGAAGTCGGTCAAATTCGTGATTATTTGGAGAAAGCATACAACCGGGTCCATGGTGGTGTAGATATGACTTAAAACCCCTAAGCAAAATGATAGTGAGTCTTACTTGAAATCTATTTTTAACCTTTGAATTTTTAACCTTATATTTGGAGAATTGATCCATATACAATTTATGCAAAGAAAGCTCTTGTGGGGTGTTTTCCTTCAAGTTTATCGAGCATATGGTTAGGAAGATTCCGCATTGTCAAGTCCAACCTGATTTCGCCACTACGTTATCGATCACCCGAACTTGCGTGCAGCTATTCAAGAAACAATTCATAGAGGTGAATGGCACAAGAGGGCAATAGGCAATAGTTGAAAATGTCTTTTTGATGTTGGTTCCTTTTTTTTGGATGTGTATAGTTGAAAATGTTGTCATTTTGTAGTTCTAAATCTAAGTTAGTGGCGATGGACTCTTATACCCTGGATATATCATTTTATATTTTGTTGATCATGTTATGATCCTTCGCTTATGTATAATATGTATAGCGGCTTGTCTCGCTTTCAAACGTCTTCTACAAAAAATTGATGCTTAGATATTTTATCTACTTCATGTTCTTTGAAAGGAGTTAGCAGCTTAGTGTGTTAAAAGATCACCGGTTTGGGTGACTTGAAATTTAAAAACTAAGAATACACAGGTAGGAAAATGTATATAAAAAAATCCACTAAAGTTTGAAAACAATATAGAATACATAGGTAGTAAAATATACAATAGAATAAAGGTTAAGAGGGCCGAGTTTGCTTAGTGGGGAGTAAGCCGGGTGGCTACTACTGCTGATGTGATGGGCTTATGCTAGAATAAAAAAAAAAAAAAATTACAATAAACATTGAAATAAATGCTAGATTTTTTGAATTTTTTGTGAACCCAAAATTAGTAGAACAAACTCTAAATTAATATAACAATGTCAAGGACAATAAGAACTCAGACAATCCATCCTAAGTTCATCAGGGTCTAACTCGTGTAATATACTCTAACCTAAGGACGATAAGAACTCGTATAATCCATCTCGGTTGAGTGAGAAGATGATCTAACAAGGATAGTCACACTGGAGCTTGAGCATGGAAAGAAAATATCTAATAGTTATTTTAAGTTTCTTATCTTGTGTGTCTAATGTGTGTCTTAAATGCCTATAACTAGTTTTACTGGTTGGGTGTATTTTCAAGTGTTCTATTTGTTGTTCTTGTGGATTCGAACACAAAATCTCTTGAGATTATACCTTGTTTTGTGGATTCGAACGGTGTTTTTGGATTCAAACACACCTTGTGATTCAAGGCTATTTTTTATCATTACCGGGCTGCTGTGCAGTTCTGCCCAAATCTAGTAATCTTTGAACCGAGATGTCGAAATCCTATATATTTCAAAAAGATTCTGCTCAGAAATGAGAACCTCTGCATTTTAACTCTAGTAATCTTTGAACTCGAGATATTGAAATATGATATATTTCATCTCTATTATTTCAAATCACAATGTGAATCGAAGTATGCTCAAATTCTATTAATGTTGAAATCTCAGGTCTCAACACGAGAATCTTTCAATGAATCGAAATGCTCCATCACCTATATGGCTTGAAATCTACTACAAAAGCGCCACTCTAACTCCAAACCCACCAAGATGACATTTAAATACTAAGAGTGGTATCTACGGATGCTGTTGAAAGGTAGATAGGTGACATTTAGCCTAATACTAACCATTCATCCTCTACCACTGAGTGAGACTGATTCAGAACAAGGATAGTCACACCCTAGCTTACATGTTTGTGGATTAGAGACAAACCTTTGAGATTATACCTTGTTTTGTGGATTGAATGGTGTTTTTGGGTTAAAACACACCTTGTGGATTCAAGGCTATTTTTTATCATTCCGCTGCGTCACAGTACTGCCTAGTAATCTTTGAACCCGAGATGTCGAAATCCTATATATTTCATATTCCAGTTCATCGAAATGAGAACCTCTCGTTTTAACTCTAGTAATCTTTGAACTTTGAGATATTGAAATATGATATATTTCATCTCTATTATTTTAAATCACAATGAATCGAAGTATGCTCAAATTCTATTAATGTTGAAACCAAGGTTTAACATGCAGTCATCAATGAATCGAAATGCTCAATCACCTATATGCTTGAAATCTACTACAAACCGCCACTCTAACTCCAAACCCACCAAGATGACATTTAAATACTAAGAGTGGTATCTGGAATCTGTCATTGAAAGGTAGATAGGTGACATTTATTTGTTAAGGCTAACCATTCATCCTCGTTCATCCAGTGAGTGAGATTGATTCGTAACAAGGATAGTCACACTGTGATTTACATGGAAAGAAAATATCTAATAGTTATTTTAGGTTTCTTATCTTGTGTGTCTAATGTGTGTCTTAACTGCCTATAACTAGTTTTTTCTCATTGTATTTTCAAGTGTTCTATTTTGTAGTTCTTGGGATTAGTAACACAAATCTCTTCGAGATTATACCTTGTTTTGTGGATTCCCGAATAAGTGTTTTTGGATTCAAAAACACACCTTGTGGATTCAAGGCTATTTCTTATCATTACGTAGTAGTATTGCTCGGTCTAACTCTAGTAATCTTTGAACCCGAGATGTCGAAATCCTATATATTTCATATTCAGTTCATTGAAATGAGAACCTCTGTTTTAACTCTAGTAATCTTTGAACCCGAGATATTGAAATATGATATATTTCATCTCTATTATTTCGAAATCTGTCAATGTGAATCGAAGTATGCTCAAATTCTATTAATGTTGAACAATGGAGATCCATATCTAGACGTGGACTAAAATATACACGACATTTATTAATATACTCGGTCATAATGAAGGTTGTTAATACCCCGAAAACACGAATGGAGTTTAGCAAAGAAAAACAATTTAGCAAAGAAACACAAACTTCATAATCAGATGAACAAAATAGGTTTATGAACCATTGGATTCTTAATCCGTATGAGACACAATAGGAGATGGTTATCGACCATCGATTTAGGGATATAAACCTAAATGTCGTTAATTTGCCTTAAAGATTCATAGTAATTACAACTTGCCACCAATATAAGCAAATCATAACCCTAATTATCACTTTTACCTTCAGATCCCCTCTCTCTTCATCAGGTTGTCATTTGCAAACGAAAACCGAGACCATAAAAATATCTCCTCCTCCCCTCTCTCAACTCCACCATTACCAACCATTTAACCCCTATATGACAAAACCTCATTAAAATTCATTATGATTATTAACCTTCAAACATTTCTCAATTGTGCGGCAGTTATGTTTGATTTTACAAAATCGCCAGTACGCTAGGTTTTTATTTAAAAATTTCATTTTCTTGATTTCTTCTGGGTGATTTTCTTAATGGGGGTTTAACAATTATTTTTTTGGTTGGTTTTAGATGTAACGGCTTAAGTTGATTCGGATTCCCATGAGTAGATCTCAACATCTCTAAGTGCAGCTCATATAGGGTATACTTGATTTTATTAGATTTAGGTGATGATTATCGTTTATATAATACTGATGTTAGGTTTGGCTTGTTGATTTTAACTTTTTTTTTTTTTTTTTTTTTTTGGTATTTTTGGAGTTAGGTTTTAATATGGGATTAATCGGTTTGTTGTTTAATTTGATATGGAAGTTGTGTATTGGTGTTGATGTGATTTTATTTTTTTTTTTGTTGTTGTTGTTGTTTTTGCAGGTTGAGAAACTAAAGTAAGAGAATGAAAAAGAAAATGAATCTGAAGATGAAAAGAGAACTTAGTTGGAACATGGAAACATGCCCAATTTGACCCGAAAGAATTGAAGGACTCAAATTTGAAAGCTAGTGAATGTAAGGACTTCAATGTGTTTCACGAGAAATTGATACGGAGGTTGTGGATTGGTATTGATGATATATATATATATATATATATTTTTGTTGTTTTGCGGAGTTGAGGAATGTAAGGAAAGAAGTTGAATCTCAAGGTGCTTTTGCAAGTACCTTTTTCCTCTTTAATATTCCTATTCCCGGTTAAGTGCAATATTATAGTTTATTTTCATAGTTTTGAGTTGCATTTGATGTTGTCAGCTGACATTTTAGATTGTACATTTTTATCTCGTTGTCGCTTGTGAAACTTACCCTTTGGCCTCCTTTACGTTAACTGATCATATGTTAAACACTTTTCAAATTTTAGAAAATACAATTTTATTCCATGTTTATAGATTGGTTTGGTTGATGATGGAGGTAAATACTAAATGCCCTACTATTATTAATTTTGATATGTGTGTGCAGGCGTTATGTAAAGTTTCTAAGTATAATCAACCTGAAATTATGGAAAATCTGAAGAGTTCTCTATGTGACTCTATAATAGCGATTTAATGCCTGATGATCCCGAACTCCATTTAAGGGTTAAATGACCCCATCAATCTTTGCACAGATAAACAACTTCAAGCACTACCAAGTAAAGGCGAACGTAATATAAAAGGTATACTAAATTACCACTCATACATAGCATTGCTCTAAATAAACTTTTTTTATCATAATACCGCAAGAGAAATGATTGATTTACTACCACTCCATTTACATATTAGGTCCCTGCAGAGCGGAATACTTCTTCCAATTAATCAATCTTATTAAGTGCGTTATTCTAGAAGCTCTTATAGAATTAACACATTTGACCGGATCATTGTATGTATGGTGTAATAGATCTCCAAGAGGTGGCTGGGAACTGAAACCCAACTTAGTCAGTTTCCTTTCTTAATCTACGAATCTTCTTCAATCGCGCCATACCATTCCTTTGAGGACATAACTCCCGTTGCTTGAAATATCAAGATTTGTTAAAGATATACTTGAAGAACCCTCATCCACTAGTTTTGTAGGTTGTTGGTTTGTTGGTTGCTACTACGGCTTCTTTTGAAGGAATTTTAGAAAAACATTTTTCCGAAACTCATTGGCGTGGAAGTATCGCATTTGTTAAAGACATACTAGAAGAACCCTCATCCCGGGTTTTGGTAGGTTGTTGGTTTGTTGGATTGCCGTGGATGGCTTCTTTTTGAAGGAATTTTAGAAAACATTTTTCCAAACATGATTTGCTCTCGGATCTTGAACCCATGTGATCAAAGTGGGTAGTTTAAATTGTAAGGAATCACTCCTAAAGGTTGGATGTCATATACATATATATATGTATAGAATTGTAGACGAGAAAGCATCTTCCTACCTCACTCATATCTTAGATTTTCCTTTTGTTTATAATTTTCTTTTTCTTTGTTTTGATAAATGACACACCCATTTGCTTTGAGATTTGAATAAACATTTTACTTCCCAACTCCCACACTCCCACCTTGCTTTTGACTTAAAATAAACTACCGACCGCCACAATGACCATCCTGACTCTCTAATTTATTAGCCGAGGCAATAGTTTGTCCCCATATTAGATCTTCTACGCACATTCTTTATTAGTCAAAGAGGCAATAGTTTGTCCTTTATTGAATCTTTTCAGCACTCTTTTTAGTCAAAGGAGGCAACGGTTTGTCCCCTTATGGCATGGAGGTGTCTTTTGTGGCTAATGTGATGAAAAGAAATTGGTTTTCACTTTTCGTGTATTTATGAGAGGATTTGAAGGGAATGTGGTCAATGTTTGTAAACATGGAACATCTTCATTAATAATTCTTTTTAAAGGGTAATTCCCAAGAATGAGACAAGCTTTAAATTTGCTTTTTCTCTTCCTTTTATAGGTGAACATGAGAGCGCAGTATATTTAGTTGGCATTAAATTTTACATGTTTGCCAACATAAGTATAAATGGACAACATTCATATTCGTTTGTGCTTAATTATCTCTAGAACAAAAAAATCACCGTTATTAGGTGCATTTGTTTACAAGTTTTTATCTCAAACCATCCAAAACAATGGCAGGATGCTCTCAACAGCTGGCCTAACTCACTCGATTCAACTGCCCGAACAAGAAATCAATATACTACCATATATGGGAGGAATCGTAAGGTTAAGTCCACAGTGACTCTAAAAATGGTGTCAGGTCTGACTCTAAATGGTGTTGAGTCTCGTTGACTCTAAAACCTATTGCTAAGCGTGTAGTAACTAATTTACAAACAAAAATGGTAGCCAATTTTGTAAGGAGTGGTTTGAGTTAGTAGAGAGGATCGCCGGAGTTGCGTAAAGAATGCAACGGGTTAGGGATCTCAGTCCCGAGAATCATGTATCATTCCTTATATGGCAGCGGCGTATGGATCAAGGAGGAGAATTTTGGATTGTGAGTTTGTTTCAAGATCTCGCCTTTTTTGTTGAGTTGATGAATGGTGCAATGAAGAGCGATATCCGAAGGCACAAGAACGTAGAACTTGAAAGAAAAGTGATGAAGAATGGTTTAAGCTAATGTCCGACTAGTTTATTTTATATTTAAAGTCCTTTTTATTAGTACGATGAAACTGTTTTTCCTTCTAGGTTGTCCTAGTTATGGCTATATAATTTTGGTTGATTCAATTTGAAAAGTCTAGTTATGGCTATATAATTTTCGTTGTTTCAATAAGAAAAGTAAATGAAAATTAGCACGTTTAAAGAGTGCATAACCCGGCTACCAATTACTAAAACAACATGTCTGAGCCTATCAATCATTTTGCATCAACCTCTACCGAAGTAAATGATTTTTGATTCTTGTAATCAGTTCACATGAAAATTGCCAGTACTACGGAACTTGCAATTAATAAACAATGGAAAACTAAGGAATTCCTTTTGAACTGGTAATTCCCAAATTCAATTAAGACATACTTTTCGAAATTTAAAGTTTCATATCAAGTCCGAGAAAAACTAATTTAACCTCGAGGATGAAAACATGACTAAAACCACTCTACTAATGATGCCAATACTAACCTATTTCAAACAAACATAATAAGGTAAGCAATGTCAAAGAAGCAAAATCACTCCATTCTAAGCCTTGGGACAACGTTTTTGCTAGCATAATGCCCCGCCTGGTGACACCTTGAAATGCTTTTTCCTTTCTTTCTAGGTTTTTTCAATAAGATCTTTTCCTCTTGATGCACCGACGACCAACTTCAAGATTGTAGTTTTGGAGGAAGCAATTGGGCCTCTGCCGCACCTCCATTGGGACATCCCAAATTTCTGCCTCAAGACACCATAGATTTTAGGTTCATACATAGATCTCCAAACATATGTGTTGATGGTGGATTTTCGTTTAAGGTTAAATTTGTAAGTAACCAGAAAATCATGCGCTGGCATCTTGCAAAAGATAAAGCCGTTTATAAGTGACGGATACTCCTCACTTAATTCACCAAGAATGGAGCATGAAGCAACAATCCCATTCTCCGTGAATACATGAAATTCCTCCAGGTTGGAGCATGCAAAGAACAATCCCTTCCCGTGAATTTCATATCGCCTTGTATTCTCGTACCCATTATCAAAGGTGGCATGACGGTGGTGCGCCTTTGCCCAGCAACACGAACCTCCAAGCACTTATAATGAATCCATGTAACGAAATACCCAGACAGGTGCCGATTCTCGGTGTGTTATACTAGCCCTGAGCCTCCGGTGTGTTATACTAGCCCGATTGAGCCCCCTCTCGGTGTGTTATACTAGCTTAGATTGAGCATCCCACTTGGATCAGTCTCCTGGATATGATCTGATCGCCGATCATCCAACTCCGCAAGCATGATTGGATGACCGCAATCATTCCATCACCCCAAGCGGTATGGAATACACGGCCTTAGCACGCGAGATATGACTGATCGCGAGCCATCCAACTCCGCAAGCATGATTGGATGACCCGAGATCAATTCCATCACCCCCATGTATGGAATACACACGCCTTAGCCTGCCAGATATGATTCGATCGCAGTCATCCAACTCCGCAAGCATGATTGGATGACCACGGATCAATTCCATCACCCCAAGGTGTATGGAATACACACGGCCTTAGCACAGCGAGATATGATCTCGATCGCAGATCATCCAACTCCGCAAGCATGATTGGATGACCACGGATCAATTCCATCACCCCAGCGGTATGGAATACACACTACGACCCACATGGTCGACCATTGGCTTTGCTTGCCAAGAAACCGTCCATACCAAGCATTATGGGCGGAAAACCTAAATTAGGGTTTGCGGCATATTACATATGTCGCAAAAGCTGTCTCAACCGTCCCGTCTTCGCAGGCATAGATGGAGGTGTAGATGTAGACTCAAAAGGCCCGGAGCATGTCGACCAATCACCATGTGACCGCTACACGCTTGACCAATCGGTCAAAGCCAACCGTAGTTGGTTCAACAAAACCATCCGCCCAAAAGAGCATGGTCGCGCGGCTTTGAAAGCCAAAATTAGGGTTCAAGCCATCACGCGCGCCCATCTTCTCCAAGACGAATGGAGGGTCACAGTTAGATTGAGCAAGGTCGGTCACACCAGCATGACCACCGTGGGCCCATCTACCTCCTCATGATTGACCAAGGCTCATCATTCGAGCCAACCCAAAACGCACGCCCAAACTCGTGCGGTTACACCTCCCAAATCCTAAACTGATCTCGACCGCTCAACTTCACCGGATGATTTGAAATGGCTTAGATCACGTTTTCATGGGATAATCAAGTATAGGTGTGAACACCAACCTACCACCTACACGGTAGTGTGATCACCAAAACCAACCAATGTTGGTCGTTCAAACGCGTGCCCAAACTAGGAAATCTTTCCGGTTTCCAACTCCTTTGCTAAGGGATTTACAAGAAACCGATCTCGACCGGCTCCTACTTTAATAGGTCAAATTGAGTGGCCGAGATCGCGCTTTCATGAGGGAACGGAATACGGCGCCTACACCATCATGTCATTAACACGCATGTATGGTCGGTCTTCTCCAAAATCCTTCCCATGCTTGGTTTCGACCAAGTCAAGAGTGATGCTTGCGCACCTCTTTAAAACCCTAATTTCATGACGGCCGAGATGAGTGTCTCAAACATCATCTCATCCGTCCGACCTCACCAGCCTTGGTTATACAACCCCGGTCACGAGTTATTTAGTTAGTGAGCAGTCATTACACATCACTTTAACACACCGTAATGAACATTCGCATAAAATACACACGATACTGCACAAGTATCGACTTTACGAATAACGTGATTATTCAATTCGGCGATTACATGCTATCTTTTCGTGGGACCCACGATCCACATTCAGGACATCAATCATGTCACAAACTGGGATACTTTACTGGGGTATTGGTCCTGGGCGGTTTACGGCGTGCGGCAACGCGCCATCACAAGAACGTGTTAGGAGTCATGGACGGTTAGAGATGAAGCTCGAGAAGGGGCAAGACCAGCAGTCAGTATGCAATGGCACACAACTCCACCACTCCATCATTCCACTACCTCCACTTCCCACGAGAAACGTGAATGAGGCTCAATGACTTGTATAAATAGGTTCTCCGCCCTATTTCAAAAACAAGCCAAGACAAACGGTAACAACACAAGTTCGATTGATTTAAAACCAAGTGTTAATACGACATCGTATTCAAAACCCAGCAGCTTGCTTGCATGTTAGTAAACTTGCTCATATTTGTTACAAGTCATAAGCAAGCCAACACCTTCACAATCTCAACACCTTCTTCGCTTCCCTCCCAAGATCAACCCCATCTCTTCACTGTGGCGGAAGAGCAAATGTCCGGCAGCCATTTCTTGGTTTAGGCCGGACTTGCCTGAGATTGATCTCTCGAATCACAAGCACTCATCAGTGCGGTGCATTTGTTGTAGGTTTAAATTCATTCCTCATCACACCCCAAATTACCAAATTCGCGTGAGTAATTTTCACCCATCAACAATTGGCGACACAAGGTGGGAGATTAATCTCTCGGTCGTAAAATCAATTTCTTTGAAATCGATTCAATTTCATCAATTTCAAAAAGGGTAGATCTTAGAACCAATTCGACAAGAATTCATTTCAAGATGGTGGAACTCGGAGTCCTGGATCGGCAATCAATTCGGACGGAGCTAGCGTGGATAACACTCCGGTGTTGACGTGCACATCGGTGGAGCTACCGTGGCCAGAGCACATCTCGAGGAGCCGTTACCTCGTCACCAACAAAAGAGCGGAGCGAGAGACATCCCGGCAGGTGTAACACCTCCCATCACCGAGCCGGCTTGTGCCAAACCTGGCATCTCTTCGAAGCGCATACGCCTCCCGGTGGTTACCAGAGCAAATAACTTTCACTCCTCCATCAGACGAGGAGCGGAGACACTGAGCAGGAAGACCGCCGTCCTAGTACCATTCTGCAAGACTTGATGGAGAAACAGAAATTCTTGCTAAAACTCAAAAGAGACATGGCCGCAACTCGGAAAGAGGTACTCACTTTCCTTAAAACTTTGGTGAACGATTGCCGCAAGATTCACTAAGCAACCCTTGGAGCGGCGAGAGATGCATTCAATACACCCGAGCAGGTGTTTCCACTCGGACTCGCATGAATGAAGAAACTCTTGTTGCTCCCCGAGCGCCAAGGGGAGAGAGGCCGTCTTCCAACTTCATCATGCGTGAAGATCTAGAGCGACTTCTCCAAAATCGAGGAAAAGGGACCGAACGGACGTACACCAACATCAGCCGCTGCCGTACCCTCAAGATGTGCAACTGATTCTCTACTAAGAGGTTACACCTCTCCCCGGTTCTCCTCTATGGCCAGTCTGTAATACTCGTGAACACATTTCTCGATTCTTGAAGCCTTGGGGAACATGAATACAATCATGTTTTACGCTAAAAAAGAATTCTCAAAATCACTGCAGGGAGGGCATACACTGTACAACAACATTGCGCTAACAAGATATCACTGGAGCCGAGATGGTCGGTGCTTTCTACAGAAGTATTTCTTGATGTCCGAACAAATCACGCCAGACTCGGGAAGAATTCTCCAAATGGAACAATGAACATCCCAACGACTTCGTTAAAGATTCAGAACTCAAGAACTGGACGCCCACGACAATGTTTCTGAACGGCAATTGGTGGAATCATGCATGATGGGATGATACCCGTATACCGCCTGCATTAGAGAATTGGGCTTTCAAACGTCAACTCCCATGAAGCTGCAAAGCGTTCGAAGAACAACGCACTCGATGCCATTACTAGAAAGAACCGGGGTTGTTCAAGTGAAGATTTACGCGAAAGTCGAGACGGGCGTCTCACAAACAAACAATACAACACTGGCCCTTCGTGAGTGTAGTAGCGGAGGAGAAAAGAGGAAAGCTTCGATAACGGAACAACAAAAAGGCGAACATCCTCAAGCACACAAGGCTTCGTCTCGAAAGGAAGACAAAACTCCCGCACAAAACGACAAAGACACGGGTTTCCTTTTTCCCATGAATGAAGTGATAGAGCTCCTCGGGAAGCGTGGATCCAAGACGACGCCGTAAAAGCTCCCCTATCGGGCGTCCTCCGACCGAGGGAAGAGATGGAAGATCCTGGATACTTTGCTATCACGTGTTGGTCCCATCATCCAACCAAAGATTGCAACAAGTTGAAACAAATATTCGGGGAAAGGTAGAGACAGTGGGAGCTCCAAGCTTGGAAATGAAGGTGTTCAGAGATCCTACCTATCGAAACCGCATGATTTCGGGGACTCATTCGCAAGACCGTGCAATCTATGATGGAGCGCATATGTGAAATCTTGTATTTCTCCAAGGGACAACGTCAAGACATATTTCGGCCCTCAATCACGTTGGTCGGGCGGCGTTTGCATCCGGGAGCCGATTTAAGAACCTCGAGACTCTCTCCGCAAGACGCGAGCGGGAAACTGGGACTCCCAACCGTCACTTGTTTAAGGGCGTTAAGTTCGATAGCGTGTTAATTGACACGGTTTCCGAATTTAACATCATTAACATCAAGACCTTGAAGCGGCAAAGATTTCGAAGCGAAGTTACTCGTCACTCCAAATGTGGTCAAAGATTCGGGAGAGAGCTTAGAGATGCGTATGGATACGTCAATCTTGAAATCAAAATGGGAGACGCCTCGACGTTAAGCAAAATTTACGTGGTCAAAGATCATCCGGCCTACGACATGATCCTAGGACGCTCTTGGATACGGGACAACAAAGCCATACTGAAGTCTCTCCTCTAGGTCTCAAATTTTTTGAAAGAATCTCAACATGCTCGCTTTGGACCACATTGGATGATCGTCCGCTGCCGACCAAGAACTTTCCAACATGACGCAACTTCCTGAGAGAGCCTTTCAAAGATACATTGAAAAGTTCCAATCTCAAGTAAGTCTCGTCACGCACCTTCCTTCTGACTACCGCCTCATTACGACAAGTCCCTGGGATCGGCTCCAACCAACAAGCCAACCCTTTGGCTAGGAGATGTGAATGGGAAGACGGCCCTTTCAAACGTTTTATCAAGGCATAGAGGTTGTCTTGGTCAAAGACAACAAGGTCAAGGTCCAAGTGTCCGCACGCTCAAACCCATTCGGAATTGGAGACTCGGTGTGAAGATGACTACGTTGATATTTGGAAGCATGACCAGAAGATGACCACTCCACTGACTCACCCACCAAAAGAGAAGATGAACTGCACTGCAGCAGATGTTATCCTAGGTGGCTACCTGCAATCTCATCAACGCCGATAACCCGGAGGGCATAACAGTTCACTCGCGATGGCTCAAACCTACCGCACTTAAGATACTTGTGCTATCACTTTCCAAAGATCCTCCACACTTTAAAAAACGCTGTGCTATTTTTCCAGCAGTGTCTCCTTATTATAATTTCGTGTCACACTTGTAATTCCTCCTGGGAAAATGATTGCAATACTTGCATTCATAGTTAGGGTTTCAATTTTCAATTCTTTCAATTCAATTGAAGTATTATTTCCATCTGAGAATCTCTCTACTCCTAAAGACACAAAGTCCTGGGTCAGCCTAAATCAACTGGAGCAAAAGGGAAACCCTAAGCAAGAAGTGATTTGAGCCATCCGCCCAGCAAAGCCAGGAAGATATTGCATCACAGGTCCGTGGATATTCCATTATAGTATAACTTCTTTTATTACTAAGGATTACATGTGAAGGCGCTCCTGCATACCGAGAAGTTTGATTGCAGTCTTAACAAAGGATTGTAAAGGAAAACTTTATTCAAATAATCAAAGAAAAACCTTGAACTCGGCCGCCACTGAAAGTAAAGGAAGATGTCCGAGCATACGAGAATATACTTGGAAAGAAAAACAAAAAAACAAAAGAAATTTCAATCATCAAGAGGGGTCTCGCCCACATCACGTCGGCTCGTCACAATTGCCGATGCACCTCCTCTTCGGATCTTCCTCAACTTCTCGCACGGCATCCCCGCCGCAGCACAGCGCACTCTATCCCAACATCTTGAGCAGGAGCATCAAAGGGCATAGCAACATGTGGAGGCGCGAGGTTGCTTCCAAACGTTCTCAGGCTCGTCTCGAGACGGAATCAGGATTATCACGCCATCTCCAACCGGTAATCACACTTGCCTTCATTCGAGGTCGTTCATGCTCAACCCTCCGCCTCTTCTTCAACCGCGTCGCAAATCTCTCGCTTCTTTGCGCTTACCAGTGTTCAAGCGTTTCCTCGCCTCCGCCGCAGCTCCTCCATGTCACTGGGTAAAAGTACACGAGATACGTCCTCTGACAATACGAAGGTGGGAGATAGACATCCTGAGAGAGCACGGTGACTTCACGAAGAGGAAGATCGATCTTAGCCATCACTTCTCCATGCGCATGGTTTTCGAGTTATCGCTTCAAACTTCTTGCAGGGGAAGCAACAGAATGAGCGTCACTTCCATGATAAATACAGAAGAAGAGGTTATGAGCACACAAAAAAAAAAAAAAAAAAAAGAGAGGATCATCAAATCCATTGATCAATTAATCGTAAAATCGAGAAGCATTTGAGATACCAGGATAAAGAATAACGACCACGTTGAGATGATTCTTTATAATCTCACAAGTCGACGAATCCCGGAAAAGGAAGAGAAGTCTCTACTTACCACCTATGAAGGCTACTAATTCGGGATAACAATCACAAGGCTTATCAAATTCACCCGAGGAAGGCGGAAATTGTATAACTAAGGAAGTACACTGAAGGAGCGGCAAGCTCATACATGTACAAGAGGAACTAAAGCGACTCACCGGATCAAGTCCTCGCTTCCTTCACATCCTTAATCAAGACCGACCAGTTTCAGAAAACGCCTCACAGGTGTGAAACTATCCAGAGTAAGTAAATATGTATTCCTCTAACTTGGTCATTTACGTATGTCACCATCTTCATGCCTACCACACAATAGTGTAACCATTATGTGCTAGGCAGGGACTTAATGTTGATGGTGGATTTTCGTTTAAGGTTAAATTTGTAAGTAACCAGTAAAATCATGCGCCGGCATCTTGCAAAAGATAAAGCCGTTTATAAGTGACTTGATACCTCACTTAATTCACCAAGAATGGAGCATGAAGCAACAATCCCATTCTCGTGAATACATGAAATTCCTCCGAGGTTGAGCATGCAAAGAACAATCCCTTCCCCGGTGAATTTCATATCGGCCTTGTATTTCGTGCCATTATTGTGTGGCATGGCGACTGAGTGTTACTTCTTAGCAAATACTGAACCTCCAAGCACTATAATGAATCCATGTACGAAATACCCGCATGTGCCGATTCTCGGTGTGTTATACTAGCCCGAGCCCTCTCGGTGTGTTATACTAGCCCGATTGAGCCTCTCGGTGTGTTATACTAGCCCGATTGAGCATCGACTGACCAGACTGGCCTCCTGATATGACTGACCACAGTCATCCAACTCGCAAGCATGATTGGATGACCATGATCCCATCACCCCCAAGCGGTATGGAATACACACGGCCTTAGTCTGGGATATGATCTGATGCAGATCATCCAACTCATGGCATGATTGGATGACCCGCGGTCAATTCCATCACCCCAAGGTGTATGGAATACACACGGCCTTAGCCGCCAGATATGACTGATCGCGAGCGTCATCCAACTCCGCAAGCATGATTGGATGACCGCGCATCAATTCCATCACCCCAAGGTGTATGGAATACACACGGCCTTATTTTGCGGATATGACTGGATCGCAGTCATCCAACTCCGCAAGCATGATTGGATGACCACGCATCAATTCCATCACCCCCCCTGGTGGTATGGAATACACGGCCGACCCACATGGCGACCATTGGCCTTTGCCAAGAAACCAATCCATACCAAGCATTATGGGCTGAAAACCCTAAATTAGGGTTTGCGGCATATTACATATGTCGCAAAACTCCTCAACCGGCCCGTCTTTCGCAGGCATAGATGGAGGGTGTAGATGTAGACTCAAAGGCCCTGGAGCATGTTGACACAATCACCATGTGACCGGGCCACACGCTTTGACCAATCGGTCAAAGCCAACCGTGTAGTTGGTTACAACAAAACCATCCGCCTGAAAAAGAGCATGGTCGCGGCTTTGAAAGCCAAAATTAGGGTTGACCATCACGCGCGTCCATCTTCTCCGACGCGAATGGAGGGTCGCGAGTTACAGATTGAGCAAGGGTGGTCACACCGGCGATGACCACCGTAGGCCCATCTACCTCCTCACGCCGGGTCGGCCCGAGGCTCATCATTCGGCCAACCCAAAAACGCACCCAAACTAGAGTGGTTACACCTCCCAAATCTAAACCGATCTCGACCGCTCAACTTCACCGGATGATTTGAATGGCTTAGATCACGTTTTCATGGGATAATCAAGTATAGGTGTGAACACTAACCTACCACCTACACGAGTAGTGGATCGACCAAAACCAACCAATGTTGGTCGCAGCAAACGCCGTGCCCAAACTAGGGAAATCCATATAGGTTTCCCAAACTCAGCTGCGGCAAGGGATTTACCGCAAACCGTCTCGACACTCCTCTTTCTGGCCAAAATTGAGTAGCCCCCATCGCGCTTTTCATGAGGACGGAATACGGCGCCTACACCATCATGCTCATCAACACGCATGTATGGTCGATCTTCTCAAAAATCCTTCCCATGCTTGGTTTCGACTAAGTCAAGAGTGATGCTTAGCACCTCTTTAAAACCCTAATTTCATCAACGGCCGCAGATGAGTGTCTCAAACATCATCTCATCCGTCCGACCTCACCGACTTGGTTATACAACCTCGGGTCGGGAGTTATTTGGTTAGTGAGCGGTCATTACACATCACTTTAACACACCGTAATAAAGACTGCGATAAAATACACGATACTGCTGAGTAGACGGCTTTACGAATAACGATTATTCATTCAGCATTACATGCTATCTTTCGTGGACCCACGATCCACATTCAGGACATCAATCATGTCACAAATCGGGGATACTTACTGTATTGTCCGGGCGGTTTACGCTGCGTGCGGCGGCAACGCGCCATCATCACAAGAACGTGTTAGGGAGTCATGGACGGTTAGAGATAAACCTCGAGGAAGTGGGCAAGACCGGTCGTATGCCACCACACACAACTCCACCACTCCATCATTCCACTACCTCCACTTCCACTTGGAAACGTGAATGAGGCTCAATGACTTGTATAAATAAGGTTCTCCGCCTCTATTTCAAAACAAGCCAAGACATTAACAACACAAGTTCAATCGATGTAAAACCAAGTGTTAATACGACATCGTATTCAAAACACCCAGAGCTTGCTTGCATCAACCGTGCTTGCCATATTTTGCTACAAGTCATAAGCAAGCTAACACCTTCACAATCTCAACACCTTCTTCGCCCCCTCTCCCTAAGATCAACCCCATCTCCTTCACTTTGTGACCGAAACAAGTCTGGAACGCCATTTCTTGGTTTAGGCCGGACTTGCATGTATTGATCTCTCGAATCTACAAGCACTCACCGTGCAGTGCATTTGTTGTAGGTTTAAATTCATTCCTCATCACACCCCAAATTACCAAATTCGGCAGGAGTAATTTTCACCCATCAACAATATGTTTTATAATATTCACCACAAAGGCCTTCTTCTTTTATCTTATATGTCTCACACACTGCAAGTACATGGGGACACGGAAGATGCTGATAGTCAAACACTTTGCACGTGCAAGACCTTCGGTCAAGATAGACGGTGTGCTGCTCTTCATAGTCACCCTCATCCACTTCATATTCGTCCCCATCGACATGGCAAGCCACAAACCTTTTTGCCACAACCCATAGTTCTTTGATTATATCGTGCATGTTCACTCAAAGGATCTTGCCGATCACGAGCTATTTGTCTACGTTGGCGGTAACCATTCCATAAAGGAACCTGCCGAATGTAATCGACTAAATGGCAGATTGGAAGACCTTTAACATCGCTTATTCTTGAATTGAAAGTTTGTGAGCGTTTGTAGTCATGAGAGTAAAATGACCATTACTAGCCTTCACCAGCCACATTTCGGTCCAAGTTCCATTACATATTTTTAAAGCGAGCGGGGCTGCTAAAACCTAGGTCTCTCATAGCAAGTTCATACTCATCATTGCTAAACGCTATTTGAAGCTCTTATAAATGCCAAAGCAAGCGGCGGCATTGTGGTAGGTACATTTGATATTTTCGCAAGGTCAAACATCACAGACTGACCCTATAAGTACAACATGAAGCATGCATATGATGCTATTGTCATTGATCTGAATTATATATATATATATATTCCAAATGTATCATACAAAGGGGTGGACTCCAAACTTTATATATATATGTCTCAAATGTATCATACATAGCAGGTGGACTCCAAAACTTATATATATATATATATATATATATATATATATATATATATGTCTCGAAATGTATCATACGTGCGGGTGGACTTTAACTTGTTTGGTTTGTACATATATATGTGACCACTATTGTGTGTGTGTATATCCTATATGGTACTACTCTTTGTCATGGACACGAGGGTCGTACCTAGTACATTATATGTAATATGATGCTATTGCCATTGATCTGAATTACATATCTAATGATACAAGGGACTAACTTCATAACTATGTCTAGATACGTACATATAAAGAGCTACAATATGATAAGTAACACTAAATACAAATCAAGGTTAACATTGTATCCATTCGGATAACTAGCATCAAATCTATTTAAACACAAAACTCATGTGTTTATAGTATATAAAGTCTTGTTAAATACGAAAGATGGTGGATGCAGTATACTTGATTAGCATAAGCAAATACCAACATTATGGCTCTACCGATCCCGATGGGTGCCTGTCTGTTGCCAACAACATCTTCATTCTTAGCATACTTATCGCCAAGTACTCGACTAACTTTCTCATATAAACCATTCCCAAGATTCATTATTCTCCTCGAATCAACAACGGCAAAAGCAATAGGATAGATCGACCGTCGGATCCATTCCAACAGCTGACAATAGAACTCCTTGGCGTGGCCCCGTAAGATGTGTACCATCAAAAATGCGGGTCCCAGCTTGCTAATCCTTCAATGCATACTCCAAAAAGCAAAGAAATAATATAGAAAAGAACCATCTCGAACGGTTATAATCTCGGTAGAAGTACCTTTGTTACGAACACCAAGCATGTGACTATAACCAACGAGGTGTTGGTACGATTCATCGGGGCTACCTTTGATCATTTCAATACCACGCTTGCAAGCTTATTTGTATCCCCGCCTGTAATTGATAACCACTCCATAATCCCTTTTATGTCCAAAATCGGTTGTTTTGGGCGTAAAGGCCGCATCTAGTTCTTTGAATACGTATGCTTGAAAAGCTCTTGCAATTCCAGAGCGAGTACCCTTTGGTTCTTAATTCAGTCGATCCTTTTGTTGCTTTCACAAGTATGCACATCATTTGCAACCGTGAGTTTCCACCACCCACAAGAATATAAGGGAATGCCTTTCATGACGCCACTCGCATGTCTTGTCTTTACATTTGGCAATAAACCTCACGTCGTCGGATTTACAAGCTATGTACTCAAAATTTCTTTCTACTTTGGCTATTGCAAGTATAAGTTTCAGCTCCCCCTTGCTTTTGAAAGTGTTACCCACACGTAGATCGTTGTACTTCATATCCTTTGGGGGTTTAGGAATATCCAAAGACCGCGCCGGAGTTGTTGGCGATCATGAAGACAGGCGGAGTTTCTTGGGCGATGGAGTCATTCTTGGTTCAAGACATCTCCTAGCCTTTGGACCACTAGTACTAGCTGATAAAATAAAACATTCAACATTAGTGTGACTATTTGGTGGAGACAAACATAATACAAAAAGTACAATAATAAGAGGGACAAATAAACATACCTTTAACACCACCATCTCCCTTGGCGGTTTCATTCTTGACTGATAATTCTCACCGGAACTCGACATGAGATTGTTTAAGAAGGGTCAAGGGAGTGTGGGGAAGCATCTTGGATCTGCTTGTCATCTCCGGAGTTGTTTTGGGAGTTACGGGAGGAATATATACTTTTACTTCGTCTTCATATTTGATTGTGTAAAAAGCTTGGGACTCCACATGTCGGCCAACATAAAAAATCAACATTTCTTCACTAACAATCTTAATCCTTTTTGCTTAAAAATGCGGTTCCAGGACATCTATGAGGCCATACACATCAAAACAAGGTTTGTGCAAGAAACCTAAAACATCCATTGCTCTCTTCTTTACATCCTCAAAAGTGTACTTATCGGGTACCACCGCAAGATGTGTCATACCTTGTAGTCATCATTACCTTCTTTGTGCGCCCATTCACCATTGTAGTGGATGAGAAGGAAACTTTGCTTATCATTATGGCGACAACAATTTAGGGTTCTAAAAGCAACCGCATTTCACAAAACATACTCTCAGCTTATATACAAATAAACTTCTTAAGCAAAAAGTGAATACCAACCAATTCCTAAATGAACATTGAAATCACACAACTTAACCCTTGATTACAAATAGTGATGATCTACTAGATCGACATGCCTATTTCAACCAACGATTTTCCAAAACCCAACCCATAAAAAAATTTAGTCGTAACCATAAAATTAAGATCATCCTGATTTCATGAACCCTACATAAATTAAGTAAACCAAACCACAAAATTAAAGATAACCCATACCTTATTTGACCGTAAACTATATAAATAAACATCATATTGAATAAATCCCCAATAAATATTTAAAAACCCTAACTTTGAGTTTGAAATTGAAATTAACCAAAAATTTAATATCGAATTTGAAATAGCTAAAAGTTAAGCTCACCTATTGAACAATATATATATAGCTCCTTCCTTCTCTATCTCGGTTGGATGATTAGTAAATATAAAAACCTAGCTTTCATGGTGTAGCAGCTCTGCCATGATATGCTAGGCAATAAGAAAGACAAGAAAAGTATAAGATGGTGAAAGAAGAAGAAAAGAATACTAAGATATAGATCAAGACTAGTAAGAAGAGGTGGATCCTGAGAGCAAAGAGAACCTCAAGAAGATGGAAGAGCAGGAGAAGAAACAATGAACGGGTGAGGTAAAGTTTTGTTGAAAGGTGTAAACAAATTATTAATAGAAAGTTTACACACGACAATTATAGCCTCCCAAATTAACCAATAACGGGAGAGCTTTTAATATTATATTTAAAAATATTTAAATAAAACCTCTCTCACAACGACAGATTGTCTTGTAATGTGAGAGGTGTAAGGGGTGGAGTAAATCAAGGTCCTCACCCCGTATAAAAGGTCCCACCGATTTAATACTTGTCACCTACCCGGCGCCTAGGTGGCTCCGGTGGAGAAAAGGTCCCTACCCGGGATCGAAAAGGTCCTGACGACTTTATTATCTACTTTGGCACCTACCCGGCGTGTAGGTGGCCGGTGAAACAAGGTCCTCACCCCGGATCGAAGGGTCTCCGACTTTGATCATCCTACTTGAAACCATTTAATTCCATCAACAAGGTTATTTTAATATTATCCTAAGAGTCATAAGAAGTCCGGACATTTAACTGGACCCTAATACTTTAATATTTTTATTTTCAACGAAAAGCTTTTTTGAGGTCCCTAAAGGTCCAGTAAAGGGTCTTGACCTTTACCATAGGACCCTGATACATATATACAAATAAAAATATTGATTTTTAATTTTTTATCCAAATTCTAATATTTTTTTAATAAAATCATAAGGTCCAGTAAAGTGTCCTGACTTTGATCATCCTACTTGAAACCATTTAATTCCATCAACAAGGTTATTTTAATTTATCCTAAGAGTCCAGTAAAAAGTCCGGACATTTAACTGGACCCTAATACTTTAATATTTTTATTTTCAACGAAAAGCTTTTTTGAGGTCCCTAAAGGTCCAGTAAAGGGTCTTGACCTTTACCACAGGACCCTGATACTTATATACAAATAAAAATATTGATTTTTAATTTTTTATTCAAATTCTAATATTTTTTTAATAAAAGAATAAGGTCCAGTAAAGTGTCAGGACCCTTTCTACCTGGGACCCCGACACTTATATACAAATAAAAATATTGATTTTTAATTTTTATTCAAAATTCTAATATTTTTTTAATAAAATCATAAGGTCCAGGTAAAGTGTAGGACCCTTTCTACTGGACCCTTGCGCGGAAAACCACATAGGAAACCACTTATTTTAGTTTTTAAAAGTTAGAAGGGTCCTCTTATCTTGTATACCCGTATACAGGATAAGAGTGATTAAATTGACAATTAATGACCATCTTTATCTTAAAAAATTTGAAATATGTATCGGGCAAACCAAAACGTTTTGTTTTATAGACACGAGAAATATGTTCCAAAAATTACCCTCCTATAGAAAGAAAGTCAAAGTTTCCCATCTCTTTCTTCTTTTATGAGACGTGCTTTTATCTCTATTTCTACTTCTTCCTTCTTTTTTGTTCTATGCAACTCCTTCCTTTCCTTCTTTGTTTTCACAGGATCTGTAACTTCTTTCTACCCCATTTTTTCCTGATGTATGCAGAAGATCGATATACAATTTATAACGAAAAGCACATCGAAAGGCTAATTCTCCATTGATTCAAGAACACCCATTATTATTTTACCAGCTGATTGAGAAGATGAATAAATAAAAAAAAGGAAAAAAGGAAATTATTGCTAAAGAAGAATCGGGTTATCTTTAATTTTTTAGATTCTTTAGATTTTTTGGATTCTAAAGAAGAAAAATTATTTAGATTTTTTTTAGATCGATTCCATTGATTTGGATGGAGATTTATTGTTCTTTTAATTTTTGGGTCTGATTAACAAGGATGACAGAAAAATATGGTCAAGATTAAAAAAATTAATCCATATGTTGTATATCAGAAATTTTTCATGAGAATCTCAGGAGTAGTGGATGCCGTAAAAGATGAGGGGTAAAAAGGGAATATACGTGTCAGTGACAATTGTTTTTTTGTATTTCCAAGAAGAGCAGTGCTCTCCCACTGCGTTTTGCGGGAGAGCTAAATGAGCAAGCACATTGTTAGTCGTTCGATCAACCAGCACCCGTTGGATTGACTTTGCCTCTACTTTTTTAGTTGTATACAGTTATAGAACTTAGGAAATTAGAGTCAGGTCCTTTTTAAGTTTTTTTCATTTTGGTTAGAGTGAGGACCTGTTTGTTCCGATAGCTGAACTCATGAGAAGCCTAGTGAAAACAAAGTAAAACCAACGTATGAAACTGTGGTTGCGAATGAAGAGAACCTGTTGATTATAGGATGCTCTTGTGATAAATGGATGTTCAAATTAGGTAGGAACTTTTGAATCGTTATAGGTATAGGTACTGGTATGTTAGGAACACAAACATTTTTAGGCATAACACCAATAAAAAAAATAACTAAAAGTAGACTTGGATTATCACGAGGAGAGTTTCCGATGAAGTTCTCAAAATCAAATATGATATACACATTTGTAGTACAAAACCATCCAAAATATATGAACTGCATAACTTTCATGGATACAAAATCTTAAGAAAATTCCTGCACCACCATTTTGTTCTCTTTCTTGATGATACCAGCATCAAGCATTCAAATATGCGAATCTTGTATCCCATTAAACTATATTAATTAGTGACTATAGGAAGTGATATAAATATGTAATCATTCGATGAAATATGTGAACGTAATATTACCCAACTACGACCGGTAAAAGATCAACATTAAGGTCGATTTCACTCATTTGACTTGGTTGGTGTGGCATTTGTGCACTTTTACTTATAGAAGAAGCGTATATGGGTACAAAATAGATAATGGAATTAGCATACCATGCAAATATTGTTATCTAGAATTCCATACACTAAAATGTTGGGATCCTAGTCCCACATTGGTTAGATGGGGCTTAATTAGTAGTTTATAAGTCAATGGGTTCCCTCATCTAGTCAATCGGTTTTCGAGTTGAGTTCTACCCATGGGCTTATGACGAGTTTAGGGTCGGTACCCTAAAATAAAATCATAATCATCTCTTAAACTAAGATCAGAATCATTTATCAAATTTCTTCTAGGACTTATCTCCACAAAATTATAAACATCACAGATAAAGAAGGTGGGTTTACCGAGCAAAAAAAAAAAAAAAAAAAAAAAAAAGAAGGTGGTTTTTTTTTTTTCTTCTTTAGAAATCGTCCCTCTTCTTAATAATTTAACACAAAATTGGTTAAAAAGACCAAAATCAATAATTCTTGAGTGAAAAAGACATTTAGATTTTGATACTGTTTAAATAGACAAAAATATAAAAATAGCCAGTTCGTAACCAGTTTCATCCTACCAATTTTTAAATGCTTTTTCTTATTTTTAATTTACATCAGGATGCATCCAGTTTCATCGTCGCTATTTTTTAAGTTTAAGCCAGGATGAATCCAGTTTCATCATTATTTTTTTGTTGTCCATTTCACCCATAATAATTTTTATTCGTCCATTTGAACCATGTTTTAAATTTTTTTGGACAAATGACCCATTTTCCGATAATTAAATGGTACTTACTAAGATAAATTATTATATGTAGAGGGGTTTTTCTTATTTTAGAAAAAATTAAAAGGACGTGACTCTAATTTCCTAAGTTCACAACCGTATACAACTAAAAAGTAGAGGCAAAATCAATCCAGCAGGGTTTGGGTTAATCCAACGATTACCAACGTGCTTGCTCATTTAGCTCTCCCATAAACGGCGGCGGGAGAGCACCGGCTCTTCAAGAAAGTGAAGATCTCCCAAAAATTCTCCACGTTCAATGCAAAATATTAATTATTTAATCACTCTTATCCTCATATACGGGTATACAAGATAAGAGGACTCAAGTTAGAAAATAATAGTAAACTACTTAGGGTCCTCTATCGTTAGGGGCATAAATGTCATATAGTGGCATTTTTGGTGGGTTTGGAGTTAGGTGGCATTTTTGGAAACCCATTTCCAAGAGTGGCATTTTTAGAATTCAGCCGTAAAAACAAGTGTTTCTTGGTTTATTTTCCTAATTTAATTTTCAGAATTGTTATGATTCATATATTAACTTTTTAAAACCACATGTGTGTAACCCATATTCGTATAAATCCTAGGTTGGCAGCTAGCATAGATATTCAACCAATGACAAAGAATTCATGAACTACATTTATCACAAAATTATATAAAGGTAACAGTTCCTTCGTCAATACGAGGGACATATTTTTTAAGGCTAATTTCTATAGTTTTCATCCTGCTCAACCATATCTTTTTTGAAAGAAAAAAGAAAAGGAACCTACAGTCTAAGAAGATGATTTACTTACATTAACATATGGAAACTCTTCAAAATATTTGAAGCTAACAAATACATGATGTTGATATATATTGTTCAATTGAAATGAACAAAGTAGGTGTCGTGACACTAAATTAAGAAATTGGATAAAAAAAGAAAATGAAAATGAATATAAGAGGAGAGACTATTCTAATTTTCAAAGCTCTCAAGGGTGGTTTTATCGTCATAATAACTCATAAGTGAGAATTAGAACCGGTGAATAATTTGTCATCTTCTATAAGTAATCTCAAATCTCAATCAAAACAAGGATTTTTTTCCATCTCATGGTTATTAGGAATTTGATAGTTGGTGATGGGGGTAATGCGTTGATAAAGGGATGAGTTTGGGTTTGAGTTTATAGTTTGGTTGACATGGTTTGTGGTGAAAGAGTGTGTTCCTATTGGATTTTTGTCGGAGAATTATTTTTGAGGTTTAATGATTTCAGGTTTATGAAAATGAAGCTCAACACGTAGATTAGTTAGGAATGGATATCAGAGAACTGATTTTAGCTTGGACTGGCTTTATACCTTTCCTTAGTTAAAAAAATATTTTTATCCTTATCAATAATACCAATATGTAATACCTAAAACTTCTTAGTTATTCCCATTTTTCTCAAAACAAATCAAAAATTAAACCACATAAATTTTTTAAAGAAAAAATGGGTTCTGGAACAATTTGCCAGCCGACCGATTTTTCTTGATATTCTTACAAAAATCGAAAACAAAGCCCTTTTGTCTCAAACAAGTTGGTGTACGCTAGACATGAACGCCAAGATATACCAAGATGCGGACACGCCTATCTCTTTTCGGAAGACCCATTCAATTACGGGAATCGCTCCAAATGGTATTTTTATCGATTCATCTAATAAATATATAGTTGTTGATGGTGGTTTTTAGGTTAGGGTTAAAATCGTAAAACTATGCATCGACATGACGTCACTATGACCACTAGCACACTTATTGAATCAAACAGCATGCCTACGTAAGAATTACCAGGGTACTCTTTTTTTTATATACGTGTGTCATGTTCCATGGCAGAACCCTTAGTATTAACTGACATCACCTTTGTATATGCCAAACCCAAATTCTCCCACCGTGCCAATGGAAAACCATGCCAGCCACGTCTCTGCGCCAAGGCATGCCAACCATTCCAGCTGCACCACCTTGCCAATGGCAAACCAAGCCGACCACTTTCTGCGCCAAGGCATGACAATCATGCCAGTGCATGGGCCGTGCCAATGGCAAACCATGCCCGGCCGTCTAGCCAAGGCATGCCAAGGCATGCTTAATAATGCCCGGCCCAGCACCACCGTGCCAATGGCAAACCATGCCATCCATGTCTCTGCGCCAAGGCATGCTAATCATGCCAGCCACACCACCGTGCCAATGGCAAACCATGCCAGCCACGTCACCGCGCCAAGGCATGCCAACCATTCCAGCCGCACCACCGTGCTAATGGCAAACCATGCCAGTCACGTCTCCGCGCCAAGGCATGCCAACCATGCCAGCCGCACCACCGTGCCAATGGCAAACCATGTCGGCCACGTCTCCGCGCCAAGGAATGTCAACCATGCCAGCCGCACCACCGTGCCAAATGGCAAACCATGCCAGCCACGTCTCCGCGCCAAGGCATGCCAACCATGCCAGCCGCACCAGGTGCCAATGGCAAACCATGCCAGCCACGTCTCTGCGCTAAGGAATGCCAACCATGCGGTCGCACTACCGTGCCAATGGCAAACCATGCCGGCCACGTCTCCGCCAAGGCATGCCAACCATGCGCCCGCACCACCAGTGCCAATGGCAAACCATGCCAACCACTTCTCCACGCCAAAACAAAGGGTTGCAATAATCAGCAGCTACCCTTCTCTTGAGATGCAGATCTCGACCATCCAAGTTCACCTAATGCATGGAAATCTTGCGGCCCAAATCCAAACACCACGGTTTGCACTAAACCTAGTTTTGGCCGCGCCTATACCATATGACCTTTCCTTCACGTCACCGGCTGCCAAAACGAAGGGTTGCAACGATCAACGACCACATTTCCATCTAAGATGCAGATCTTAACCATCCAAGGTCACGGTACTTGCGTGGGAACTTGTGTCCCAACGCTAAGCCTTAGTGTGGTCGCCAATCTCGCCAAAACTGAAGCCTTTGGTCACGCCTAACTACACAAAATCTAGCTTGCCTGGCCATACTTTCATGCCTTGACTACCAAACGAAGGGTTGCAATAATCAACTGCTACTCTTCTCCTTGAGATGCAGATCTCGACCACACAAGTTCGCCACCGACGCATGGCAACTTGCGGCCAAAGCCAAACATCACGGTTTGCGCCTAAACCCTAATTTTGGCCGCGCCTACTCTATACCAAGCAATGCTCAACGCTGGCTGCTACAAACGAAGGGTTGCAATAATCAACGGCTACCCTTCTCTTTGAGATGCAGATCTAGACCACACAAGTTCGCCACCTGACGCATGGCAACTTGCGGCCCAAAGCCAAACATCACGATTTGCGCCTAAACCCTAATTTTGGACGCACCTACTCTATGACCAATCCATGCTCAACGCTGGATGCTACAAACGAAGGGTTTCAAAATCGACCGCTACCCTTCTCTTTGAGATGCAGATCTCGACCCTCCAAGTTCGCCACCTAACGCATGGCAACTGCATGCCCAAAGCCAAAACATCACGGTTTGCACCTAAACCCTAATTTTGGCCGTGCCTCTCTATGGCAAAGCCATGCTCAACGCAGGTGCTAAAACGGAGAGTTTCAATAATCAACGGCTATCCTTCCTCCCGAGATGCAGATCTCGACCGTTCAAGTCCGCCACCTAACTTGCGGCCCAAAGCCAAAACATCACGGTTTGCACCCAAACCTAATTTTGGCCGCGTTATTCTGGGCGGCAAATCCATACGGAACTCTACCATGGACACCGGCATGCCACCATGCCACACGTAACACCATGATACACGTTTTCCCATGAAAACACTCGAGACATATAATACATGTCACAAAGCGGGGATGCTCATCAAGGAGTATTGGCTTGGCGGTTTTGAGCGTGCGCGTATACTCCCTTTGGGTTACATGAAAGTGTCATATGCAGAATAAGGCGGTTAGTAAATACGGGGAGTAATGGTGAAAACGCTTTCCTTTTATGGAACATCAATTCCGAGGCGTTCTTGGTTACCACCTCCTCCCATTTGCACAAATACGTGTCTATTTCTTACAAGACCCATACGTTTCACTTGGACTTGTATAAATAGGTATTACATATTTCACTTAGAACAACAAGTTTTGGGTGAAGACATACAGCACCTTTCAGGATCACTTGCTAGCTTTCCCATGTTATCCTTCACTTTCGATACAAGTCAAACAACTACTTTTTGGGAATCATTATTACAGTCTCAACACTTTCTTAGCCTTCCTCCCTAAAGCCGACCCTTCTCCTTCGCTGTGGCCAAGCAAGTCTAGGAACGACCATTTCTTGGTTTAGTCCGGATTTATGCAGATTGATCTCTCGAATCTAAAGTACTCCATTGCAGTACATTGTTTAGGGTTTTAGACTAGAGTTTCTCACCACTCACTTGTGAGAATTAAAATCTGCGAAGCCATTTTCACCCTCAAACAATTGGCGACCACGGCCAGGATTGATATTTTAGTCCACGCTATCAATTTTCAACTCTCAATCTCATCGTTTTGACTTAGATTTGAGCGAGTAGCAACAAATGATCCACATTCGGGGATCGCTGACCCGTTACGGTCATGTGATTGCAGGCGTAATATCTGACAAAGAGGCGGCAGAGGACTTCCCAAAAAAAAAACGATTCGCTTAGGATCGCGGCCCAATTATCAATAATCACGCGATGAGGAGCAACTCGGGGACTTCTCACGGGCAATTCGCGTCGCTCGGACTTGCCGATTTAGGATTTGTTTTGTTGAAGTAGGTAATAAAAACAATGAGTAGGCCGGGATACACATAACCAATTACTATAGGTTTCCGCGTTGAAACCAAAACATATTATTCCCAAGTTTTTATCCCATACTTTCCCAGTCATGCAACATTCACGGTTTCACAATTTTCTAGATGATTTTCTACCTATACTTATTTGAGACTTTAACATATCAAAAGACCATTATCCCCAAAATAATCCAAAACTCTTATAAAAAGCAATCATCTATCAATCCAAAAAGGGGAAGAAAAAAACAAACCATAAACTAGGCGTTTCTTTGCCTTTCAGAAAAAAAAAACTTAGGAAAGGAGTTTCAGAAAAGTAACAAACTCAAGGAAGATCGCTCAACAACGGCTCGTTCTTCTTGGAGAAAACGTTCTTCATACTTTGAAGGGCCGCATGCTTGATTTCAACTCCTGAGATAACTTCTCCATCTCTGGGACAACTTATCGACTTAACCGCTGACGATTAATGAAGGAGAAAGGACCATCAACCGTTTAGACAGCTGGTCTTTGGATCTCGAGAAAAGCCCTTGCGAGCGAGGAGACTTTAAGCTCAAGTCTACATATCCCGGTGAAACTTCCAGCTTGAGATCCGTCTCCAGGAAACTTGATGTGACCGATCACGTTGCACATATGGTCAAATTGAAGATAAAGCTTCTTCCACACGCTTGACCAATGCAAATCGGCTAGTGAGCTCCTTGGTCGTGGCGATATGTCCGTATTTTTCCCATATCCTTGTATACAACTCCGCATGCTTGGTTGCTTTGCTGTGATCCTCCAGCCAACACATGGTCTTCGTGAAGTCAAATATGGGGCACGAAAATGTCGCCGTGGCGAGATACGCGACCGACAAAGGATTTCGACCACGGCCGCACTAATGGTCGCCGTGCCTCACCTCACGGGTTTCCACGGGTTATCAACGTCCATCTCGAGCCACCTATAGGCGCGTCTTCCCAGTTGGACCTTCATTATGGCGAGTCTCCGCCTCAATACCCTCTTCGAAACAATCCCCTCCTATGACATTACAATTTAGTTTTTCACTCAAAAAAAAAAAAAAAAGAGGAACAGCATCAACTTGCAGGCTCATCAGGATCATAGGAGGAAGACTTAGTGTCACCTTTAGAAGCACTTTCATCGTGACTCTTGGATCCGATCTTCTTCTTTCTCGGATTCTTCCACCATCCTTAGGGAGACTTAGTAGCCGATTTCGACTATGCGCGATTTTGCGAAAGGGGTTTGGCCATTGTCCAAGGCCATGAATCGGAAAAAGAAAGATGTTTAGCAGCAAAGCAGAAGATTTGTGTGAATCGGTCGAATCAAGAAGGAGTTTTGCCCATACATGAGTGTGTTGAAAAGAACTAAAAGTCACGAGTAAACCCGATCAGGCCAGGAAACCACCGCACGGTTCTTAGACCTTCGCTCATTTTTAGAACTTTCAGAGATTTCGCTTAGAGTGGGGGCTCCCTCAGCAGTGGATGTTAAAGCTAAAGTCAGAGAAGAAGGCACAAAGGAACATTCTCCACAACATGCTCCGCAAACCCATGGATGGAAGAAACTCATCTGCCGAACTTGTTGTACCTAGGGAGTTGTCATTGGACTTCAATATGGGTGAGCGAGGAAAGGAAGGATCTTACCTGGCACGAGAACAACAGGCGTTAAGAGCAGCTGGCAGTTCTTGAAGCAACCCAAGCCCGACGAATAAATGAGACCCCTTGGTGAAAACCATTATCTTGCGGCCATGCATCGATATTATAAGGAGGCCTTGCAACATCCGAAACAAAGATGACACGTGTCCGGGGGATACAACTCGCACTCATCTGACTTCTCCTTACTTGTATTCTCCGGACGAAAGCAAGAAAGTCAAGTTCGGAAGCGGCGGCAAGTGTTCGGCTGAACTATGGATGCGTGTTGGAGCCGATGGGAAAATAACAACATAGATATTATCAAGAAAATCAATGAGCTTCACTCGAGGATCTTGGGCGCTTATTAGACGTACGCAAAATTCAGAAACGGCATGAACTCGAAGCGGAGCCAATGGTTTAGGCATTACTTTGCGAAATGCTCCCATAACCATGCCTGGAGGAAAGCAACGTGAACATACGAGTCTACCTTAAATAGATTTTGGCTATACATTATAACCAGATAATCCAAATGGGTGTACAAAGAACCAAAAACAAGCCCCAATGGGAAGAACGCGCCTTTCGCGGTTTGATGGCAAATTTAATAAGCCATCGCCTTATCTCCTTCTTGCCATAGTCGTCATCAAAAATATCTCACGGATAGCCCACGAGAGATAAAAACGTGGCAACATGGAGAGTGTCATATAATTCTTGGTCCACCTCGGCTCATCGGGGAACCACTCGGACACCACTTTGGCGTAGAAGCACTTTATCTTGTGATCCTTCGGACGAACCCTTTTGACTTCTCGACAAGGGTGGCACATTTCTCTTCATCATCGGACAACGTGATATCAGGTTCTTTGTTATGGGAAGGTTCAAGCAAGGCGGCTACGCTCTCTAAAAGAGATGGTCATTTCTCCCCACACGCCTTGGCGGTATGAGTATCTGGACACCATGGAGACAAACGTGATCAAGCCTGGATGTCTTTCCTAACTTGAAGTGTTGCGAGAAGCGGTAGCGAGCTCCAACAATCAACGCCTTGGTCAAATGGGCCCTCAAATGGTCTTGACTTATCATGAATTGCATCCTTATCAAAAACGAGCATATGAGCTCGACCAGATTTTGATAGGAGATGGGAGCTTTGATTCATTTCCTTTGCAGACAAATCGCATTATCTCGTCTGGCAGAAGCAGTGGACCTCTCCTTCATTTTATGAACCAGTCAAAAGAACCGCCACATACTTGGGATGCTGGGTTTTCTAGATAAGAAGAGACATTACTGAAAAATTCATCATCAGAATTTGGCTTGGATTCTTTAACGTTCTTGAGGGTACGAGTTGCAAGGCTCTTCCCGGGTGACATCTTAACGAGAATTCCTTATCTTTATTGAAGTAACTACAACGAAACAAAAAGAATTACTACCTCGAAGAAAAAGCATACATAAAGTATTACCAAGATCGGTTACGAACAATAACATGTTTGTCACGGAAATTTCTCTTTGGCCACACGTCATGACATTCATAACTAGGAGAATGAGACTGATGCTACCCAACGAGGCATATGTGTCAAGGAAATACGCTATTGGTCAAATTCGATAATCACAACGACATCAACATCACGGAAAGTACAACCCGAGTCAAGTCATACTCTATGCTTAAAATCTGCTCACTTAACCAAAGGAAGCAATATTTTCACACGGCCCGCAAAGGGAAAGGCAACCTTGAGCTAGGTTTTCACGAGAGAAAACTAATAACATCGACCTAATCATGCACGCATGTTTTGTATAATATACTTGGTTTTCTTACTATTGGCATGAAATAATATTGCTATGATACTACTAGCAAGGAAAGATCATTCATAAAAAAAATATTTTTGCGGGTTCATGGAGAATATATCTACGGCTAGGGCTTGCACTGAACAAAAGAAAAAGATAAAAAGAAGCGTTTGGAGTATACACGGAATGTTAGCTCGTTTCTGCTACCACTGCGCATGCGCACAAAGACGTGATAACAAAGATGAAAAAATAAAATAAAGGAGAAAACCCTTTTATAGGAGTAATATTCTTTTAAGTTCGAATAAGGAAAGGATTCCCTATTTTAAGCCACGAATAAGAAAAGGCAATCGGCCCGCAAGGATAAGTCTCACGATGCCCAAAAGTCCGCGCCATGCCTTACCTCACGATACCCCAAGCAATCCGCGCCACGCCAGGCGCCAAGTCGCGCCCGCGCCGAGCTGCTAAGCCATGCCCGAGCCAAGCCAATGCTGCCCGTGCCAGCAGCCAGCTGCGCCAAGCCAATGTTGGCGCCTAAGCACCGAGTCGCGCTCGAGCCGCGCTAAGCCAAATCCCATTCCTAGCCACGCCAACAACTTGCTAAGCCAAGCACCTCCGTGTTCCTTAGCATCAGCCAAAATGACGCGTGACCAAATCAAGCTGACATCCTGTGTCTCAACCAGCAACTGCCTCTACCATTTTACATCTAGCCAATAACGACGCAATTAGAATTCATGCAAGGCCGCCAACGCAAGGATCACGGATTCTCAAAATACTCTCGAAAAATGTTAGATGAATTTTCCTAGCCGTCTTTCATGACCCGCCGCTTTGGTTTTGTCCTTGTTCTGTCACCATCTTATGCTTACCTCGCAACAATGCTCTCCGTTCGAGCTAAGCAGGGGACTTAATGTTGATGGTGGTTTTTAGCTTAGGGTTAAAATCGTAAAACTATGCATCCGACATGACGCTCACTATGACCACTAGCACACTTATTGAATCAAACAACATGCCTACTTAAGAATTAACAGGGACCCTTTTTTATATACGTGTAGTCATGTTCCACTTGTAACCCTTAGTATTAACCGACACCACCTTTGTATATGCCAAACCCTAATTCTCCCACCGTGCCAATGGCAAACCATGCCAGCCACGTCTCTGCGCCAAGGCATGCCAACCATGCCAGCCGCACCACCGTGTCAATGGCAAACCATGCCAGTCACGTCTATATGCCAAGGCATGCCAATCATGCCAACCCGCACCACCATGCCAATGGCACATGCTCCGCAGCCAGCTAGGCAGTGCCAACCATGCACCGCACCACCGTGCCAATGGCAAACCATGCCGCCCACGTCTCCGCGCCAAGGCATGCCAACCATGCCGCCGCACCACCGTGCCAATGGCAAACCATGCCACCCACGCCTCGCGCCAAGGCATGCTAACCATGCCACCCGCACCACCGTGCCAACGGCAAAACATGCCGCCTACACTCTCCGCGCCAAGGCATGCCAACCATGCCAACCGCACCACCGTGCCACATGGAAAACCATGCCGCCACGCCTCACGCCAAGGCATGCCAACCATGCCAGCCCGCACCACGCGTGCCAATGGCAAACCATGCTCACCACGCTCTCCGCTAAGGCATGCCAACCATGCCGACCACCGCACCTCACCATGCCAGCCTACGCTCCAAGGCCAAGCGCATGCCAACCATGCCGCCCGCACCACCGTGCCACAACACATGCCAATCCGCGCCAAAGCATGCCA
>JAJJWW010012538.1:0-210764 GCA_023531295.1 Papaver armeniacum
AAATTGCGGAAGGATAAAGGAGAAGAAAAGTTGCAGAGAGAAAATAAAAAGAGAAGAAGAGAAAGAAGAGAAAGCTATATATACAGAAGAGAGTTCTCGAGAAAACAAATGCATTTAATGTGAGAAGGGACGTGAATGGTTAAGAATAATCGGTTAAAGGAGACGTGTCAAAAAAGAGTGGAAGAAGAAACACCCGTAATAAATTCCATTACATAAACAAAACGAGTGAAAATGAACAATCGCAAGGTAAAGATAAGCAGATGCGGCACTTTAAAATATTGGTTCTCATGACATTCTCTTCTTCGCAGAGAAGACATGAGAAGAGGCAAGATGTAGGACCAGAATATCACAACACTAATACTTCGCGAGATTAATAAACAACTACATCGCGAAGGAGTCGCATGAAGGTAAATAAATGACGTAATAGATGACGACAGTTAGAACATGAGGAAAGTATGAAGACTTTGCGAGATTTAAGAGTGCCGCGAAGGCAAACAGTTGTACATTCGCGAGACGTTTCCGAAAATAAGGGATGTATAGGCTGCTCATCCACTATGTAATACCCTATATAAAGGGTCGAGTAAGTCTGTTGTAGGGGGGAGGTCTTTTGAATTGTGAAACAAGTCTTTAGGAGAGAGAAAGTTAAGAGTGATTGTAATTTCTTGAGCTCTGTTCTACATTTCTTTGTAAATCTTTCAAGAGAACAATTAATAAAACACATTATTATTCATCTTCAAATGAGTTGATTTAGCAGATTTGAGTGAGGGGTGTAGTGTGGGAAATCCTGCAACTACAACCCACAACCAAGAGTTACTACGACCCAAAGTAGAAGACTTGATAAACAAATCTGTCTCACACAGAAAAGTCTATAGATTGAATAAATCTGTCTTCCACATAAATACCCAAGAGTTTTTGTTCTGTCTTTTGATAAATCAAGGTGAACATGAACCAATTGATAAAACGGACTTATATTCCCGAAGAACAACCTAGTATTATCAATCACCTCACAATAATCATAATCGACTAGCAAAATAAGATATTGTGGAATCACAAACGATGAGACGAAGATGTTTGTGATTACTTTTATCTTTCCTATCGGAGAAATTAATCTCGAGTCAATTATTTCAATTATACTCAATACGATAAAATCGGGCAAGATCAGAACACACAACTACAAAGAAAATAGTTGGGTCTGGCTTCACAATCCCAATGAAGTCTTTGAAGTCGTTAACCTACATGGGCTCGATATAAACCTAAGGTTAGAGGAGAATCGACTCTAGTTATGCAACTAGTAACACACATGAGGTGTGGGGATTAGTTTTCCTAGTTGCTAGAGTTCTCCTTTATATAGTTTTCAAATCAGGGTTTGTAATCCAAGTTACCTTGGTAACAAAGCATTCAATATTCACTGTTAGATGAAAAACCTGATTCAACCAAGCTAATATCTTTTAACTGTTAGATCGAACTTAGCTTGTTACACACAAATGAAATGTACCCTCATTTGGGTTTATGTAACCGTACCCAAACGTGCACACCATGTTGGTTCACAAATAGTTAACCGAGGTTAGCCATATGATTACTCTCACATCAACCTTATTCATCTTAACCATAACTAGTTCAAATGACTCAAATGAAACTAGTTAAAGAGTTATTCAATTGCTATATTCTCATAAAATTATACAAGTTAAAAGATAATGAATCAAAGGTGAAGTTCTTATGATAAAAAAACCAATGTGCCTAATGATACATATATATTGAGTATGATTCATATTTAACTAACTTGATTTGTCTAAGTTCTTAAATATACAGGTTAGAAGAAACAAACAAAGTTGATGAATTATGGTTTTTGATAGACATCGCAAAGACAAAATTTTGAGTTCAAGCTTTTTGATAAATATCACAAAGAATAAATTTCGAGTTCAATCTTGTCTTGGTTAAACTCTCGAAATATGATTCTAACAATGGATGTTCATAGATCCTTAGCAATCTTAGTTTGAAAAGTTTATTATTCACAAACTATTTTTGTTTCAAGTTGATCATTTATAATTGCCCAAGTAATAATGCTTATTGTCTATAACTATTGAAAAGGTTTGAAATCAATTATGAGAGTTATGAACTAATTGGCACAAGGTACAAACTCGTTTGGGTATACCAAAATTCAGTATGAAATCCAAGAACTTTATAGTTTTGCAAATTCGATTTTGATACCCTTTACTATTGAGTTTAGGAATCAAATAGGTTCACAAACCCTGTTACATAATAGCTCGGTTGAACCCACCAAGCGATGGTATATCAAGGTTGGTTGTCATATTTTAGCTCCAAAAATTGAAGCTTCATGATTAGATTACTAGAATCAACTTCGTTAGGTTAGATTAGGAAGTCAAAGAATGTTGAGACAAAATCGTGTTACTCTAAAGAACCTAAAAACGTATTGGCATCAACATACACATCATCATTTTGTTCGAGGTTAGTAATACAAGCTTGGATTGTTTCCATTTCTATCTATGTTTCTTTCAAGTCGTTTATATTAAAGACATAACATACGAAGTTATATATATATATACATCTCCAGTTGATGACTTGATCATTATGTTATGGTCAAAGTGTCAAGGAAGAATATGCAAGTTGTTTTACGACTTTGGTATATTGGAATACGAAGTATAACGTTTATCTTTTAAACTTTGTATATACGACATAACACTATCTTTGTGATTTGCTATTAGTTAGTATGTTGAACTTTGAGTTGATTCCATGCCAAGAAAATTATTTTTAATTACATGAGTTTAAGTAAGTAAACTTGCGAAACTTTTCTCATAGTTGAAAGGAATAAAATGATCTATTCTAGGACCGATCACTTAAACAAGGATCTTTACTAGTATCACATCCTCATGATCCGTAAATGGAAACAAAAACATCAAATACATGTTCATCAACAATAACAACTTGCAGCTCACAATGATTTTTCCTCTCAAAAGACTATGATTGTGTACACATATTATACCACCAAAATTTTCCTAGATTTTTTGCGATTCAGTAAAATTGGTGGAAGATTTGGATAGCAGAAATTCACACAAAAACAGATAAAAAATAGGTTGATTAGAGATACTGCCAAGATGGGTCACTATGAATTTGGTAAGAGTTTGATTTCAGGATTTTACTATGAATCCTTGTTATTAAGGTGAACTTTACCTAGCTTTTATGGATTTCTTCGGCTATAAAATGAAGATGATTGTTACAACTAAATCTTGGTTGTATTATCAACAAAGTGTGGTTTAACATATAAATATTTTTATAACTTTTTGATTAATTATCTTGATTATTTTATATATTTTGTATTAGGTTACTAGCCCTTAACCCGTGCCGTAACGGCACGGGCCATGATGTTGGTTCATTTTTAATATATCGTATAATTTGTGTCCCGAATACTTATCAACTCATGATGATTTAATATGGGTTTTTCATAAAAATAGTTGGGATTTTCCTCTCTTTTTTTCTTTTTTTTTCCTTTAACATTTTACCGCCGGAGATTTGCTCAAACGAAAGAAATACAATCTTAACTTCCAGACACTTTTATATTTAGGTCCATTGCTTATAATGAGATAATCCTCTACATGGACATGGAAGTTTAAATATTTTTGAAATATGTAAATGGGCGCTCATCTTAGTGAAATCAACTAATCAATATCGTCCATAATATAACGTTACATATTTTGTGGCGTTATGAAATTAGCATAATATGTTTTTGTTCACAAATACCCGCCACCACCATAAAACCATATGAATCCATTTTTTTATCCACCACCACCTAGTGGCGAGCCAAGGGTTGACTAACTGGCTCTAACCCCTAAATTTTCAATAACAACATAAATTTTGTTGTTTATTTTATACTGTAAATAGTACTTTGTCCATATATATTTATGGTTTAGTCCACCAAAGTTTACATGTTTTTTTTTTTTTTAAAAGTAGGCCTCCTCAATATAAATTTTTGACTCCACCACTACCACCATCACTGCCGCCCGCCCCATGTAGGTTGGTAGACGCAATTCTAATTTCAATCACAAATGCCATGTATGAGGTTTTAGATTGAACAAAATGTCGTCAATTGATTAGTTTCATTATTATTTTTCCGTATATATATTCTTTTTTGTATTGCAATCAATTTTATTTTAATATTAAAAATCATGATTTATACAATATAGTACCAAAGATAACAGGGGTACCATTTGGGTGATCCAACTACGATCATGAAAGTATTGTCTTGTATGATATCATCCCTGAAATATATGGTGCCTTCATTTATCAAAAGTGTTAAAAACAACCAACCACATCTTCCACAGTACGATGTTGTAACGACAACATAAAATTAATATTGTCCATCACTACTCACCAACACTCACCGTCACTACTTCGATTCTTCCACCACAAACCAGGTAGGCTGAGCAGGATTTTGAGGAAAGAGGGAAAAAATTCTTGGCAAGTTGGATACATGTGAAAAATGGACTTTGTATCCCATTTTACGATAAAAGAACAAAAATAAATATAATTGTGCTTGGCTCCTCCCTTAACCACCACTAATCTTTCGGCATCCACCTCTTCTACTACTCATTGTCGCCAAAAATGTCTATTGATATTATTTATCAAAATTACTTATTAATAGAAATAAATATTATAATTAATTAAGAACACATTTATATTTAGAAAATGATTAGTCATTTATTATGAGTAATTAGTGAAACACTAATTAATAAAACACTTTAAGTTGAACAGATTATTTATTATCACTAATTAATAAATCAATTATGATATTTAAGTTGAACAAACCACTACCGTTGATTTATCTTTTTTATTAATTCCAACCAAGGTGGAACACTGGTTAGAGGCCACTCTTATGACACAATAGGTCATGAGTTCGAACCTCCCCGTTATAATTTTTGAAAATCCATATCTTGACTTGAGTATTCATTTTTCATTCATAATATTGGAATTAACGCCACACATGCGAGTTGTAGGGGTGGCACGGAGCACCGCAGCCCTTGATTTATCCTTGTCTGGACAAATCCTGACCACCACTAACAAAGGCAAACTTATCATAGCTTTGTTTTGTATTAATGATTTGTTATAGTACCGAGTCGACAGTGTAATGTGAAAAAATTACATAAAAGAATCTATTATATTTTTATCTATTTATTGCGAAAATAACAATCTATATTAAAAAGAACAAAAATAATTTTACGTGCTAATCTAAGTACGATATAAAAGTAATAATTTCGTTTGGTTAATGTGAATATGAAATATACTATTATTAGCAAGGTTGATCCCTCTCACGGGGTCATGACATATTTTGTATGATTGTCTTCAAAAATTGTTAGAATGAACAAAAAAAAGTTTTATTTAGGACCTAGAAACACTATATTTGTTCTGATTATTATATATATACACACACGTTGTATTAGGTTATTTTTTCTTGTTGGAATCTTGCAACAAGTAACATCAATCTGATGTGTTAAGTAATAAATAAAAGACTGAATGAAAAATAATTTTACCACAAACAACTTGATGAGTGCGATTTAAACAACGGTAAGATGTAAAACGAGTGTATGAGTAAAAGTGGGTATAAAATCAAAGATAGTATGGAGGATAAATGCACCAATGTTCATCCAATTTTTTTTTTATTTTTTTGTTGATTTTTTCAAACTTAGAATTCAAATTTGAAATTTGGAAAAACTCTCATGAACAAAAAGCCGCCATCTTCTATATATAAGAAGTTTTTGTGTAGCTTTTTTATACTACCTCTAGTCTTCTCTAAGTTTCAAACTCTATAATCATTAATGTACTTCTATATCTTTTTCTTCACGTTCAATTTTTTAATTTTCTCATTATCAGGATAATATGTCATTTATCTCAAAATTACTTGGTTGCAAAGAGTGAATCATCAACCTCAAGAATGGTTGATGATCAAACTCTTGTACCATTATCATATGATCAAAACCATAGTTATCAAAACCAATCCATTCAAGGCTACCCCCAATCCATTGAAAACTACCATGATTATGAACATGAAAACACAAAAGTTTTTAAATAATATGGAGATGATGGATTGGGGGTAGCCTTGAATGGGTGAGACAAGAAAGGAAAGAAGAAGAAGCATAGTAAGTCTAAGATGTCAAAAACAAAAATACGTGATTGGGTGAGCTCAACCGATCATGAAAAGTCCCAATTTGAATCAAGTATTAGGGAGATGGTTGATAATGAGGATGGTAGTTTCACAACTACTTATTCAGTTAGTGAGGGGATAAGTTTTAGTAACAATGAAGTTACCCAGGAGCCTCGAGTACTTCAATGGCCGTATGACTACTAGTTGCATTCATATTCCGGATCTTATGTCATTGAGCTTAGTAGCTTCTAGGTTATGTTATGTCATTTTTTTTATGTATTGCAAGTTTAATTCCTGTCGTTGTAATATTTAAGGATTAGTATCTAATCTAATGTTATCTTATTTTAAGTTTCATGTTTTGTTGTTGCAAGTTCCATTGTTGTCTGTGTTTCACAAATACATAAGGACAGTAATTTCACAACAACATATTCAGTTGGTGAAGAAATAAATTTTTACCAATACAGTAAAACCTATATGTAAGAATACTCCATATATGAATAAACTCCATATAAAAATAAAAATTTCTAGTCCTGACTTAGGCCAGTTATATTTAATAATAAACTCCATTTTGGAATAAGTCATAATTTTTTATGGTCTCATCTTACGGAACTTACCTTCATATATAAGAATAATTGATATTATAATACAAATAATGTAAGTTTTGCCATACATCAAACTTTAAGACGAAGATATTTTTGTAACCATGTTACAAGATCATTTTGCTTCAAAGTGGAATCTTTGTTTTTTTCTTGCACAACGTAATACAAATATCTTTCGATCATATGATTTCATTTGTCAATTTTCAGTGTCATAGTTGAGTTTTATGCGAATTGCATTATGACAAATTTCATTTATTCATGCATGTAAAATAAATCCATGTTTAAATAGTATTTATATTTACCTAGGTACAATTTTGTGATATTTATGTATGTAATTTCCCTAAGTATACAAAAGAAAAGAAAATATAAATGATATTTTTGTGATAATATAAATGATATTTTTGTGATATTTATATCTGTTTAAGGTCGACTTTCGTATACGAATAACCTTCGTATAAGAATTTCTTTTTGTGGTCCCTAAGATATTATTTTACAGAGGTTTTACTTGCTCATCAGCCTCGTGTACATCAATGGTCGTTCGACTACTAGTCGCGTTCATATTGCGAATCTTATGTTATTGTTCATAGTAGCTTCTGGGCCATGTTATGTGATGTTGTTTTTTCTGTAATGCATGTTTTAATTATGTTATTATAATATTTAACGATTAGTTTCTAATCTAATGTTGTGTTTAAGGTTTCATCTCTAATCTAATGGTATGTTATTTAAGTTGCACATTTTGTTGATACAAGTTCACTTGTTGTCTGTTTCTATAATAAAAAAGTATTTGTTTCCAGAATGGAGTGAATATTGCAGAAGACCGAATCCATTGCGCACATCATTCTTGAACTTAATAATGTTTTTAAAAAAGCGGGGGTCTAACAACCACACCAAATATTTCACTTAGCAATCTGTATGGACTAACTCCAATATAATCCTGAGAGCACCAACTAATAAAGCGATCTCAATCAAGAAATATATCTAAGAGTTATATCTCTGTTTCGGCGTGATTCAAGAGGCGTAAGGAACGCAACTGTACCTTGATCAGTGTGAGATTGGTTAGGGCTCAACTACATTCCAGTCCGAAGTTAACTGGTAGTAGGTTAGTGTCTGTAACGGCTTAATACAATGTGGTGTTCAAATATGGACTAGGTCCCGGGGGTTTTCTTCATTTGCGGTTTCCTCGTTAACAAAATTTCTGGTGTATGTGCTATTTCTCTTCCGCATTAAATTTCTTTATATAATTGAAATATCAAAGGTTGTGCGTAAGTTCAATCAATTGTGAATCCAACCTTTGGTTGTTGATTAAATTGATTGACACTTGGATGTTGGTTTTTGATACCGTCCAAGTTGTTTCACATAATAATCAGGCTCACAGATTTCTATTTGTTTGCTTTGCTGATTACATTCACAATTGAAGCAAAATCGGTTTGATTCACTCGAATCAATCATGAACATTATAGCCACGGTTTGCAAAGATTGCATTCCTTATTATATAATTGTTTATGTTCATGTTCATAACCGATTTTAGAAATTTAACCTTCAAGTATGCAAACATGTACGCATACTTGAAATTTGCATACTTGAAGTACCCGAACTAAGATTGGGTTTCGCCAGTACGCAAACGGGTACGCGAACTTTAAATCCCAGAAGAAATTCTCGGACATGAACCTGTACGCCAGTATGAAAACGTGTACGCATACTTAGGTTCCCGGATTTCTCAAACCAACAGGTATGCAAACGGGTGCGCATACTATGGTTCCCAGACATGGATGACATATGTGCAAGAGTGCACAACATAACATATCCAATAATGGTTAAGTGTTCTAAACTCTTATTTCAATTATTGAAACTTTCTTAGGAGATGACAATAGCCATTTTCACACACTATTAGCATCAAAGGAATTTTCAAGTTATTGAAATAATCATAACGAAACATTCCAAGACAACACCAAATGACTGTATCACACAAACCATGTAAGATGTTACTCGGCAATTTTCACATGATATAAGATGAACTTGGTCGAAGCGAAAGCTTGCCAACACATATTTTGAGAAATATCTAAGCGAGATAAACTCATCTAGAAATCTCAAATGTTTATATAGAAAACTATATCGTAATACGACTTATGTCTCAATATAGGAGATAGAGTAGAAATAGACTTTCCAAGTGATAAATGAGTTTAAGTCTCCACATACCTTTTGTTGATGAAGTTCCACAAGCTCCCCTTAGTAGTTCTTCGTCTTCAAATGATGAACGCCGTGAAGTCTAAGCTCAACTACACAATCTATGTCCTAGTCCGAGACATCTATAAATAGGCTAGAAATCAAAACTTATAGTTTTGATCACTAACATTGACAAACATGCTTGAGATAGCAACGCATGCGAGTTCGACCGAGCAGTGCTCTAACAATCTCCCCCTTTATCAATTTTAATGACAAAACTATCAATACATATGAATTACAAAATAAATAAAAATTTGTACCTTCTCATCCAAATGCTTGATCTCCTTGGCATCTTCAACACGACCCGAAAACTTCGTCACTTCCAAGTACTCCATGATTCTAAACATGTTTAACTCATCATCATAGTTGTTGAAGATCCGTAGCGATAACAATGAGAAAACTAATGCTCTCAATCATTGTTATACAATGTCATAGTATTATTGCACATCATCAAAGTTTAATTGTATCACAACTTTGACAATAATACTATGGTGATATGTATCACTCCCATTAGTCAATACTTCATCTCAACATGAAAACCATTCCCCCTTACATAATCATCCGTAAACCATATGTATTTGTAGTATGAAACTACACATTAATTTCCCCCTTTTTGTCAATATAAATTGGCAAAGGTACGAAAACTAGTGGGATCCTCATGAAATTTTCATAGAGATACTTCATGACCAAAAGAGAATAGCATACCAACTTATTTAGATGCAATCATAAAGCCGAAGCTAAATGCATTCATCAAGGAGTTGATAAAGATACAAGATAACCCCTATAATATTCCACAGCCACACTCCCCACAAAGATCTGTCAATTAAGCATAAGTTTAATTAAGAACTCTCCCCCATAATATGTCACTCCCGAAAGAACAACAAAGGCGACCTTGCTTTTACAAGAAAAGAAGGATTTCTTTGGATATAACCAAATCTCATGAAAACATGAATTTGAATCCAAAAATCTCAATTTAATCAACCACAAAAATGATCAACTCAATTGGTCATGCTCGACATAAGAGAACTTATGGAGCAACACAGTATGTGCACAAAAATGTGGATCGGAGATCGACCAATACTGCGGAATACATAAGGATTCATTATATTTTCCATCACTATTTGCACAATGACATATAATAGACATAATCCTTGTAAACAAAAGTTCATCCTTTCTTCCATCAAAAGATGACATAAAAGGCATTAACTTTTGTTAGTCAAAAGTTCATTCTATCTTTTATCAATACTTTCATACCGACATAATAATAATAACTTTTGAACAAGTATGGGACAGTCACAGGTTCACGGACGTAAACAACATATCCCATAACAATTTGCAATATATAAAATCATAAATATTAGAATTGCAAAAATCATCTTCCAAAAACTTAGAATTTAAATAAATAAATCTAAAAAAATGAAGATGAAAACGTTGGACATAGCTATGTGTACTCACAATAATGGCTATTCCAAACCCTAGTTATTCTTCTAAAAAATAAAAGAAATAAATTGTCATAAGAAGATTTACTAGATATTGAGATAACTCAGATGAGATCAACAACCATAGAACGGACAAGGGCGAGTTCATCAGTTGCAATCTTTAGCTCCTCTTCAAACACACTAGGTTCTTTGATGCAATCTCAAGATGTTCTCGCACGACCTCAAAATCTTGAAGAAGATTTTCAACCAATTGAAGAGACATCTGGATTGGAAGATCTTTATCATGATCAATTGATTTAAAGAAAATAACATGGATGGGATCATCATCAAGTTCAAAGGTTATATCATCAAAGTTGTCTTCCTTTTTTCTTCTTTTCATCGTGCACTTGCTCAGTCAAACCCAGAAGAGCTATTGGCGTTACCGTAACAATATATATATCAAAAACTTGATACATATTCAAAGTATAATTTTCACAAGAGAACCCTAGGGTTTCTTTTATACATTTGTGTTGATGGTGGATTTTCGTTTAAGGTTAAATTTGTAAGTAACCAAAAATCATCTTATTTGACATCTTGTAAAAGATAAAGCCGTGTATAAGTGACGGATACTCCTCACTTAATTCACCAAGAATGGAGCATGTAGCAACAATCCCATTACGTGAATACGTAAAATTCCTCCGAGGTTGGAGCATGTAGCAACAATCCCTTCTCGTGAATTTCATATCAGCCTTGTATTTCCTGCACCCATTATCGGTGTGGCATGGCGGCGAGTGTTACTCTTCTGAGACTAACACGAACCTCCAAGCACTATAATGAATCCATGTCTGAAATACCCGTCAAAGTCGATTCTCGGTGTGCTATACTAGCCCGAGCCCTCTCGGTGTGTTATACTAGCCCGATTGAGCCCCTCTCGTGTGTTATACTAGCTGATTGAGCATCCAGGACTTGATCGTATCGGTCTCGGATATGATTCGATCGTGATCATCCAACTCCACAAGCATGATTGGATGACCCAGATCAACTCCATCACCCCTGGCAGGTATGGAATACACACGGCCTTAGCTTGCCAAATATGATACGATCGCCAGTCATCCAACTCCACAAGCATGATTGGATGACCACGGATCAATTCCATCACCCCCAAGCGGGTATGGAATACACACGGCCGACCCCGCATGGTCGACCATTGGCTTCGCTTGCCAAGAAACCGTCCATACCAAGCATTATGGACGGAAAACCTAAATTAGGGTTTGCGGCATATTACATGTGTTGCAAATCGGTCTCAACCGTCCATCTTCGCAGGCATAGATGGAGGGTGTAGATGTAGACTCAAAGGGCCGGAGCATGTCGACACGATCACCGTGTGACCGCCTACACACTTGACCAATCGGTCAAAGCCAACCATGGTTGGTTACAACAAATTCGCCCGCCCAAAAGAGCATGGTCGCGCGGCTTTGAAAGCTAAAATTAGGGTTTCAAGTCATCACGCGCGTCCATCTTCTTGATACGAATGCGAGGTCCTGATTGGATTAACCAAGGCCGGTCATACGGCGCATGACCACCGTGGGCCCATCTACCTCCTCTTGCGGTCGGCCAAGGCACATCATTCCGGCCAACCCAAAACGCACGCCCAAACTCGTGCGGTTACACTCCCAAATCCTAAACTGATCTCGACCGCTCAACTTCACCGGATGATTTGAATGGCTTAGATCACGTTTTCATGGGATAATCAGGTATAGGTGTGAACACCAACCTACCACCTACACGGTGGTATAATCGACCAAGACCGACCAAGATGGAACCGTCTTGGGCGCGCGCCAAACTTGGGATGACACGCGGTTATCAATTCCTTTGCGGTAAGAGATTTACTGCCGCAAACCGATCTCAACCACTCCTCTTTGACGGTCAAATTGAGTGGCCTAGATTGCATTTTCATGAGACGGTGAGACATGGACGTGTACACCATCATGCCGTCAACACGCATATATGGTCGGTCCTCTACAAAATTCTTCCCATACTTGGTTTCGACCAAGTCAAGAGTGATGCTTGCGCACCTCTTTAAAAACCCCGATTTTATCAACGAGTGCGAGATGAGTGTCTCAAACATCATCTCATCCGTCCGACTTCACCGACTTGGTTATACAACCACAGTGGGAGTTATTCGGTTAGTGAGGAGTCATTACCCATCACTTTACCACACCGCAATGCGCACTGCATAAAATACACACGATACTTCACAAGTATCGACTTTACGAATAACGCAGTGATTATTCAATTCAGCATTACATGCTATCTTCCGTGGATCCACGATCCACATTCCAGGACATCAATCATGTCACAAATCGGGGATGCATCTTGGGGTATTGGTGCGGCGGTTTACGGCGTGCGGCGTGTAAACGCGCCATCACAAGAACGTGTTAGGAAGTCATGGACGGTTAGAGATGAACAGGAAAAGTGGGCAAGGCTGGGTCGTGTGTTACGAACACACAACTCCACTACTCCATCATTCCACTACCTCCACTTCCCACGAGAAACGTGAATGAGGCTCAATGACTTGTATAAATAGGGTCTCCACCCTATTTCCAACAACACAAGGAATAACAGGAGAACAACACAAGTTGCATTTACGAAACCAAGTGTTAATACAAAATAGTATTCAAACACTCGGAGCTTTGCTTTGCATCAACCGTAAGCTTGCTCATCTTTGCATTACAAGTCATAAGCAAGCCAACACCTTCACAATCTCAACACCTTCTTCGCTTCCCTCCCTAAGATCAACCCCATCTCCTTCACTTTGTGACCGAAACAAATGCAGAACGGCCATTTCTTGGTTTAGGTAGGACTTGCAATTGATCTCTCGAATCTACAAGCACTCACCGCGTGGTGCATTTGTTGAAGGTTTAGATTCATTCCTCATCCACACCCCAAATTACCAAATTTCAGGAGTAGTTTTCACCCATCAACAATTGGCGACCCACGGTGGGAGATTAATCTCTCGGTCGTAAAATCAATTTCTTTGAAATCCGATTCAATTTCATCAATTTCAAAAGGGTAGATCTTAGAACCAATTCAATCAGCAATTCATTCCAGGATGGTGGAAGCGAGGTCCGGATCGCAATCAACTCGATGGAGCCAGCATGGATGACACTTCCGGTGTTGATGTACCGTCGGTGGAGCTACGGCGGACAATACATCTCGTGGGTTTGTCACTTCTATCACCAACACTAGCGGAGTGGAGACATCCCAATAGGTGTAACACCTCCCATCACTGAGAACCAGAGTGGCCGCAAATCCTGGCATCTCTTCGAGCGTAACGCCTCCGGTGGTTACCGGAGCAACAACTTTCACTCCTCCATCCGGGACGAGGAGCGGAGACACAAGAGGAAGGCCGCCGTCAGTACCATTGCGCAGACTTGATGGAGAAACAGGAAATTCTTGCTAAAACTCAAACGAGATATGGCGCAACTCGGAAAAGAGGTACTCACTTTCCTTAAAACTTCGATCGAACGATTGCCGCAAGATTCACGGCAACCCTTGAGTCGGCGAGAGATGCATTCAATACACCGGAGCGAGGTGTTTCCTCGGACTCACATGAATGAAGAAACTCGTGTTGCTCACGAGCGCCAAGGGGAGAGAGGCCAGTCTTCCAACTTCATTACGCGTGAAGATCTAGAGCGACTTCTCAAAATCGAGGAAAAGGGGACCAGAACGGACGACACCAGACATCGGCCGCCGTACCCTCAAGATGTGCAACGGATTCCTCTACCAAGAGGTTACACCTCTCCCGATTCTCCCTCTACGACAAGATCTTGGTAATGCTCGTGAACACATTTCTCGATTCTTGGAAGCCTTGGGGAACATGAATACAATCATGTTTTACGCCTAAAAGAATTCTCAAAATCACTCACGGGAGGGCATACACACGGGTACAACAACATTGCGCCTAACAAAGATATCAATTGGAGCGAGATGGTCGGTGCTTTCTATAGGAAGTATTTCTTCGTGTCTCGAACAAATCACGTTTTGGACACTGGGAAGAATTCTCCGGCGGAACAATGAACATCCCAACGACTTTGTTAAAAGATTCTTAACCCAACCTTTGGACTGTCATCACGACCGAATGTTACCGAACGGCAATTGGTGGAATCATGCATCAATGGGATGATACCCGTATACCGCGCTCTGTTAGAGAATCTGGGCTTTCAAACATTCTCTGAACTCCACGAAGCTGCAAAACGTTCAGCAACAAGCGCACCAGCATTACTAGAAAGAACCAGAGTTGTTCGAAGTGAAGATTTGCGTGAAAGTCGAGGAAGCAGGCGTCTCACAAACAAACAATACAACACCGGCCCTTCGTGAGTGTGGTGGCGGAGGAGAAAAGAGGAAAGCTTCGATAACGGAACAACAAACCAAGCGAACATCCTCGGCACACAAGACTTCGTCTCGAAAAGGAACAGACAAAGCTCCTGCACAAAACGCCAAAGACACGGGTTTTCCTTTTCCCATGAATGAAGTGATAGAACTCTTGGAAGCGTGGATCCAAGATGATGCCAGTAAAACTACCCCCTATCGGGCGTCCTCCGAAGGAAGAAATAGAGATCCCGTGATATTGTTGCTACCACAGGTTCGTCCATCATCCAACCAAAGATTGCAACTTGAGTTGAAACAAATATTCGGGAAAAGGTAGAGACGGGGGAACTCCAGCTTGGGAACGAAGGTGTTCATAGAGATCCTCTACCTGTCGGGAACCGCATGATTTGGGGACTCTGTTCGCAAGACCGTGCAATCTATGATGGAGCACATGTGTGAAATCTTATACTTCTCAAGGGCAGCGTCAAGACATATTTGCGGCCCTCAACCACGCGTTGTGTCGAGGCGAGGCGTACGCCGTATCCCGAACCGGTCCAAGAACCTCGGTCTTTCCCGAAAGATGCGAGCAAAAGGAACTGGGACTCCTAACCGTCACTCGTTTGAGAGGCGTTGAGTTTGATAACGCGTTGATCGATACACGGCTCCGAATTTAACATCATTACGTCAGCTAAGACCTTGAGAGCGGCAAAGATTTGAGCAGGAGGCTACTCGTCACCCAACTGTGGTCAAAGATTCGGGAGGAGAGCTTAGAGATGCGTATGGATACATCGACCTTGAAGTCAAATTGGGAGATGCCTCAACACGAGCAAAGTTCTATGTAGTCAAAGATCATCCCGACTACGACATGATCTAGGCGCTCTTGGACGCATGACAACAAAGCCATCTTTGGAAGTCTGTCCTCTACCGGTTTCGATACGAAAGAGTCTCAACACGCCATTTGGACTACGATGACTGTCGCCGCCGCACCAACAACTTGCCAATATGACACAACTTCTGGAGAGAGCACGTGGCATACCTTTGAAAGGTTCGATCTCAAGTAAGTCTCATCACACAACCCTCCTTGCAAACTACCGCCCTCATTCTCGACAAGTCCTGGGACTGGCTCCAACCGACAAACCAACCCCAGCTAAGAGATGTGAATGGGAAGCCGCCCCTTTCAAGCGTTTTATCGGGAGCATAGAAGGCTGTCTTGGTCAAGACAACAAGGCCAAGGTCCAAGTGTCTACACGCTCAAACCCATTCGGAATTGGAGACCTAGTGACGAAGGCGACTACATTCAATGTTGGAAACATGACGGTGAAGATGACCACTCTACACTGACTCACCTACCAAAAGAGAAGATTAACCGACTGTAGCGGATGTTATCCTAGGTAGCACTGCAAGCTCATCAACGCTGATAACTCTGGAGGGCATAACAGTTCACTCACGATGGCTCAAACCTTACAAGAACTTAAGATCTTGTGCTACCACTTTCCAAACATCCTACACACACCTTAAAAACGCTGTGCTATATTTTTCCAGCGTGTTTCCTTTTATAATTTCATGTCATATTTGTAATCCCTCCGGAAAATGATTGCAATACTTGCATTCATAGCTAGGGTTTTCAATTTTCAATTTTCAATTGAAGCATTATTTTCATCGAGAACCTCTTTACTCCTAAAACACCAACCCCGAGTCGACTTAAATCAGTCACTTTGGAGCAAGAAAAGAAACCCTAAGCAAACATCTCACGGGATGAAGGGAATAGAACGTGTGCGGAAAAATGATTTGAGCCATCCGCCCAAAGCAAAGCCGTGGAAGATATTGCATCACAGGTCCGTGGATATTCCATTACAGTATAACTTCTTTTATCATTAAGAATTATGTATGAAGGCGCACCCTTGCGCCTGAGAAGGTTCGGTTACAGTCTTGGCAAAGGATTGTAAAGAAAAGCTTTATTCAAATAATCAAAGAAAACCTTGAACTCACCGCCACCGAGTACAAGGAAGATGTTCGAGCATGCGAGAATATACTTGGAAAGAAAAACAAAACAAAAGAAATTTCAATCATCAAGAGGTCGGTCTCTCCCACATCACCGTCACTCCGTCACTGTCGATGCACCTCCCTCGGATCTTCCTCAATCAGACGGGCATCCTCATTGGGCCCAGCAGCAAAGAGCAGACACTCCATCCCAACATCTTCAGTAGGAGCATCAAAGGGCATAGCAACACCGGGGGCCACGCAAATTGCCTTCGAATGCTCGGGCTCGCTCAGACGGAATCAAGAATTATCACGCCGTCCGAACCAGGGTAATCACACTTGCCTTCATTCAAAGGTCGTTCATGCTCAACTCTCCGCCTCTTCAACTGCGCCTGCAAATCTCTCGCCTTTGCGCTTACTAGTGTCTGCAGCGTTTCCTCGCGCCTCCGCTGCTCCTCCATGTCAATTGCGGTGAAAGTGCACGTGATACGTCCTCACGAGCACGAAGGTGGGAGATAGACATCCCGTATAGCACGGCCGACTTCGCAAGTGGAAGATCAATCCTAGCCATCACTTCTCCATGCGCATGGTTTTCAGTCTTGTCAACCTCAAAACTTCTTTACGGGAAGCAAAGAATGAGCGTCTACCGCTTCCCATGATAATCTGCAGAGAAGAAGAGGTTATGAGCACACACAAAAAAAAAAAAAAAAAAAAAGAGAGAGGATCATCAAAACTATCGATCAGCTAATCAGAAAATCGAGCAAGCATTCTGAGATACACGGGATATAGAATAAACAACCACGTTGAGATGATTCTTTATAATCTCACAAGTCAGCGAGAATCCCGGAAGGAAGAGAAGTCTCTACTTACCACCTATGAAGGCTACTAATTCGGGATAACAATCAACAAGGCTTATCAAATATACCCGAGGAAGGCCGTGTATAACTAAGGAAGTACACCGAAGGAGCGGCCGAGCTCATACATGAACAAGAGGGAACCAAAGCGACTCACCGGATCAAGTCCTGCTTCCTTCGCATCCTTAATCAAGACCGACCAGTTCCGTGGAAACGCCCGACAATGTGAAACTATAGAGTAAATATGTATTCACTCTAGCAGTCGTTTCGTATGTCACCATCTCATGCCTACCACACAATAGTGTAACCATTATATGCTAGGCGGGGGACTTAATGTTGATGGTGGATTTTCGTTTAAGGTTAAATTTGTAAGTAACCAAAAATCATGCGCCGACATCTTGTAAAAGATAAAGCCGTGTATAAATGTGGATACTCCTCACTTAATTCACCAAGAATGGAGCATGTAAAGAACAATCCCATTCTTCAGAATACGTAAAATTCCTCCGAGGTTGGAGCATGTAGCAACAATCCCTCCTGTGAATTTCATATCAGCCTTGTATTTCCTGCACCCATTATCGGTGGCATGATGGAGTGTTACTCTTACCAGTAACACGAACCTCCAAGCACTATAATGAATCCATGCACGAAATACCCGTATTGGCCTGATTCTCTGGTATCTTTATACTAGCCCGAGCCCTCTCGGTGTGTTATACTAGCCCGATTGAGCCCCTCTCGGTGTGTTATACTAGCCCGATTGAGCATCCGGACCACCGTATCGGTCTCAGATATGATTCGATCTTGAGTCATCCAACTCCACAAGCATGATTGATGACCACGAGATCAACTCCATCACCCCCAAGCTGGGTATGGAATACACACGGCCTTAGCTTGCCAAATATGATTCGATCGTAGTCATCCAACTCCACAAGCATGATTGGATGACCACGGATCAATTCCATCACCCCAGCGTGTATGGAATACACACGGCCGACCCCGCATGGTCGACCATTAATACTTCGCTTGCCAAGAAACCGTCCATACCAAGCATTATGGACGGAAAACCTAAATTAGGGTTTGCGGCATATTACATGTGCCGCAAACTGGTCTCAACCGTCCATCTTCGCAGGCATAGATGGAGGGTGTAGATGTAGACTCAAAGGGCCCGGAGCATGTCGACACGATCACCGTGTGGCTTTGCACACACTTGACCAATCGGTCAAAGCCAACCATGGTTGGTTACAACAAATTCGCCCAAAAAGAGCATGGTCGCGCTTTGAAAGCTAAAATTAGGGTTTCAAGTCATCACGCGCGTCCATCTTCTCCGGCACGAATGGAGGGTCCACAGATTGGATTAACCAAGGCCGGTCATACCAAGCATGACCACCGTGGGCCCATCTACCTCCTCTTGCGGTCGGCCAAGGCACATCATTCCGGCCAACCCAAAACGCACGCCCCAAACTCGTGCGGTTACACTCCCAAATCCTAAACCGATCTCGACCGCTCAACTTCACCTGGGATGATTTGAATGGCTTAGATCACGTTTTCATGGGATATTCAGGTATAGGTGTGAACACCAACCTACCACCTACACGGTGGTATGATCGACCAAGACCGACCAAGATGGGTCGTCTTTAGGCGCGCGCCCAAACTTGGGATGACACGCGGTTATCAATTCCTTTGCGGTAAGAGATTTCGCCGCAAACCGATCTCAACCACTCCTCTTTGACGGTCAAATTGAGTGGCCTAGATTGCATTTTCATGAGACGGTGAGACATGGACGTGTACACCATCATGCATCAACACGCATATATGGTTGGTCCTCTACAAAATTCTTCCCATACTTGGTTTCGACCAAGCTGAAGAGTGATGCTTACACCTCTTTAAAAACCACGATTTCATCAACGGTCAGCAGATGAGTGTCTCAAACATCATCTCATCCGTCCGACTTCACCATCTTGGTTATACAACCGGTCGAGTTATTCGGTTAGTGAGGAGTCATTACCCATCACTTTACCACACCGCAATGCGTACCATAAAATACACACGATACTTCACAAGTATCGACTTTCGAATAACGCAGATTATTCAATTCAAGATTACATGCTATCTTCCGTGGATCCACGATCCACATTCCGACATCAATCATGTCACAAGGCGGGGATGCATACTGGGTATTGGTCTCAGCGGTTTACGGCGGCGGCGTGCAACGCGCCATCACAAGAACGTGTTAGGAAGTCATGGACGGTTAGAGATGAACAGGAAAAGTGGGCAAGACCGGTCGTGTGTTACCGACACACAACTCCACTACTCCATCATTCCACTACCTCCACTTCCCACGAAACGTGAATGAGGCTCAATGACTTGTATAAATAGGGTCTCCACCTATTTCCAACAACACAAGGGAATAACGGAGAACAACACAAGTTCGAGACGACGAAACCAAGTGTTAATACAAACCGTATTCAAACACTCGAGCCCGCTTGCATCAACCGTAAGCTTGCTCATCTTTCTGTTACAAGTCATAAGCAAGCCAACACCTTCACAATCTCAACACCTTCTTCGCTTCCTCCCTAAGATCAACCCCATCTCCTTCACTTTGTGGCCGAAACAAGTCCTGAACGGCCATTTCTTGGTTTAGGCCGGACTTGCACGGATTGATCTCTCGAATCTACAAGCACTCACGCGCTAAGTGCATTTGTTGAAGGTTTAGATTCATTCCTCATCCACACCCCAAATTACCAAATTCTGCAGGAGTAGTTTTCACCCATCAACAATTTGGTAACGGACCGGGTGCACAGATTAATGGTTAAGACCCAAGGCGAGGTCGGTTAACCGATGAAGCAAACAAGTTTTGAGTTAATGACAGGAATCTTTGATACAAAGTGACTCGACTGTCATTCTAGGAAGAAAAACTAGTGTATATTAAGAAGGCATCAAATAAACAATTTAAAACAAAATTGTTAAGAGAAAAATACAAGAAAAGAGATCAATGTCATCACAATACAACACAGACCATTTGTCAAGAAGAAGGTATCTTCTTTGAGGGTTATGTGTATCTTCTCATTGGTCCAAAGAAAGGATACACATAAGGAAATAGTCAAGTTGTATGTTGATGAACATGAAGTTCATCAGTGGTATTGACACACTCCTTTGTACTCTCCTAGCCTATAACTGAATTTTTATACACCTTTTCAAAAGGATTATCAGGATAAGAACAAGGGTTACCTGGATCAGCTGCTTTCATCGCCTTCTTAATCTTGCGCTTGAGACCGTTGATACTAATCTTGAGTTCCGAAACACGATTATTGATGTGAATGTAATTAGGAACACTTATTTTAGAAGCAAGATCATTGTTTAGGGAAGGAGAGAGTTTTGAAGAATTTTTCCTTCTTCAATATCTTTTTATCCTTACGGGTCTTTCAGAGTTATCAGTCATCCATATAACATTGTTCCTTTTACCATTGTAAGTGGAAGGGATGTTATGTTCATAATTAGGAAATGGCCCATTGGAGCGCTTTTCTTGATTGTGGAATGAATTTCTAACTAAACACTAAGGAACAGGTTTGATAACTTCTTTAGACATCCACATGAGAATGTTGTGAAGTTTTTCATTCCGTAGACGAAGATGACACCTACTTTCAATGTGACCTTTCTTTCCGTAATAGAAGCAGTTGACAGGAAGGTTTTTATCCATTCTCAACCGAGTCGTCCTTGTAGGATGACGTACATTATTTACAAATACATCTGCAACTGTAGATTGAAGGAGGTCTCTTGCTTTAACAAAATTCACCTTGCCATTGCTTGGAGCCTCTATACCTTTATATCCCAGACCACGTGTATCACGATGTTCTCTACATGACCCAAGCATATAAGATAGTTTTGTAGAGCTAGAATTGAATTTTTTTCAAATTCTCTTCTAAAGTTTTGACCTTTTCAAAAGAAGCACTAAGATCAGTCTCCAACAGTTTTTCTCGGGTGAGAAAAGCTTTTTCTCTGACATTAAAACAATCTTGTTGAGAGACATATCTTGCTTTGGTTTCTGCAAGACTTTCTTTCAACACAAGGATATTTCGACGAAGATCATCACATTCAGACTTCTTTGAACATATATCTTCGTTACGATGTTTAAGAGTAGCTTGTAATAAGCTATACCAAGAATCATACCCCTTAAAGAGTTTTCTCAATTTTCTGTTTTCAATGCAGAGAGGAGTCAAAAATTCAGTCAAGCAGGATGTTGACCTATTTTTCTTTATAAGATGATCAAAGAGGATAATGTACTGCGAGACTTCTACTTTAACATTTAGTCGTTCTTCTGAATCACTTTCACCATAAAGTTATAACTGTTCATCAAGACGAGCTTCCCAGTTAAGTGAGGATTTAGATGAAGATATCGAAGTAGAATTCTCATCATAATCAAGACACTTGGCCAAGTTGGAATGTCCGCAAGATGGTGGTGCGTGATCAGAGATGTTCTTGTCCATATCAGATCGCTACAAATACAGGCTTATGAGGTCTTTAATGTGTTTGCCAGTTCTGATACCAATTGAAAGTGCGGGGGTCTACCAACCACACCCAATAATTCGTTTGGCAATCTGAGAGGACTTACTCCAATACACTTTCTAGATAATCAACTAGATAGTCATACTCAATCTAGAGTAAAGTATATCAAAGTGTTTAATATCTCTAACTCTTAATTCAATACGAAATCAGCAAATAGAAATCTGCGAGCCCGATTGAATATAAGAGGAGTAACTTGAACGGTACCAAAGGCCAATATTCAAGTGTCAGTCAATGTAAATCAACAACCAAAGGTTGGATATTCTAATTGATTGATCTTAACGCACAACCTGTGATATTTCAATTATATAACTAAATATAATGCGGAAAACAAATAACACAGACACCAGTATTTTGTTAACGAGGAAACCGCAAATGCATAAAAACCCCGGGACCTAGTCCAGATTTAACACAATACTGTATTAAGCCGCTACAGACTCTAGCCTACTACCAATTAACTTCGGACTGGACTATAGTTGAACCCTAATCAATCTCACACTGATTCAAGGTACAGTTGCATTCCTTACGTCTCTGATCCCAGCAGGATACTACGCACTTGATTCTCTTAGTTGATCTCACCCACAACCAAGAGTTGCTATGACCCAAAGTCGAAGACTTGATAAACAAATCTGTCTCACACAGAAAAGTCTATAGATTGAATAAATCTGTCTCCCACAGAAATAACCAAGAGTTTTTGTTCCGTCTTTTGATAAATCAAGGTGAACAGGAACCAATTGATAAACCAGACTTATATTCCCGAAGAACATATTAGTATTATCAATCACCTCACAATAATCTTAATCGACTAGGGAAACAAGATATTGTGGAATCACAAACGATGAGACGAAGATGTTTATGATTACTTTTATCTTGCCTATCGGAGAAATTAATCTCGAGTCAAGTATTTCAATTGTACTCAATACGTTAGAATCATGCAAGATCAGAACACGCAACTACAAAGAAAATATTTGGGTCAGGCTTCACAATCCCAATGAAGTATTTGAAGTCGTTAACTTACAGGGTCTCGATAGAAACCTATGTTTAAAGGAGAATTGACTCTAGTTATGCAACTAGTAACACACAGGAGGTGTGGGGAATAGTTTTCCCAGTTGCTAAATTCTCCTTTATATAGTTTTCGAATCAGGGTTTGCAATCCAAGTTACCTTGGTTATAAAGCATTCAATATTCACCGTTAGATGAAAAACCTGATTCAACCAAGCTAATAAATTTCAACCGTTAGATCGAACTTAGCTTGTTACACACAAATGAAATGTACCCTCATTTGCGTTTGTGTAATCGTACCCAAACATGTGCACCATGTTGGTTCACAAATAGTTAACCGAGGTTATCCATATGATTACTCTCATAACAACCTTATTCATCTTAACCATAACTAGTTCAAATGACTCAAATGAAACTAGTTAAGAGTTGTTCAATCGCTATATTCTTATATAGAATTATACAAGAACACAATTGAAGAAAAATTGGTTTGATTCACTCAAATCAATCATGAACATTATAGCCACGGTTTGCAAAGATTGCATTCCTTATTATATAAATGTTTATGTTCATGTTCATAACCGATTTTAGAACTTTAACCTTCAAGTATGCAAACAAGTACGCATACTTGAAATACCCGGACTAAGATTAGGTTTCGCCAGTACGCAAACGGGTACGCGAACTTTAACTCCCAGCAGAAATTCTCGGACATGAACCTGTATGCCAGTACGCAAACGTGTACGCATACTTAGGTTCCCGGATTTCTCAAACCAGCAGGTACGCAAACGGGTGCGCATACTATGGTTCCCGGACATGGAATACATATGTGCAAGAGTGCACAACATGACATATCCAATAATGGTTAAGTGTTCTATACTTTTATTTCAATCATTGAAACTTTCTTAGAGAATGACAATATCCGTTTTCACACACTATTAGCATCAAAGCAATTTTCAAGTTATTGAAATAATCATAACGAAACATTCCAAGACAATACCAAATGATTGTATCACATAAACCATGTAAGATGTTACTCGGCAATTTTCACATGATATAAGATGAACTTGGTCGAAGCGAAAGCTTTTCAACACATATTTCGAGAAATATGTAAGTGAGATAAACTCAACTAGAAATCTCAAATGTGTATATAGAAAACTATATCGTAATACGACTTATGTCTCAATATAGGAGATAGAGTATAAATAGACTTTCCAAGTGATAGATGAGTTTAAGTCTCCACATACCTTTTGTCGATGAAGTTCCACAAGCTCCCCTTAGTAGTTATAGTTATTCTTCAAATGATGAACGCCGTGAAGTCTAAGATCAACTACACAATCTATGTCCTAGTCCGAGACATCTATAAATAGGCTAGAAATCAAGACTTATAGTTTTGATCACTAACATTGACAAACATGCTTGAGATAGCAACGCATGCGAGTTCGACCGAGCAGTACTCTAACAATCTCCTCATTTATCAATTTTAGTGACAAAACTATCAATACATATGGATTACAAAATAAATAAAAATTTGTAGCTTCTCATCCTAATGCTTGATCTCCTTGGCATCTTCTACACGACTCGAAAACTTTGTCACTTTCAAGTACTCCATGATTCTAAACGTGTTCAACTCAGCATCATAGTTGTTGAAGATCCGTAGCGATAACAATGAGAAAACTAATCCTCTCAATCATTGTTATACAGTGTCATAATATTATTACACAACATCAAAGTTCAATTGTATCACAACTTTGACAACAATACTATGGTTATATGTATCACTCCCCCTTAGTCAATACTTCATCTCAACATGAAAATCACTCCCCTTAAATAATGATCTGTAAACCATATGTATTTGTAGTATGAAACTACACATTAATTCTCCCCCTTTTTGTCAATATAAATTGGCAAAGGTACGAAAACTAGTGGGATCCTCATGAAATTTTCATAGAGATACTTCATGACCAAAAGAGGATAGCATACCAACTTATTTAGATGCAATCATAAAGCCGAAGCTAAATGCATTCATCAAGGATTTTATAAAGATACAAGATAACCCCTATAATATTCCACAGCCGCACTCCCCACAAATATTTGGCAATTAAGCACAAGTTTAATTAAGAACTCTCCCCCATAATATGTCATTCCCGAAAGAACAACAAAGGCGACCTTGATTTTACAAGAAAAGAAGGATTTCTTTGGATATAACCAAATCTCATGAAAACATGAATTTGAATCCAAAAATCTCAATTGAATCAACCACAAAAATGATCAACTCAATTGGTCATACTCCACATAAGATAACTTACGGAGCAACACAGTATGTGCACAAAAATGTAGATCGGAGATCGACCAATACTGCGGAATACACAAGGATTCATTCTATTTCCATCACTATTTGCACAATGACATATAATAGACATAATCCTTGTAAACAAAAGTTCATCCTTTCTCCCATCAAAAGATGACATAAAAGGCATTAACTTTTGTTAGTCAAAAGTTCATTCTATCTTTTATCAATACTTTCATACCGAGATAATAAAGATAACTTTTGAACAAGTATGGGACAGTCACTGGTTCACGGACGTAAACAACATATCCCATAACAATTTGCAATATATAAAATCATAAAGATTGCAAAAATCATCTTCCAAAAACTTAGAATTCAAATAAATAAATCTAAAAACATGAAGATGAAAACGTTGGACATAGCTATGTGTACTCACAATAATGTCTATTCCAAACCCTAGTTATTCTTCTAAAAAACACAAGAAATAAATTCTCATAAGAAGATTTACTAGATATTGAGACAACTCAGATGAGATCAGCAACCATGGAACGGACAAGGGCGAGTTCATCAGTTGCTTTCTTTAGCCTCATTCAAAAACACTAGGTTCTTTGATGCAATCTCAAGATGTTCACGCATGACCTCAAAATCTTGAAGAAGATTTTCAACCAATTGAAGAGACATCTGGATTGGAAGATCTTTTTCATGATGAATTGCTTTAAAGCAAATAACATGGATGGGATCAACATCAAGTTCAAAGGTTATTGATAGGCGTGATAAACACCTAATTTTATATCGAGTATTTATGCTTTCTTTGCGAGTTTTCGTGTGAATTATGTATCTTATGTTTACTTTTGAGTTTATTAGGTGCAATGGAGTCATTTGGAGCAAAAAAGAGTGGAAATGGCTACAAAAGTGAAGTCACAAGTGAAGAGGGGCCAAAGACCCAGTGGAACTCGTTCAAATACAAGATTTCTACTTTTCATTGTGTAGAGGACGAGAAGATGAAGATAATGGCGAAAGAACGGAGTCATTCGGAGCTCGTATGAAGAAGTTATGGGCAAAAGAAGAACTCGGAATGGTAAACCGGTCATTTCATCGGCTAATACTAATGGGAGCCCAGCCACATGTTAAGGGGTAGCCAGATTTTGGTTAAAAGAGAAGTGTTATTTAGAGCCCAACCAAGGATAAGGGGTAACTTGCTGACAGAATTGCTAAAGACATGCTACGGTTCGTTAAGGGGCACCCACTCCTTTATAACTAAGCTAGGTCGAGTGTTTCTCAGACATTTAGTACAAGCACCTGAGATGAGAGTGGAGATCGATTAGGAGGAGATCGGTGGGGGTTTTCTGAGTTGCCATTGCTGCTGTTGGTCCGAGTGATTGAGAGAGGTGAGGAAATGGAGGCGAAGATGTGCTTGAAGATTGGAGTTCTATGAATTGTGAAATCAAGAGAAGACTTCAAGGAGGTGATGAGGAGAAAATCACAGAAAGAATTAGGTTTCTCCTAAGCAATTCATGGTGGTTCGATGGGTCATTGAGATCGGGTTGATCGATTCTAAAATGGGTCTCTGCTGTAATTTGGTTTAGGTTGACAACTCGGATGGAGGACCGAGAGCACATTTGAAGTCTGCAAGATGAATGGTGATGAAACCGAATTAAAATAGCTATGTCTTTGTGAATTTGCAGGGGAAGCTGCAATGGGTTGACATTGATTTAATGGTCTGGTGGAGAGAATGGTTATGATATGGGTTTGTTGAAATTGGTCGAGATATGGGTTGTATGGACTCAGAGAAGAAGAATTGAGCTGATGAACGAGACTGCCATGGATTAATGGGGTATGGAGATTGAAGTACTGAGAAGAACAAGGTGAGGGTGAGTTACCAGTGATCATTGCCATGAAGAGGAGAAGGAAGAAATGATGTGGCCATGCCTGCAGTACAAGGGTAATGGTTGAGCTGAGTTTGTTGTGGTGGTTTTGAGCTCGAGTTTGAAATTGAACTGAGTTCAATTTTGAGCACTTCATTTGTAAAGGATGTCTCTGTTATGGGTTAGTGGTGTTTGCTGTGACCTGAGAGGAATAGTAACTGAGTTGGTTTGAGCTGTAATTTAGCTGAAATGGGTGTGCCAAGAATGAGCTTACAAGGGATTAGATCAGCTGAGGACTTTGAGTCTTTGTCATGGGTTCGGATTGCGGGGGCTCTATAGAGCTCTTAGCTGTGGCTACAGAAATTGCAGGTGGTCTTGAGAATTGAATGTGGTGGTGCTAAAAATTGCAGGGAGCAATGAATTGTTTAAGCTCAGCTGAATGAGTGCAATGGAGTTGCTGCCGCAGGAGTGTGACTGCAGCTGGAATAGAGTGGTGGTGAAAATGGAAGGATGGTTAATGAATTGCAGACTAAGGTGGAGTTGAAGCCAAAAATAGAGATTGCAGTGGCTGGCTACCGAACTGTGGTGTTTAGTGGTGATTGTGGAATATAGGCAGGATCAATGAGCCGAGAAGCTTCAAGTCGAGATGAGCCTCGACTGGAGCCAGAGAGGAATGGCAGGACTAGGGTATTTGGATTGTTGGATGGAAGTTGCGGCAAATGCTGGTACCAGACTTGGTGTTGAAATGGCACTGATGCTTATAGATTAATAGGTGCAGCTGGGGATAAATGGTCATGGTGCTGTGAAATTACAGGGAATTATAATGTGCAGTTTCAGCTGGTTGATGCAATGGATGACTGAACTGGCAATGGCTAAGCACTGCAGAAATTGTGCGAAAACGGAGCGAGAATGGTGAGCTGATGGTACCACTTCCGGCTATCGGATTTCGGAACCGAGAGTGGGGATCATAATGTTTCAGTGAATCGCGAAGCGGGTTTTGAGTTGGATACAAGAGTTGGCCGCCGGACATATGAGCTACGAGTCACGCTTTTAGGTGCGTTTTCGCAAGAAATGGGAATTGGCTAAAATGGTTTTTTGTGAATGTGTGGACTGTAGAGAAGCAAAGCGGAGCCACTGGAAGTGTAGAATTGCCTGGTGATAGTACCTGATGACAAAGGTGGCCTGAGATATTTTTCCGTCGACGGATTCCGGCGACCGGCGACCGGATTCCGGTGATGACGTCATCAATTCCGGCGACGTTTTTGGACCCAAAAATTCCATAGACTTATTTTCACACATGGGCTTGGTGGACTAATTTGAGACGGGTTTGGAGAAGACTTAACCTACTTTTGGGTATCCTTTTGGGAGAGGCATATAAATAGAACTTTTTCTCTAAACCTATATATATCTCCATTAGGGAGACTTCTACTTTTGGTTCTAGGGTTTACACCATGAAGTCTTTTCTCTTTCTTCTTGTTATGAACTCCTTGAATATGAGTACCTAAGTTTATTATTGGTTATGGAATAAGTTGAATTTCCAAACATGAGTTTTAATGCAATAAATTAGTTTTCTCTCATATTATCGTTTATGATTCACCATTAATATTGTTACATGATTTGAATGCTTGTTAGTCGAGTCGCGAGTCGATTGAGTTTGCTTTCATCTTTCTTGCTAGTTTAGGGTTTATTATACGTAAAAGTGATATTCCTTGAATACAAGTAGCATAATATGATTATAGTTTGTAGTGATATATTCTTATGATCATATGTGAATCGTAACCTTTGTTAAATCGGATTAGTGCGCTTTCCACGTTCGATTGCTTTGATTGGCCTGATTTCATAGAACTTAATGCATCTAGGGAATTAAACTTGATTAGTGCTTTTACACGTTAGGTTGTTCCTTTAGGTAGAATTCATATTCGCATCTTTTAATGTGTTTGTTGATGACATGAGGAGGTTTGCGGGATATTCTTGCGATCAAGGTATTCTAGGGTCTTTGATAAAAGTTGAGATTAAAATATCAATTCTAGTTATTGTGGTGAAACCATGTTTGTGAATGAAAACGAAATCCGTAACCAATACTTTCTCATCCTTGATTTGATTTGTTTACTTTTCTTTATTTGCTTTTATTTTATTTTAGTTTATAAAATCACAAAACTACCGGTGTTATTTATAGGGAACCGAAACAATTTGACAACCTAGACCTCTCTGTGGGATCGATCCTTTCTTGCCCTTGCTATATTTATATTTTGAGTAGTAAGAAAGTGTAATTTATTTTTGACGCTTACGACAGCGATCAGTTATATCATCAAAGTTGTCTTCCTTTTTGCTTCCTATCATCGTGCACTTGTTCAATCAAACCAGAAGAGCTATTGGCGTTTCCGTACCAGTATATATATACCAAAAACTTGATACATATTTAAAGGATAATTTTCACAAGAGAACCCTAGGGTTTCTTGTATACGTTTGTTAACGGACCGGGTGCACAGATTAATGGTTAAGACCCAAGGCGAGGTTGGTTAACCGATGGAGCAAACAAGTTTTGAGTTAATGACAGGAATCTTTGATACAAAGTGACTCGACTGTCATTCTAGGAATAAAAACTAGTGTATATTACGAAGGCATTAGATAAACAATATAAAACAAAACTATTCAGAGCAAAATACAAGAAAAGAGATCAATGTCATCACAATACAACACAGACCATTTGTCAAGAAGAAGGTATCTTCTTTGAGGGTTATGTGTATCATCTCATTGGTCCATAGAGAGGATACACATAAGGAAATAGTCAAGTTGTATATTGATGAACATGAAGTTCATCAGTGGTATTGACACACTCCTTTGTACTCTCCTAGCCTATAACTGAATTTTTATACATCTTTTCAAAAGGACTATCAGGAGAAGAACAAGGGTTACCTGGATCAGCTGCTTTCCTCGCCTTCTTAATCTTGCGCTTGAGACCGTTGATACTAATCTTGAGTTCCGTAACACGATTATTGATGTGAATGTAATCAGGAACACTTATTTTAGAAGCAAGATCATTGTTTAGGGAAAGAGAGAGTTTTGAAGAATTTTTCCTTCTTCAATATCTTTTTCTCCTTACGGGTCTTTCAGAGTTATCAGTCATCCATATAACATTGTTCCTTTTACCATTGTAAGTGGAAGGGATGTTATGTTCATAATTAGGAAATGGCCCATTGGAGCGCGTTTCTTGATTGTGGAATGAATTTCTAACTAAACACTAAGGAACAGGTTTGATAACTTCTTTAGACATCCACATGAGAATGTTGTGAATTTTTTCATTCCGTAGACGAAGATGATACCTACTTTCAATGTGACCTTTATTTCCGCAATAGAAGCAGTTGACAGGAAGGTTTTTATCCATTCTCAACTGAGTCGTCCTTGTAGGATGACGTACATTATGTACAGAAACATCTGCAACTGTAGATTGAAGGAGGTTTCTTGCTTTAACAAAATTCACCTTGCCATTGCTTGGAGCCTCTATGCCTTTATATCCCAGACCACGTGTATCACGATGTTCTTTACATGACCCAAGCATATAAGATAGTTTTGTAGAGCTGGAATTGAATTTTTTCAAATTCTCTTCTAAAGTTTTGACCTTTTCAAAAACAACACTAAGATCAGTCTCCAACAGTTTTTCTCGGGTGAAAAAATCTTTTTCTCTGACATTAAAACAATCTTGTTAAGAGACATATCTTGCTTTGGTTTCTGCAAGACTTTCTTTCAACACAAGGATATTTCGACGACGATCATCACATTCAGACTTCTTTGAACATATATCTTTGTTACGATGTTTAAGAGTAGATTGTAATAAGATATACCCCCCTTAAAGAGTTTTCTCAATTTTCTGTTTTCAATGCAGATAGGAGTCAAAAACTCAGTCAAGCAGGATGTTGACTTATTTTTCTTTAGAAGATGATCAAAGAGGATGATGTACTGCGAGACTTCTTCTTTGATATTTTGTCCTTCTTCTGAATCACTTTCATCATAAAGTTCATCTAATTGTTCATCAAGACGATCTTCCCAGTTAAGTGAGGATTTAAAAGAAGACGTCGAAGTAGAATTCTCAACAGAATCAAGACACTAGGCCAAGTTGGAATGTCCGCAAGCTGGTGGTGCGTGATCAGAGATGTTCTTGTCTATATCAGATCGCTACAAACACAAACTTAAGAGGTCTTTAATGTGTTTGACCGCTCTGACACCAATTGAAAGTGCGGGGGTCTAACAACCACACCCAACAATTCGTTTGGCAATCTGAGAGGACTTACTCCAATACACTTTCTAGAGAATCAACTAGACAGTCAGACTCAATCTAGAGAAAAGTATATACAAGAGTTTATATCTCTAACTCTTAATTCAATCTGCAATCATCAAATAGAAATTTGCGAGCCCGATTGAATTTAAGAGAAGTAACTTGAACGGTACCAAGACCAATGTTCAAGGATCAATCAATTTCAATAAACAACCAAAGGTTGGATTTCCTAATTGATCGATACAACGCACAACATGTGATATTTCAATTATATAACAAAATATAATACGAAAAAGAAATAACATAGACACTAGAATTTTGTTAACGACGAAAACCGCAAATGCAGAAAAACCCCGGGACCTAGTCCAGCTTTGAACACCACACTGTATTAAGCCGCTACAGACACTAGCCTACTACCAATGAACTTCGGACTGGACGGTAGTTGAACCCTAATCAATCTCATACCGATTCAAGGTAAGGTTGCGTTACTTACGTCTGTGATCCCAGCATGATACTACACACTTGATTCCCTTATCTAATCTCACCCACAACCAAGAGTTGCTACGACCCAAAGTCGAAGACTTGATAAACAAATCTTCCTCACACAGAGAAGTCTATAGATTTAATAAATCTGTCTCCCACAGAAATACCCAAGCGTTTTTGTTCCGTCTTTTGATAAATCAAGGTGAAAAGGAACCAATTGATAAACCGGACTTTTATTCCCGAAGAACATCTTAGTATTCAATCACCTCACAATAATCTTAATTGACTAGCAAAACAAGATATTGCGGAATCACAAACGATGAGACGAAGATGTTTGTGATTCATTTTATCTTGCATGTCGGAGAAATTAATCTCGAGTCAATTATTTCAATTGTACTCAAAATGATAGAATCATGCAAGATCAGAACACGCAACTACAAAGAAAATAGTTGGGTCTGGCTTCACAATCCTAATGAACACGCCTTTCAGCAGATGGTTAGGTTTGTGTGCATTAGCTTCCTCGCTAAATAAGGTCCTTTATATGTTCTTTCTTCCATTTCCTATGTATCCTGGCAAGGAGTCTGGTTGACTTGCGTTTATGACCTGCTCCGCCCTCTCTTCAACTTAGTCACTAGTACTATCGGGTGCTGCAGAGTCTCCGGCTTGGTTATTGAATGCAGGTTCGAGATCCTCTAAAATTTGAAAGTCTCATTATGAGGTTTGCACATTTTTAGAACATTAGTTAGTGCGGCCTGTTGGTTGTAGTGTAACAGACATTTTTCTTATGAGATTTTGGGATAACAAATTGGGTTATCTGTTAATGTTTAACTAAAAGTAAACAATAAATTACGGCTTTATGGATTCTGCAGAATTAAACAAGTGACCTATGGAGTACTTGTGACTATATTGTAAATGTTGGTGACAGTAGTCACTCTACATCGCTGCATAATTTGGTTTGTATATTACAGAAACACCGTTCTCTGCAAACTTTTGTGGGGGAGACAGAAGAGTAGTATTTTTTTTACGCTTCCTTACACTTGGGAGTTATAGCCTATAACTTATAGGAGTTCCTTAGTTTTGTTTCAGTTGTCAGGTCTCTGTTAACTTTAGTTAATGGGGAGCTTAGCTCTGTCAGCTTTGCATTGTTGAGCTTAGTGTTTCTTTGGACACTTCTCTTTTTGGACACTTCTTTGTGGTAGCTTTGTCTCTTTTTTTTCTTCAATATATCTTGCCCTCTCCGAGTAAAAAAAACAAAAACAATTTCAGCATTAAGCTGGTCGGCTAATTTCGACACAAACTGTTTTCAATGGGCAGTTGGTTATTCATGAGCAAGAGATAGTAATGTAGCTCACCATGTCCTTCTCAGGAGGTGTCATACTGAGGCCTTCGTGTGCGACACAAACTGACTTTCAAGCATCTGAGGTACATCAAAAGGACATAATTCAGTCCATGGGAAATCTTCCTCTGAAACTAATAAATAAGCATCAATGTCTTGGACATTTGTTAAGGATCGAGCAAGAGAGAGGAGAGCATAAACACGGAAGCGTAAAAGACTACATTGATAATAATCTTGGTGTGTCTTTCTCATTGATTCTTCAAACTATTTATACAATCACAAGACTTGGTTCTTACGACACCAGACTGCTTGGTTCTCAAGATATTCCATTCCTAATATAACTCTTTACAAATCTCCTAAATATAGATTCTCTTATATTATTTCCTAATACCCTCCCTCAAGATGGAGCATGTAGATCACTAATGCCCATCTTGGACAAAAAAATTTAAACTCAGCTTTCCCTAACATTTTTTTTTTTTTTAAATTCTGCCTATTTCGGTTTTCATCGTAGTTTAAGGACGTTTCGGTCCCATCTTCATAGTTTTAGGAAATTTCGGTCCCATCTTCGTAGTTTAAGGACATTACGGTCCCAATAGAAGTTTAGGGACATTACGGTCCTCTTCGTAGTTTAGGGACATTTCGGTCCTCTTTGGAAGTTTAAGGACATTACGGTCCCAATGGAAGTTTAGGGACATTACGTTCCTCTTCGTAGTTTAGGGACATTTCGGTCCTCTTCGGAAGTTTAAGGACATTACGGTCCTCTTCGTAGTTTAGGGACATTTCGGTCCTCTTCTTAGCTTAAGGACATTTCGGTCCCAATCATAGTTTTTAGAACGTACGGGTTCCATCGTAGTTTAGGGACATTTCGGTCCTCTTCGTAGTTTAAGGACATTTCAGTCCTCTTCATAGTTTTTGGACATTTCGGTCCCAGTCGTAGTTTTTGGACATTGCGGTCCTCTTCGTAGTTTTTGGACGTTTCGGTCCCTATAGTAGTTTTAGAACATACAGGTTCCATCGTAGTTTTTGGACAGTTTCAGTCCCTTTCGTATCAATATAATACTTCTTGTACTCTTTAGAAAACTCATAGGATTTTCACCTACTTTTGTTGTTCTCTATCTCATCACCTCTTGGTGATTACTTATCTTTCTTCAAAATTTCTTCTTCACTTCTCTGTTCCAGTCATGCTTTTGTTGCGAAAAACTGTCACACTTCTTTGTTTTTCAAGATTCTCTCACAATCTTTCTTTTCTTCACGCTTCTGCCACACTGCTGTTTCCAAAATCATTCAGGCATTTAAACAAATATTTGTCTGCACCTTCTCTATTTTCTTTAAGGCTTTTAGCCTGTCTTCAAATCACCTACAATACCTTTGCTTCGTAACCATTCATTTGTAACTGACCCACAAACAACATCAGTGACAGCCACTTCCTTGGCTGCTTTCTCGGTTTGAAATTCACCATAAATTCATCATAAACTCGAGTTCTGATCACAACCCAATTTCTGTCTTCCATTGTTCATCACCATATTTTAGTCCTCGTACACAGAGTCATCTGTAACCCACTGCAATCTTCTCTATTGCTTCACAGATTGAACGACAAGAACATCTTAACTGATGTATATGTTTCACAACTGTCAATCGACAGACATCATCGATTCTTCACAATGGAAACCATCATCTTCTTTGCTTGCTCCAAACTTCACCAATTCAGTCAACAACTGCAAACGAAATCGCCTCAGTTCTTCTTCGCGGATCAAATCTCACTCATAAAATCGTACAAAACTTCCTTATTTATCTCAACTTCTAAATCTCGACCACACAATGGCTCACACATATTATCGGAAACAACCTTTCTTGATAGCTGTTTTCACGGCCATAACCTCAGCTTCAATCCCATGAATCACCATCAGTCATCATCAATCTCTTTATATCACACGACAGCAATAGTTCTTCATGGGTTTGATTAAACAAATTCCACATAAAGCTCCAACTTTGTGCATCTTCATCGTCGTTCTTTCCACAGCCACCAATCATCATCATAACCTCATCGTTTCTCACAACATCTCCCTGAACTTCGAACGCAACAACAACTTTCCTTCCGTATTCCAACACCACGCCATCACCATTAATACCTTCTGAGTCCCACCAGGAACCCTACGTACCACCACAGATCACGATGATACGGAAGCAAACTAGGTAAACCAAAGTGTTTCCACACATGCTCAAAGAAGAGCTTTGCTGCACCGTCTCCCGTTACCGTCTTTGTACATGGAATTAATGCAATCATCTTGCTGAATCGGTCGACCACAACGAATAAATAATCATGACCAGACTTGGTCTTCAGTAACCCACCAAGAAAATCCATAGAAATACTCTCCCAATGCCTTGATGGTACTGGTAATGGTAGATATAACCCACATTTTCTGTTGGAAGGTTTAGATGTGTTGCACAACTTACACCCTCGAACTAACTTAGCCACATCACCTTGCATCTTCGGCCAAAAGACATAACACCGGAGGTTAAGTAGAGTTTTATTAATCCCAAAGTGTCCAGCAACTCGGGAAGTGTGTGCCTCTCTCAACCACTGTAAACAATCTCCATCTTCTGGTATGCAAAGTAACTGACCTTTGTATAACAATCCATCTCGGAGTTCATACTCGCTTTTCAAACCACTATTTACACCTTCTAACACCTTCTTGAAGTCTTTGCTGGATATGTATGATTCCGCATACTCATGAGGGACAATTGGCTGAATTCTCATGTCCACCATTAATGCTCGAACTGGAGGCCGAGATAACATATCTGCCAACTTGTTTGTTACTCCCTTCTTGTACGTAATGAGAATATTGAAAGTCATCAAGTAAGACATCCACTTCATGTACCGGGCTTGTTGTAGTTTCGTTTGAGCGTGTAGATACTCCAATGGTTTGTGATCTGAATGTACCACTACTTCTTTACCTATGAGATACACTCGCCAATGCTTGATACATTGATATAAATCATAAAATTATTTGTCATAAGGTGCGTAGTTCTTAATAGCACCTGAGCACAATTCTGAATGTACTCCACTGGTTTACCATCCTGTAACAACACTCCTCCCAATGTATAGTTAGAAGCGTCGGTCTCAACTTCAAAAGTACGTTGTAGGTTAGGCAATGCCAACACTGGTGCTTCTGAAATCTTTCTTTTTAGTAACTGAAAAGCGTCTTCATGGGTTTGCTGCCACTCAAATTTTGCCTTAGCTCCCATCAAACCATGTAATGGTCCTGTAATATTCGAAAAATGCTGGATAAACTTACGCAAGTAGGTGCAAGCCCCTAAGAAACTCATGATTTCAGTTACAGTACTAGGTCTAGGCTACTTAGTGATCACCTCAACCTTCCTTGGATCAATCTTCCGTTTTCCACCACCAACAATGAATCTGAGATACACCAACTCTTTCTTCCCAAACTCGCACTTCTTTACGTTCAACTTGAGCATGCCTTCATGTAACACTTTAAACACCTTCTCAACATGGATGAGATGCTCTTCCCAAGTTCTGCTGTATATTAGGATATCATCCAAGTAAACAATCACAAAATCTTCTGTAAAAGGTCATAACAAATCATTCATCAAACACATAAACGTCGCTGGAGCATTACACAAACCAAAAGGCATCACCAACCATTCGAACAAGCCATGTTTGGTTTTGAAAGCAGTTTTCCATGTATCATCTTCTCGAACTCTCATCTGGTGATATCCGAATTTGAAATCTAACTTTGTAAAGACTCGAGCTTTTTCCAACTGATCCATCATGTCGTCTATCCTAGGTAAAGGGTAACGATTCTTGATTGTGATCTTGTTCAACGCTCTATAATCAATACACATGCGCCAGACTCCATCTTTCTTTGGAACCAAAAACACTGTTGATCCACAAGGTGAAGCACTTGGCACTATCATTCCTAATTCTAAAAGTTCCTGGACTTGTTTCTTGATCTCATTAGATTCATCTACGGTCGTGCGATAAAGACCTACATTAGGAAGAGAACTTTCCCCGGTCAACATGATCTCATGCTCCACACTCCTCTTTGGCGGTAATCCCGTGACATCTGAAAATAAATCCTTACTTCAACTTCAACCTTTCTAGGTCATCTTCTTATTGTGCAGTCAAGGCTGCCAAACAAAATCTACTCGGCTTCTCCTCAAGAGAACGAATCACAAGGATAATGAACTTTGTGCAAGCATTCACCAACCGATTAGCCTGAGTGGTTGTGATCAGACTTTCTCCCTCAAGAGGATAATCAATAGCCCGAATCACAAACTTTCTTCATCTTTGATAAGGTGTACTTTTGTTCCCTCATGTGTAGAGTTGCATCTCTATCCCATAGGAAAGGACTACCTAGTACCACCTGACAAACATCCAAAGGAACTACGTCGCATGTAACTCCATCAATATATGACTCATCTAGAGCAAATTTGAACGTGCACTGCTGTGAAACTTGTAAGCCCCCTTCCTTTTGAAGCAATCCTAAAGGGTATGGTTTTGGATGTTTGAAAGTATTCATTCTTCTGACTTCCCGGGTCAATAACAGCATCAACTAGTGAAGTTTTGACGTGCATCTTTAATGTGAAGAGTTGTTCCCTAAGATCATCTTTTGAAGGTCTTTCTTTTGCCCCTATCATAAGAGAAAGCTTTGAATTGGGTTCCGTTAGTCCGTGGACTTCTTTTGGAGTTTGAGCGACTAGTGCTGCCTTCTTGGCTTCTTTCCTCTGCAACCCTTTAGGCTTTAGATGAGGGTTCTTAACCCAAAACTTGTCGACAATGTGACCTGTTTGCTTGCAATGGGTGCAAGACAAACCTTCCTTGTCACCTGACTTCCCTTCTTCTTTTCTCTTTTCACCTCCTTTCACAGTGGTACCTCCAGATTTCACCTTAGTATTTCCCTTCGAATCAGATTTCTTAAGCCTGCCTTCAATGGCATTAGCTTTTATACTTGCTTCGGAGATAGTATCCACCGAAAAAATCTTCAAATCCTTCCATATATACTCATGGAACCCGGAAATATATTTCATGTAGATAACATAATCTCCCAAGTCTAAGTCTAAAATCATAGCTTGATTCTGAAATTCCGAAGTATATTCTTGTACGATTTGGTTGTAAGTCTGCTTCAAGTTTTACCACTTGAACCATCTCTCCTCAAGGTAGCCAACCGTTTAAAACTGTTTCCTTACAACTGCCTTGAATCTTTTCCACGACAATACTCTTTTACGTAGGTTTTGTCTTTGATAAGCTTTCCACCATGTTAGAGCATGCTTTTGTAGCTTCAATGCCGCGAAAGCAATCTTTTCCTTTGAACCATATTCAAAGAAAGAAAAATACGTCTCTAGACGTCCAATCCAATCATCCAATTTTTCTACATCGACACTCCCATCGTAAAGTGGAATATCAACGCGAAAATCGATTTTCAGATTCTTACCATGAGTTTTAGTTGATGAAGGACCTTTAAGAAGCTCGCTTCCCTTCTTTTTGTCCTCCTCATCTTCTTCTTCTTCCGATTCGTCTTCTTCCAAATCATCTTTTTCCGAAGCTGCAGGTGAAGGTGTGACCTTTTTCTTTGCCTTCTTCTTAGGGGTATGAGAACGAATACATTCACTCAATTCCTGAAGGGTAACTTGAATAGACTTCATGTCTGTTTGCAACGTAGCCACCTTTTCTTCTATAGTTTGTGGTTCGCCTTCCTTAGGATCATCATCTTACTTTGTGATCCTTGATCTCCTTGTTTTCTTAACGTCTTCTTTCTTCTCGAGTACCTCACCAAGATTTATGTAGAGAGATCTAGTGAAAACCATAAACCACAGGGATTTACCCTAGAAACTAACCTTGCTCGTGATGCCAACTTGATACGTATTGATCTCTATACCTTGGTAACTATTACTATAAAGGCGGAATTCAGAATAATAATAGACGAGAAACTTAGAACACATAACACAAGTAGTAATTCGAAGAAAGTATCTTCTTTAGATTATGAACAAGAAAACGATTACAATTCTCTCTTTGTTACGCTCAGAATCTCTCTAAGCAGTGGATTAACCTTAAACTGTTTGCTAGGTTTCTTTGTGCCTAGAATATGTCCTTAGCTATTATCCAAAGCCCTCTATTTATAGCCTTCATCGTACTCAGCCGACCAAGGAATTCTATTAGGAATCTATTTCCTAAACTAAGAGTATTGCCTAAAACAAAACTCTTCCCTAACTAGGAATTCTGCCTAAACAAGGATTCATGCCTAGAATAGGTTTCTTCCCTCAACTTAGCTTGAGGTTAACTAAGTTTGTAGTTGCAGGAAATCCTACACTACACCCCTTACAAAAATCCACACAACTAAGCCATTGAAGATGAACAACTATGATTTTTATTGATTAATTCCTTGAATGTTTACAAGATAAAATGGAAAAGAGCTAAAGAAATTACAATCAATACAAACTTTCTCTCTCTTAATGACTTGCCTCACACTCGGAAAAAGATCTCTCCCAACAGTCCTGCTCGACTCCTTATATAGGGTATTACATAATGGATGACAGCTAAGCTGTCCTTTATTTTCGGGAATGACTTGCGAAATATCGCAAGTATACAAATATATAGTCTCGCAACTCTCCTAAATCTTGCTAGGTCTTCACATCTTTCTCGTGTTTTGGCTGTCGTCATTCATTACGTCATTTATTTTACTCATTTGCGACACTGTCGCAATGTTGTCATTTATTAAACTCGCGAGGTATTGTGGTTGCGATATTCTTATCCTACATCTTGCCTCTTCTCATGTCTTCTCTGCGAAGAAGAGAATGTCATGAGAACTTGTATTTTGAAATGCTGCATCCATTTGTTTTTCATCAATTTTTGCCGACAAGATTCCGTGAATTAGGGATAACCGCTTACACGTGTCTAAAATTTTCCCTTTTTACCCGCACATTTAATGTTATCCGGTTACTCTTTTCTTGTCTATTTAAAGGGGAGTTCCTTATGAAAGTATTTATTTTCTTTTACTTCTTCTTCTTCATCGTCTGCAACTTTTTACTGCTGTTTTTCTTCATCGTCTTCTTCATCATTTTTATCGCTATTATTCTTCCGCTACTTGTTGTCATCTTTCTTTTTTAACTCTTTGTTTCTATGGATCCATCAAGGTTTGTTAATTTTGCTGAATTTGATCACTTTGTGATTTATCTCTCTTATTGAAGTTGTTTTGTTTTGATACTGTTCTTCTTTTAATGATTCCCCTGCTGTTTTTGTTTTAGCAAGAACAAATCTAACACCAAGTTCACCATTGTGAACTCTACTATCTCCGTGGGCTCGCAACCGAAAATCACTGTCACTAAAAGAAAGCCCGCGAATAGCAAGGTATTTAAGAAACATTTACTCTTTTAATAACAATATTGTTGCCTCTGTTTCTTATTTAACTTGTAATTCGCAGGATGACAAAAATGCTGATAGGTCCCCTAAGAAACTTCGCCGTTCTAAACCTGTTGCACCTTCTATTTCCTTTCCTTCATTCAAGATTACAACTTCTCCTGCAGTATCTTCGCAGGATAAACCATCTTCCCCTGCGATATCTTCACAGGATAAATCAATTCCTCATTCGCAGGATAAACCATCTTCTCCTGCGATATATTCGCAAGATAAATCAATTCCTCCTTCTATTCTCGCCACCTCTGAAAATGTCACTGTCGACATTCCTGAATTTTCCATCAATGAAGTTCCACAAGATGAACCCCTTTTTAATGCCTCTGTTTCTTCTCCACTTATTAATCTTCATCAAATCTCTTCTTCTGGTGTTTCTATGACCAAGGATGACTCAATTCTTCCTTCCCCCTCCACCATTACCTCTTCATCTGGGTCTATCCCTCTTACTAAAGAAAACCTGGAAGGGGTAGATGTAGCTTTCAAAGTTTTATCAGACATCATGAATGATGTCAAGAAGACCTCCCTTGACCCCATCAGGTTTAGCGTTTGCGAGTCTTTGAGTAAATATTTCGGTTCTGACAAAATGTCACAAATGTCTTTAGAACAAGAAGTTAAGACATTGAAGAATAATCTTCAAAATATCTCGCTGGATCGTGATAATCTTCGCAAGAAAAATGAAGAATTAAAAGGTATTCATTCTCCTCCCCATCCCTTTTTTTTTTTAAAAGACCTTGTTTGCCTTTTAAGCTTTAAACCAGAAACGAAAAATGGAGATATATCAGTTGGAATCTGTCATTGAAGAAACCCGTATGGATAGAGATGTTTGGATGGAGCAATATAACCAGTTAGATAATCTGCATACATACTATGTTGATCAAATAGATAATCTTACCCAAGAGAATGCTCACTTAGTTCGAAGCAAGACTCATTTGAATAATGAATTATCTCATCTCTCTTATGCCTTGAATAAATCTAATTTGGAGTTGGAAACCTTATCGATGAGAATGGAACTCTATCTCAAGAGAAGCGAATTTTGTTAAACAAGATGGCGATTGCTTCAAGCAAATGCCTTGATGTCTGTCAAAAATATGTAATGAACAAGAACAATCTCTCTGTTCGCTGAGAAGTAAACTTCAAGAAGTCACTGTTGAGAGGGATAAACTTATTCAGGGTAGAATAACTTTAAGTATGAAAACCAGTCAACTGAAAGACCAATATTCCAAGTTAAAAAGAATCCTACTCGTCTCTTGCTAAGGAAAATAACTTGCTTGTTTCCAACGAAAAGAGTTTGCGATCTCGATTACAAGGTTTGGTTGGAGATAATTTTGACAATGCCATGGATCACTTGGAGAATAGTTGCTTGGCTTTAACCCAACATCTTATTTCGCAAAAGGAAGGTAGTCATAGAAATTGACTGCCTCATCTATTCTTCCTTTATCAAGTCTTCAAATGTTTTGTCTGTATAACTCCTTTTGTTCCTTGTTTTTGCAGAATCTGAGAAAAATCTTCACTCCTCCGTTGCCGCTTTAAAATCTGACTACTCAAAAATTCGCAAAGAAAATGGAATACTCGTTGCTTCCCTTGATCGCTCTCGCGATCGAGCAGAAAGAAGATTCGACTATATGTCTGACTGTAAAGATATAGAGAGTAGAAATCATCAGAAAGCACTCATTCGTCAATTTCATCTTAAAGCCGAAGTTCTTGTGAATGATGTTTTACTATCTAAATCTCTTGATCCTGTATCTATCGAACCTCTGGAAGTAAGCGATGATGAAGTTCCTAACCCTCCTGACAGCGATTATGATTACAATAGTGGTGAAGAGCTCGCAAATGAAGAGATAATCCCTCCTAGTAAAGCGGTCAATGATGATGTGGGTGAAGGAGGATCTGGTGTAAATATACTAACTGGCGAAAATATGGATAAAGTTCTTTCAAGAAAACCCAAGATCCCCTTCCGGTGAAAAAATTGATATTTGAGAATTGCCCTTCTCTTGTAATTTTTCTTCTTGTACTGCTACTTCTTTATGTACTTCAATTATCTTTTAGATGTGTTTATCTGCTTATTATTATCCTTTCTCGCAACGAAAATAATTCTTGATTTTTAATAATTACTATTTTGTTTTCCATTATCTTTATTTATGTTGAAATTCATCATTGCGACAAGATCGCAGGACGTCTTTACATTTTCATGTAATGACCCATTGATCTTGCCTTATCATTGCTCTTGTGTGGTCTTATTTTGCCTTCCTAGTTAAAGGTATTATTTTTCCACCCCTCATTGCGACAAAATCGCAGGACGTCTTTACATTTTCATGTAATGACCCATTGATCTTGCCTTATCATTTCTTTAGTATTGTTGCCTCTGCAGGATGTTTTTGTTGCGACAATATGACAGGCCTAAAAAATTCTCTCAAACTTAAAGCCCCATGACATTGTCGTCTTGCGACGAAATCGCAGGTTGTATTTACACTTTCATGTAAAGACCCATTGATCTCGTCTTAACCTCGCGTTAGTATTATTGCCTCTTCAGGATCATCGCACAAATATGACAAGCCTAAATTTTCTTGCGAAAATAGAGCCTCATGACATTTGCGTCTTAAGACACTTATCAGCTCCCTAATGGAGGGTGCCGCCCTTATCATCTCCCTGGTTGCCCCTTCAAGGAGGCGTACATCGGCCATACAAGACTAGCTCCTCACATCCGGTCTTAACAACAACAGCTTGTTTTCGCAGCCTCTTATCCCTTATACCTATAGGGCTTATGGTTACGAGACCGCACCCTAAGTGGAGTTTTCTTCGGGCCGAAAGATGTGCCAAGACTTGCCAAGAATGGCCGAGACACTTCAAATGCCCCGGGAACTCTTGGCTCAACCGTGTACCTCGGCGCCTTGGTCATACATCGACTCCTTGGAAGAGACCCTCGGTCGTCCAACCAGGGTATAACCTTATATAGTTGGAAATCCAAGGTATCTCTCCCAGGATGGGCTTTATTGACCCCAAATTTTCATGACTCAAGTTCCGGGCGGTGTAACCTTTCCCCGAGCCATGTCAAGAGATGCCCCCTTATATGACGCACTTTAGGTCTTACATTTGCCTCTTACGAAATATCATTCGCGAACTAGGGTGTACGCCATAAAGGTTCGTCCCATTCGTATAAATCATTCATTTTTGATTATCTCTTGTTATTTTATTTGCGAGATATTCGCACATTCTTTCTTTATTTTATGCAATTTCGCAATCAATCTGTCACAAGAACTTTTCATATGAATTCATTTCATTTCATCCATTCAATATTTCGCAATCTATTCTTTCCCTTCCATCTTCTATGGGTAATATTTCTTGAGATATAATCTATTCCACGGTCTATCCCGTCTTTGGCCCACATCTTTGCCCTCCGGATCCATTAATCTATATGCCCCTGTTCCGACTATCTCCTTGATGATATAAGGTCCATCCCACTTTTTCGCCAACTTGCCACCACTTTCTCGCTGATATACTGGTGTTTCTCTTAATACCATATCACCTGGTTGAAATTCGCATGTCTTGACACGTTTGTTATATTCTCTGGCTAATCTTCGCTGATAATTCTCCATATGTTGTAGTGCTCTTTCTCTCTTTTCCTCTAATTCATCTAATTTAACAAAAATATTACCCGCACTAAGATTTTTCTCCCAAGCTTCTCTCTTTGTTGTTGGATTAATAACTTCTGTCGGAAGTACAGCTTCAACTCCATATGTTAGAAAAAAATGGTGACATTCCCGTAGCTTCTCGCCTTGTTGTATTGTAAGCCCATACTGCATTATGCACTTGTTCATACCATGCCTTATTATGTCCTTCTAACTTCTTCTTCAAAGATATCTCGTGATTGTTTTATTTGTTGCTTCCGCTGTCCATTGGCTGCGGGTATAAAGAAGTTGATTTCCCACATTTTATTTGAAATGCATTAAGCAGCAATTCTATATTTTGTCCTCAAATCTGTTTTCCGTTGTCGGATACCAACCGTCTTTGGAATTCCAAATCTCGCATATTATGTTTTCGAATATGAAGGTAGCCATACACTTGTTGAAGAGGTTAATGGTGCTCCTGAGTTCTAAGTGCAAGTATTTTCTTTCCGTGCCTTTTGACAATCTTCGTCAAAACCCACCACCTATCTAACATGCCACGCCTAAGGTTGATATTTGTTTCGCAAATTCATGCATATATGGCCAATAATAGCCTTGCATTTTAGCACCCAACTAGCCTTATGTGCCAAAGATCTTCCGCAATTCAACCAAACCCTAATTTTTTAAAAAGTGAAATTAATTGAAAAATAACTCAACCCATACTCGAATGATTTCCGAACTCCTCTTGCTTTGATTAGGTGCATCCCCACCTAGTGTAACATCTTGAACAGTCATTTTGCTTCTCCTTCCTTTCATGTTAAACATCTAAGCGAGGGTCCATTAAAGGATCTTCGAAATATCATCCGGTCGGGTGGCTCTGCCCATGTCTTCTTTGTTGGGTTGCAACTCCGTCTCTTAATTCATAATTTGTTGCACGGCTTTTTAATTTGTGCATCTCTAATCTATTTCTTGGCGTTTCTCCTTTCATTAAATAAGCATGAAGTTCTGTTCTACAATCTTCGCAATAAGGTATTTGTGCTCCATCTTCTATGAGCATTACTTCTGCTTCTTCCTCTTCCTCTTTGTTGATTGACGGTGATAGAAGTGTCTGTATTTTTATGCATCTCGCAGTTGGATCTGTCATCATACTTGATATAAAGGCAAAAGCATCCACGGGTCTATTGTCTCTTCTTGATATGTGTCTCCATTTTATTTTTGGTATCTTCGCCGACAATTCTTCAACAAGTTTTTGTATTTTTTTAAGGATGGTTCATTTGTAGTATATTCTTCTTTTATCTCGCGAATAGCTAAGCGGGAATCTTGGTGACTCTCACATTCTCCAACTTCATTTCTATTGCGAATCGCAAAGCATGTATTATAGCTTCATATTCTGTTTCATTGTTGGTAGATGCAAATTCCAATCTGAAAGAAAAAGCCATTTTATTGCCTTCTGGCGAAATTACAATGATCCCAATTCCGTTACCTTCTCCATTTGACGATCCATCTACCAATATTTCCCATCTGTTTGGCTCGCTTAATAAATCCCTTGGATTTCCATGTTCTTCTTCTATATCCATCATTTCTTCCACTGCTTCATCCTCTTCCAATGGAAATTCTGCTAAAAAGTCTGCAACAACTTGTGATTTGGGCGAGGATAGTATTTCATATTTGAGTTTGCAATGACTTACTTGAGCATTCCATCTTTCAACCCTTCCTGACCTTTTTTAATTTTTCATTACTGACTCAATTGGTACTTTTGTCATTACCTTAACTGTGTGTGCTTCGAAGTATATGCGAAGTTTAAATGTTGCGTAAACTAATGCCAAAATTAGTTTTTCAATTTTTGAATAATTTTTCTCCGCGGCATTGAATGTTTTGATGATGTAATAGATTGGCTTTTCCACTCCTGCGTCCATTCGCAGTAATACTGCGCTTAGTGCATGCGAGGTTTTCGCAAGGTAAATTAGTAATTCTTCCCCTGGCTCTTCTTTTTGTAAGATTGAAATATCCATTAGATGTTCTTTTATTCCTTGTAACGCCTTTTCACATTCATCTGTCCATCTAAATTTCGCTCCTTTTTTAAGTATGTTGAAAAAATGCTTGCACTTATCAGATGATCGCGAGATGAATCTTCCTAGCGAAGCTAATAGTCCATTTAACTTTTGCACATCTTTCACTGTACTTTGGTGTCGGCATATCGCGAATTGCTTGTACTTTCTCTGGATCGACTTGTATTCCTTCTTTTGACACAATGTATCCTAAAAAATTTCCAGATGCCACCCCAAAGGTACATTTTTCCGGATTTACTTTGATGTTGAAATGTCTCATTTGTTCAAAAATTTCCTTCAAATCCCGTACATGATCTTTTGCTTCTTTACTTTTATTAACATGTCATCCACGTATACCTCTAGTGTTTTATGTATCCATTTTTCGAACACTTTTTCTACCATCCTTTGGTATGTTGCTCCAAAGATTTCATGAGACCAAATGGCATTTTTGTGTAACAAAAGATAATCCTCTTGGAGCGAAAAAGGCAGTATGCTCTTGGTCTTCTTCAGCGAGGGGAATTTGATTGTATCCCTTGTATCCATCAAGAGAGGATATCCTTTCATTTCCTCTTTCGCGACTCAACCATTTGCGGAATATCCGGCAAAGGAAAACTATCTTTTGGACAAGCTTTGTTTAGATCGGTAAAATCTATGCAAATTCTTATCCCTTTTTTCTTCTTTGGGACTACGACCATATTTGCTATCCATTCGGGATATTTTTCTTGTCTAATAATTCGGCGTCAAGCATCTTCTGAACTCTTCTTCTATTTGAGGGTGATATCTTTGTTGCAATTTTTCTAATTCTCTCGCTTGAATGGTCTTGCATTTTTATCAATCTCTAATTTATGGCAAGCTACAGATGGATCTATTCCAGCATCTCATCCATATCCCACGCGAAAATGTCTTTATAATCTCGCAACAAATCAATAGTCTTTCTTTCCTCACCTGCCTCCATTTTAGTCCCAATTTTTAACATCTTGGGTTCTTCTTCAGTTCCGATATTCACTTCCTTTGTTGGCTCTGCCGCAATGTAGCTAGCCTTCGGTTCTCCCATGGGAGTTGGTCCTTTTACTTCCTTCGCAAGTTCATTCTCTTCGCCATATATTCCTTTTCCTTCTTCTGCTCTTATCATGTAAGTTCTAAATTCTTCTTCCTTTTTCGCTGCTTTTGCCATCTTCTTGCGATCTTTACGCCTCTTCACCTGTTCTTCATAATGTTTTACTTTGATTTGATAATATATCCTTCCTTTATCGGTATCTCCTCTGATTTCGCCAATTCCACTCGGCATAGGAAATTTGACACATTGATGAAATGTCGATGCTACAGCTTTTATTGCATGTATCCATGGTCTTCCCAACAACATGTTATATGGTGATTCCATATCCACTACACATAACTTCACATGTGTTTCAATTTCTCCCAACAAAATTCGTATTTTTATTTCCCCTTTAGGTTTTGTTATGGATTTGCCAAAACCATAGATATGATATGTTGCGGAAGTCATTTCTTCAACTTTGTACCCCAATTCTTTATAAGCATGATAAAACATTATATTCACTGAACTCCCTGTGTCCACCAAAGTTCTATTTATTGCCCATTCTTCCACTGTTTTTGTTGGTTTTCCTTCTTCCTTGCTTGCGTTTATTGTAATCACTAGTGGAGACGTGTGGCTTAAATTCTCTCTTGGTATCTCTGTTGCTGTGAACATAATCTTCTATTTTTCCCATTCTTTTAAGGGTAATGCCTTCTCTGTTGTTACAATTTTCTTTCCTTCAAAATCTCGCTTATGTATTCTCCCTCTGATATTTTCATGAAATTTATTAACCATCGTCTTTGTAATCATATTACATTCCCATTCTCCCTTATTCACCTTGATTCTGGCCTTCTCCATTTTAAACAATTTATCCATCATATTTTTGATTTGAACAATTTTAATGACAATATCCAATCTCACATACACAGTGTTCCCTGTTTCTAGCGCCAATATGTAGTTGCAGGAAATCCTACACTACACCCCTTACAAAAATCCACACAACTAAGCCATTGAAGATGAACAACTATGATTTTTATTGATTAATTCCTTGAATGTTTACAAGATAAAATGGAAAAGAGCTAAAGAAATTACAATCACTACAAACTTTCTCTCTCTTAATGACTTGCCTCACACTCGGAAAAAGATCTCTCCCAACAGTTCTGCTCGACTCCTTATATAGGGTATTACATAATGGATGACAGCTAAGCTGTCCTTTATTTTCGGGAATGACTTGCGAAATATCGCAAGTATACAAATATATAGTCTCGCAACTCTCCTAAATCTCGCTAGGTCTTCACATCTTTCTCGTGTTTTGGCTGTCGTCATTCATTGCATCATTTATATTACTCATTTGCGACACTGTCGCAATGTTGTCGTTTATTAAACTCGCGAGGTATTGTGGTTGCGATATTCTTATCCTACAAAGTTCTCTAAAGGAGTACGGATACACCTGTATCATGGGTCCCCCTTTTAAGAACTTGAACTCATGTGAAAGTTAAAAATGAAGGTTAGGGAACTCAAGAGTCCCTTTTTCCTTGTTAAACCACTTAGCCTTGCTAGGAACTTGACCATTATATCCAATCAGAAAAGCCTCTTTTTCTCCCTGTCGTGTTGTAGTCACTCTTCGCTCCAATATGCAGTCTTCTTAGAGTGGTTCCTCTCTATCAAACCATAAGTCTTATACTCGTGGTAGGATCATAGTGTCGTCGCCGTCATCATCAAGTAATGGTGGTTCAAACAACTTCAAGTATTCAGCATTAATTACCGAGTACATTCCTAGATAAGGTGGCAGATCCAGACGAAAGGCATTGTCACCAATCTGATCGAGAATACGAAATGGTCCATACCTCAATGGTTTCAACTTCTTACCTTCCCCATCAGTCGTTCTTTCCTAATTTTAACCATACCAAGTCACCAACACCGAAATTACAAGGCACAAGATGCTTGTCATGCTTTGCTTTGTATTTGGGTTGTGACTTCTTTAGTTGTGCTTCAACAGTCGCATGAATATGAGATATCTTCTCCAAGAACTTTTGTGCCTTTTTTTGTTCATTTCTTTCTTTTCCCCCCATTGAGGTGTCACTAGAAAATACTAGATCGAAAGGATTAGGTGGTAAGTAACCATACCATGTCTTGAAAGGAGATTTTGCCGAAGAACTGTGAACTGCTCTATTGAAAACAAACTGTAGATATGGTAAACTCTCATACCAAGTTTTAGGATGCTTATAATTATATCCCCTTAACATGTGAACCATAGTCCAATTGACCACTTCTGTTTGTCCGTCTGTTTGTGGATGGAAAGCTGTACTCTTTTTCAACCTAGTGTCCATCATCTTCCATAAAGAATCCCAAAAGTGACTAAGGAATCGATTATCCCTATCAGAAATAATTGAAGTAGGTAAACCAAAGTGTTTCCACACATGCTCAAAGAAGAGCTTTGCTGCACCGTCTCCTGTTACCGTCTTTGTACATGGAATTAATGCAATCATCTTGTTGAATCGGTCGACCACAACGAATAAATAATCATGACCAGACTTGGTCTTCGGTAACCCACCAAGAAAATCCCTAGAAATACTCTCCCAATGCCTTGATGGTACTGGTACTGGTAGATATAACCCACGTTTTCTGTTGGAAGGTTTAGATGTGCTGCACAACTTACACCCTCGAACTAACTTAGCCACATCACCTTGCATATTCGGCCAAAAGACATAACGCTTGGGAGGTTAAGTAGAGTTTTATTCATCCCAAAGTGTCCAAAGAACTCGGGAAGTGTGTGCCTCTCTCAACCACTGTAAACGATCTCCATCTTCCTCGGTATGCAAAGTAATCGACCTTTGTATAACAATCCATCTCGGAGTTCATACTCGCTTTTCAAACCACTATTTACACCTTCTAACACCTTCTTGAAGTCTTTGCTGGATATGTATGATTCCGCATACTCATGAGGGACAATTGGCTGAATTATCATGGCCACCATTAATGCTCGAACTGGAGGCCGAGATAACATATCTGCCAAGTTGTTTGTTACTCCCTTCTTGTACGTAATGAGAATATTAAAACTCATCAAGTAATACATCCACTTCATGTACCGGGCTTGTTGTAGTTTCGTTTGAGCGTGTAGATACTCCAATGGTTTGTGATCTGAATGTCCCACTACTTCTTTACCTAAGAGATACACTTGCCAATGCTTGATACATTGATATAAATAATAAAATTATTTGTCATAAGGTGCGTAGTTCTTAATAGCACCTGAGCACAATTCTGAATGGTACTCCACTGGTTTACCATCCTGTAACAACACTCCTCCCAATGTATAGTTAGAAGCGTCGGTCTCAACTTCAAAAGTACGTTGTAGGTTAGGCAATGCCAACACTGGTGCTTCTGAAATCTTTCTTTTTAGTAACTGAAAAGCGTCTTCATGGGTTTGCTGCCACTCAAATTTTTCCTTAGCTCCCGTCAAACCATGTAATGGTCCTGCAATATTCGAAAAATATCGGATAAACTTACGCAAGTAGGTGCAAGCCCCTAAGAAACTCCTGATTTCAGTTACAGTACTAGGTCTAGGCCACTTAGTGATCACCTCAACCTTCCTTGGATCAATCTTTCGTTTTCCACCACCAACAATGAATCCGAGATACACCAACTCTTCCTTCCCAAACTCGCACTTCTTTACGTTCAACTTCAGCTGGCCTTCATGTAACACTTTAAACACCTTCTCAACGTGGATGAGATGCTCTTCCCAAGTTCTGTTGTATATTAGGATATCATCCAAGTAAACAATCACAAAATCTTCTATAAAAGGTCGTAACAAATCATTCATCAAACGCATAAACGTCGCTGGAGCATTACACAAACCAAAAGGCATCACCAACCATTTGAACAAGCCTTGTTTGGTTTTGAAAGCAGTTTTCCATGTATCATCTTATCGAACTCTCATCTGGTGATATCCGAATTTGAAATCTAACTTTGTAAAGACTCGAGCTTTTTCCAACTGATCCATCATGTCGTCTATCCTAGGTAAAGGGTAACGATTCTTGATTGTAATCTTGTTCAATGCTCTATAATCAATACACATGCGCCATCCTCCATATTTCTTTGGAACCAACAACACTGCTGATCCACAAGGTGAAGCACTTGGCACTATCATTCCTAATTCTTTAAGTTCCTGGACTTGTTTCTTGATCTCATTAGATTCCTCTACGATCATGCGATAAAGACCTACATTAGGAAGAGAACTTTCCCCGGTCAACATGATCTCATGCTCCACACTCCTCTTTGGCGGTAATCCCGTGACATCTGAAAATAAATCCTTGTACTTCAACTTCAACCTTTCTAGGTCATCTTCTTGTTGTGTAGTCAAGGCTGCCAAACAAACTCTATCCGGCTTCTCCTCGAGAGAACGGATCACAAGGAGAATGAACTTTGTGCTAGCATTCCCCAACCACTTATCCTGAGTGGCTGTGATCAGACTTGCTCCCTCAAGAGGAGAATCAATAGCCCGAATCACAAAACTTTCTCCATCTTTGGTAAAGGTGTACTTTTGTTCCCTCATGTGTAGAGTTGCATCTCTATTCCATAGGTAAGGACTACCTAGTACCACCTGACAAACATCCAAAGGAACTACGTCGCATGTTACTTCGTCAATATATGACTCATCTAGAGAAAATTTGAACGTGCACTGCTGTGAAACTTGTAAGCCCCCTTCCTTTTGAAGCAATCCTAAAGGGTATGGTTTTGGATGTTTGAAAGTCTTCAAACCTAACTTCTGCACCAAAGAATTTGAAAGCAAATTCTCCTGACTTCCCGGGTCAATAACATCATCAACTAGTGAAGTTTTGACTTGCATCTTTACTGTGAAGAGTTGCTCCCTAAGATCATCTTTTGAAGGTCTTTCTTTTGCCCCTGTCATAAGAGAAAGCTTTGAATTGGGTTCCGTTAGTCCGTGGACTTCTTTTGGAGTTTGAGCGACTAGTGCTGCCTTCTTGGATTCTTTCCTCTGCAACCCTTTAGGCTTTAGATGAGGGTTCTTAACCCAACACTTGTCGACTATGTGACCTGTTTGCTTGCAATGGGTGCAAGACAAACCATCCTTGTCACCTGACTTCCCTTATTCTTTGCTCTTTTCACCTCCTTTCACAGTGGTACCTCCATATTTCACCTTAGTATTTCCCTTCGAATCAGATTTCTTAAGCATGCCTTCAATGGCATTAGCTTTTATACTTGCTTCGGAGATAGTATCCACCGAAAACATCTTCAACTCCCATATATACTCATGGAATCCGGAAATATATTTCATGTAGATAACATAATCTCCCAAATCTAAGTCCAAAATCATAGCTTGATTCTGAAATTCCGAAGTATATTTTTGTACGGTTTGGTTATAAGTCTGCTTCAAGTTGTACTACTTGAACCATCTCTCCTCAAGGTAGCTGTAGGATCAGAATATCGCATCACCAACACCCTTGCGAAATCCGTAAACAACACATTGCGAAAATGTCACAGATGGATAATATAAATGACGCAATGGATGACGACAGCTTGAACACGAGAAAGATGTGAAGACCTAGCGAGATTTAGGAGTGTTGCGAGATTTAATATTTGTATACCCGCGAGAATGTCGCAAGTCAGATCCGAAAATAAAGGACGGCTTATCTGTCATCCACTATGTAATGTCTTATATAAAGAGCCGAATAGGCTTAAGAGAGGGAGAGATATTTTTCAAGTGTTGGGCAAGTTATTAAGAGAGAGAAAGTTTAGAGCGATTGTAAATTCTTTAGCTTATTTCCTTTCCATCTTGCAACATTTGTGAGTTTTAATCAAAAAAGAATATAATTGTTCATCTTAAAATGACTTGATTGTGTGAATTCTTGTGAGGGGTGTAGTGTGGGATTTCCTGCTAAAACATATGGCGCCAAAAACATGGATTGATTGAAGATTGACATTGTGATTTGAAAGAATTTGGAATAATAAAGAAGGAATTTCATATAATTTTCAACAATTCATTAAGATTGAAAAATGGCTAGAAGAAGACATACATCAAAACAACCAACAACTGTTAGAAGGAGTAGGAGACTTGCTGGAGAAAGGAGAGATGAGATGGGAATCTTCAAGAATGAATACAAGGAACAATAGAGAAAATCAAATTCAACCGCCAATTCAACGTACATCACCAATACAAAATAGAGCTGTGGATTATGACAGAGTGAGTGTACATACTTGGCGGTCAAATTCTGTAGATGAAATGGGAGAAGAGTAGCAATTAGGAGGCAATGGGCAAGAGGAGAGAGACCAAGAAGTAATTGGAGGAATAATTCATGAAAATGAAGAGATTGCAGCATTAGAGGCATTGAGGCAAACAATACATGAAGAAAGGCGGTTAGAAGCAGAAGAACATGCGAATTTGACAAGGCAAAATCATGAATTGAGGATGGAAAATATGAGATTACAAAATAGAAGGTCAAGAAGCACTACAAGAGCAAGTTCAAAATCAGTTAGAGAAGAAATAAGACAAAATTTGCCTATAGAAAATGCTAATGAAGAAACTCGAGAGGGAATACAGAATCCAGGCGAAGAACGTCGCGAAGGAAGAGAAATATTAGAAGATCCTTATATTCAGCGTGTTGAAATTCTTCAAAACGGGCAAAATGATAGAATTCAAGGAAATAGACGTCGTCAGGGGCGAAATAATCAAGATGGCGAAGAAAATCAGGAAGAAGTAAGGAGAATATTAGATGGGAGAGAAATACAAAGAAATGAGCGAGCAATTGAGAATGAAATTGAAAGACACTATACTGAACAAACACATTTAGCTAGCGAGAGAGAAAGACTAAGAGAAGAAGTGGAAGAAAAAGAGCTACAAGAGGCAATTCGACAGAATAACCATGATAATCGAGAAAGGAGGCGTGAGCGAAATCGCAATAATGCTAATATCAATGAAGAATATGATAGAGTACAAAGGAGAACTGAAAGGCGGCAAAGAGGAGAAAATGAGAGATATGACGGTGTGGAATTAATGAAAGAAGTGAAAGAGAAGATCGCAGAGAAAGACGAGAGGAAAATGATGAACAAGAAAATCAAAACAGAGATGAACGCAGGAGAAGAGAGGCGGAGTTGAAAAGACCAATGGATCCAAATTCTGGTATAAATGAACAAATTTTGAGAGAGTTAGCGGAAATGTGAGGAATGATAAATAATAAAAGAGGAGGAGGTAAGAGACAATTGGATGAAGCCATAAAGGAAGCTGCGAAAACTCCGTTTACACAAGAAGTACAATTAGGAGGAATACCCCCAAAATGCAATTTACCTGCGTTAACCAGTATTTTTGATGGAACAACTTGTGCAATCCAACACATCAAAGCTTATGTGAGATGTATGCTACAATGGGAGAACCATGATGCAATATTATGCAAGTATTTCACATCAAGTTTAACAGGAGAGGCATTAAAATGGTTTGAAGGTTTGCCAAAGAATACTATAACATCTTTCAACCACTTGCAAGCTATATTTTTAGGAACATATATAAGTAACAATTCCTCGCGACCTGGCATTGAAGATGTATTTGGGCTGAAGCAAAGGGTTGGCGAAAGTTTGAAGCACCTAACTGTGAGATGGAAGATCATGTGTAGTGATATGGCTGGTCGTGTGGACGAAAGATATCTCATTCTATCATTCATCAATGCTATGTTCGCAACCAACCTGTTATACATTCAAATTTTCAGAATCAAAAATACAATCACAATGACTGAGTTGCGAGAACTTCATGAGGAATATATTGCTCTTGAGGAAAAGCAAAATGAGATGGAATCATACCCCATTGCAAACACAAGTTCAAGAGCAGCGAATGCAAGCTTGTTACCCAAGTTAATAAATACAGTAGCGAGCACCTCGCAAGGGAAACAAGAGAGGATAATGGGAGATAGTCAGCAAAAGCTAGTAGCTATGGGGAGCCGTGATCAAGAAGAATTCGAGAGAGAGAGAAACTTCTATAGCCGTAGTGGAAATAACAAAATCCAAAGACTTGATCAGCCACAAGATACTTATGGAGGTCATCAGCCACAAGAAACTTATGGAAGTCATCAGCCGCAAGGAACTTATGGAGGTCAGAGGCAAAACTATCACAGAGGACAACGAAATCCTAAGATAATATGGGAAGAAATCAAAATGCCACCTTTGAATGCTAGTGTGGAGAAGATATGGGAAGCTATAATCCTAATGGAAAACATACCCGCACCATGGAACATGGGGAGTGAACCACCTCCAAGCTACATAAGTAATGAATTTTGCTCTTATCATCATTTCCATGGACATACAACAAATGACTGCAGAAATATAAAGAGAATCATTTTTAGGATGATAGATCAGGGAAAATTAAATCACTTTCTAATAGGACAAACGCAAACTCAAGCATTACCACCTCCTCCAGATATTCACAAGCCAAACACAGCAAAAGAATGAGAAACATTTGTGATTGAAGTTGGCGCAAAGGCAAAGAATCTATTTGTAACTTTATCATACACTCATACAAGACGATTGAAGATTTTCACGATAACACTCTCAGCAGGGTTTTCGCAAGAGATGCCGATGATAGAGAAATAATGAACATTGCGAAGACATCGCCACTGGAAGAATGGCAAAAGCAGACTATCTCTTTTACCGCAGAAGAAGTACCTGAGGGTGGAGAAATGCACGAGAACACATTAGTGGTAAGATTGGAGATCAACCCAAAACCTAGCGAGGATGAAGATGATGAAGCTGAGAATTCATGGGCAATCAACAGAATTTTGATCGATACTGGAAGTTCCGTGAATATTCTTTTTTATCATACTTATAAAACTATGGGAGGGAAAGATGAAGATCTAATACCTTCAACGTACAAAATCTATGGTTTTAATGGTACTGCAAATAAGCCAAAAGGAGAAGTTCATATGCGAATTCCACTGAAAGGATTATCTTCTAAAATTTTATTATGTGTAGTTGATGCGGAATCACCATACAACGCACTGATTGGACGAACTTGGTTACATGAGATCTTAGGTGTGGCATCGACTTTCCATCAATGTATCAAGTTCCATCATCCCACTGGTGTTGGCATCATTAAAGGAGATTGGGTTGAAGGAAATAAGTGTTATGAAATTGATATAGAATCCTGCAAAGAAAGAGCTGCAAAGAAGAAGAATTGGAAACACAACATCAAAGAAAAACAAAGAGGTGAAAGATTAATGGTAGATGTAATAGAACAGAGAGAGGAAGAAATGCTGCGAAACCAATATATGATGAAGATAGGAAGTGGCGAAGGCTTCGCAACATACAAGAAAATGACAGGAAAATTCAAAAATGCAGAGGCGGAAAGTAGCAGAAATAAGAGACTTAAAGAATGAATGTACTTGTTGACTGTCGAAGAAGAAATTGGGAGGAGAAAGAAAAATGTATGATGGGTTTGATCTTAAAAAAAAAAAAGAATAACAGAGATGAGGTTGCGAAAGGAAGTTGATATGCAGAAGAAGAGAATATATTTTTATGAAATATAAAGATGTGATTGCAAAATTACAAAAGAATTTATATGTAGAAGAATCAACAAATTAATCAGACAGAGGCGAACCAACTATGACGTACACCCTAGTTCGCGAAATCAAAATTTCGTAAGAGGCAAATGTAAGACCTAAAGTGTGTCATAGAAGGGGTACCTATTGCATGGCTCGGGGAAAAGGTTACACCGCCCCGGAACTCCGAGTCATGGAGAATTGGGGTCAATAAAGCCCATCCGGGGAGATACCTTGGATTTTCAATCTAAGCTTATGACTTAGATTGGACGACCGAGGGTCTCTTCTAAGGAGTCGACATTTGACCAAGGCGCCGAGGTACACGGTTGATCCAAGAGTGCCTGGGGCATTTGAAGTGTATCGGCCATTCTTGGCAAGTCTCGGCATATCTTTGCACTCGCCCGAAGAAAACTCCACTTAGGGTGCAGTCTCGTAACCATAAGACCTATAGGCAAAAGGGATAAGAGGTTGCGAAAACAACTGGTTGTTGTTAAGACCGGATGTGGGGAGATAGCCTTGTATGGCAGAAGTACGCCTCCTTGAAGGGGCAACCAGGGAGATGATAACGGCGGCACCCTCCATTAGGGAGCTGATAAGTGTCTTAAGACGCAAATGTCATGAGGCTTTATTTCCGCAAGGAAATTTAGGCTTGTCATATTTGTGCGACAATCCTGAAGAGGCAATAATACAAAAGATAAAGATAAGACGAGATCAATGGGTCAGTACATGAAAATGTAAGGATGTCCTGCGATTTCGTCGCAAGACGGCAATGTCATGGGGCTTTATCTTCGCAAGAATTTTTAGGCCTGTCATATTGTCGCAACAAAAATATCTTGCAGAGGCAACAATACTAAAGAAATGATAATGCAAGATCAATGGGTCATTACATGAAAGTGTAAAGACGTCCTGCGATTTTGTCGCAATGAAAAGGAGTGGCACAGTAAGACCTTTAACTAGGAAGGCAAAATAAGACCACATAAGGAAAAAAAAAAAATCTTGGAAGAAACCAAGGTTTCCTTACTTGCGAAAATCCAACAGTAACAGCTGCGAGAATGAGGCATGAACACATATCACTATTCGAAAGTAACTTGCGTAATCTCTCATTTGAAAGCAAATAACAGAGGCAAGTATGGGAATGTATAGAATAAAAACATGTTATTTGTCTTCATATGATAGATTTACGCGCTCATAAAATGAAAGGTTGATAATATATTGATTAATTGTATTGCAAAAAAGAATTATTCTTTTAACATGTGCAGAAAGGAACAACAAAGGTAAGCTTGTATCTGAAGACCCAAGAAACTCGCAGCAAAAGATTACAAAAATAGAAGATTAAAAGAATGAATGAACAAATGTTACAAAAAGAGAAAGAAGAAAACAGAATTATTTCTTGTGTGATTCTTCTTCTTCATTTTCTTCATCATCAGATCCTTCTACTTCTTCATCTTTATCAGATCTTTCTACTTCTTCGTCTGCGTCAGATTCCTCTTCTTCGCTAGCTTCGCTGTCAGATATATCCAAAGAAGGTACATTCTTAGGGATTTCATCAACGAGGCAAGGGTATGAAGAATTAGGAATGTTGTTGTCATCGCAGACCATCTTAATAGTCTGATTGCGAAAAAGAGTAGCATCATTCTTGAAATTTGCAACTGTAATTTGTAGTTGCCTCTTCAATCTAGAATATTTATCATTTCGAGAAGAAATATCCTTTGCGAGCTGCTCCTTCTCAGATTCAAGTTCTTCAATTCTTTTGCGAAATCTCTCTTCAGCCTTTGCGAACATATGGCAATGAATCAGCAACTTAATGACAACTTCATAAAAAACAAAAAATTAAATAAAGAAAAATGATCATCAACCTTCTTTGTCAGAAATCATATCCTTAATCAAGGCCGTATGCTCAGCATGAAGACTAACGTTAACACCTAAATTATTTCTGGCATCATCTAGAACCTTCGCATCCCAAACGAATTAATCGTCATTGTTTATGAGAAGAAGGGAGCGAATTTGATTCTCTCTTTCGCTAAGAATAGCATTTTCATGGATGAATTCATCTCGTTCAATTTGAACTTCAAGAAGATTTTTTTGGAATTTCGCTAATGCTTGAGCACCTTGACTAGTAATGCGATCTTTGTCATCTATGAGATCACTGACTTTCTTCCTTAAAGTATTAATTTTCTCTTTAGAACTAAGATATAGACGTTTAAATTGGTTGGCTAAGCCTAAACTAGATCTATGATCAATTTCTAAGAGGCGAAATCTGGATTGAAGTTCGTTTAGAGGAAGAGATTTAATCTTGTGATTTGAAAAACTATTCAAAGAATCGTTGAGGTGATCAAGGAGGGCATTGTTATCCATAGGATCGTGGAATGTGTGAAGAAGAATGGCTTCATCAGAAAGGTTATAAACGTATGCGAAAATGGTAAGTCAGTTAAGGGAAGATAATGAGAGAGAAAAAAAAACAAAGGAAAAGAGAAAAGTCTCATACCATAAAGCTGTTGGTTGGCACTCTGAAGACTAGAAATCTTATTCTTCTGAGTGGAAGACTCAGCTTTTAATTGCTTGGTTTTCTCGCGAAGATTAGCAACTTCAGTTTCCAATTCTTCATTTCTCTTGCGAAGAACAGCAGCTTCAGCCTCCAATTCTTCATTTTTCTTGCGAAATTGAAATTTTTTTTTTTCGAGAATACTGCGCCTTTTCTCAAGATCTGAGGCAACAACAAAGGAAGCTCTCCCGGACTATAAAGGAAAGCCAAAAAATTATCAAGATATAACTTAAAATTGAAATTATGAAGACATAAAGGAACAAAGACATACCAAAACACCAAGCGCATTTAGGAAGCTGGGAGTCACTGATCTGGAGACCCAATGAAGAGAATCATCACCCTCTAGTAAAGGAGCATCACAGATACTCGCGAGAGCTTCGCACGTACTAGAAAAACGATCATCTCCAATTCCTTGCATGGAGTCAGAGAAGATGCTAGACAGTTGCGCCATAGAAGATTCAGTTGGAGGATTCTCCTTTGCGAGAGAAATATCAACATCATCATTATCTTCATTAGAATTTTCGTTGGATTGAGGGTTTGAAGAAGAAGGGGAATGAATCTTTCGTTTCTTAGAAGGTGGAGCAGTAGACTTCTCCATGCGAAGAGAACCTTTACCTTTACCTTTACCTTTGGTCTTCGCAACCTTATGATCTTCTTCTTCTCCAACAACTTCAGCATCAACCTCGCACACGAATGAAGATAAGAAACAGAGGCAATAATATTGTTAAAAATAATAAAGAAAAGTATTTCTTACTTCATCCGTGATCGAACGGAATGCTGCTAGGGTACTTTCCTTAGCATTTCTTTTGTAACTCTTCCTCAACTTGATAATCTGGAAATTTCGCAAGATTAATAGGTATAAAAAGGAGTGAAGATTACAAATTGAGCGAAATTTAAGAGGCATACCTCTTTTGATTTCTCAGGCCAATTAAAAACCCAAGGCTGATAATTGGCGAGATTCGCAGGGAAAACATTTGAACCTGAAATATAAGGTCCGTTCAAAAGTAGCGGAAAGACGCACCATTTGTCGTCTTTGGAATGTCGAGGAACATTGTTTTTGCCAGAATGCCAATCGATATCCTGCATAAGTATTTTATCGCTGGGAACATTTTCTCTTCTCTTCAAACGTGCACCCAGCGAGTTCTATCGTTCTTCATGTTTATTATTTCATAGTTTTCGAAGAAACTCTCTACTGAATACTTCTCAGCGAATATCTCTAAGTCCTCAAATTTAGGATCTCTGACTTCTTTGGGATAAAGAGATCCCTTACCAGCACCACGGTTGGCGAACTCAAGCATTAAGCGGATACAATCCCCGCTCAATTGGTAGATGGCTCGCGAGAATTTCGCATGAGAAAGAATTTCATAAAATAAGGGAAGATCAGGGTCATAGAGAGGAATGGGAAGACCAGTGAGAATCTGACCTAGCGAAATTATGATTTTTTGATCATCACAATGATGATCAAAAACAGTTTGGCAGAGAGAATGGATTTAGATTCTTGATTGGTAATAGTGGATAATGTGAAACCTTTATCTTGCAAATCTTTTTGAACTTCTTCCAAAAGATTTTCATATCTACGACCAACTGGAGGTATCTTTTAGAGTATGGGAATGAAGAGAAGATTGAAGATCAAAAGAAGTAAAAAGAAGAAGATTTACAGTAGCAGAAGCGAAAGTTACAGAGAGATGAAGAAGAGAAATCGTGGAAAAAAGAAGAAGAGAGGAGTAAAAGAGATATATATATAGAGAAGGATTCTCGAAAAGGAAAACACATTTAATGTGAAGAGTAGACATGAACGGTTGAGAAATGACGGTTGAAAAAGACGTGTCAAGAGATGGATGGAAGAAGAGATACGTGTAATAAATTTTGTGTAAAAGTACGGAGTCATGTCAAAACAGATAAGTATGAAAGAATGAACAGTTGCGGCATTTTGAAAATATTAGTTCTCATGACATTCTCTCCTTCGCAGAGAAGACATGAGAAGAGGCAAGATGTAGGATCAGAATATCGCATCACCAACACCCTTGCGAAATCCGTAAACAACACATTGCGAAAATGTCGCAGATGGATAATATAAATGATGCAATGGATGACGACAGCTTGAAAACGAGAAAGATGTGAAGACCTAGCGAGATTTAGGAGTGTTGCGAGATTTAATATTTGTATACCCGCGAGAATGTCGCAAGTCAGATCCGAAAATAAAGGACGGCTTAGCTGTCATCCACTATGTAATGTCATATATAAAGAGCCGAATAGGCTTAAGAGAGGGAGAGATCTTTTTCAAGTGTTGGGCAAGTTATTAAGAGAGAGAAAGTTTAAAGCGATTGTAAATTCTTTAGCTTATTTCCTTTCCATCTTGTAACATTTGTGAGTTTTAATCAAAAAGAATATAATTTTTCATCTTAAAATGACTTGATTGTGTGAATTCTTGTGAGGGGTGTAGTGTGGGATTTCCTGCTACTACAGTAGCCAACCGGATAAAACTGTTTCCTTACAACTGCCTTGAATCTTTTCCACGACAATACTCTTTTACATAGGTTTTGTCTTTGATAAGCTTTCCACCATGTTAGAGCATGCTTTTGTAGCTTCAATGCCGCGAAAGCAATCTTTTCCTTTGAACCATATTCAAAGAAAGAAAAATACGTCTCTAGACGTTCAATCCAATCATCCAATTTTTCTACATCGACACTCCCATGGTAAAGTGGAATATCAACGCGAAAATCGATTTTCAGATTCTTACCATGAGTTTTAATTGATGAAGGACCTTTAGGAAGCTCGCTTCCCTTGTTTTTGTCATCCTCATCTTCTTTATCATCATCATCTTCTTCTTCTTCTTCCGATTCGTCTTCTTCCGAATCATCTTTTTTCGAAGCTGCAGGTGAAGGTGTAACCTTTTTCTTTGCCTTCTTCTTAGGTGTATGAGAACAAATACATTCACTCAATTCCTGAAGGGTAACTTGAATAAACTTCATGTCTATTTGCAACGTAGCCACCTTTTCTTCCATAGTTTGTGGTTCGCCTTCCTTAGGATCATTATCTGACTTTTTCATACTTGATCTCCTTGTTTTCTAAACATATTCTTGCTTCTCGAGTACCTCACCAATCTTTATGTAGAGAGATCTAGTGAAAACCATAAACCACAGGGATTTACCCTAGAAACTAACCTTGCTCGTGATGCCAACTTGATACGTATTGATCTCTATACCTTGGTAACTATTACTATAAAGGCGGAATTCAGAATAATAATAGACGAGAAACTTAGAACACAGAACACAAGTAGTAATTCAAAGAAAATATCTTCTCTAGATTATGAACAAGAAAACGATTACAATTCTCTCTTTGTTACGCTCACAATCTCTCTAAGCAGTGGATTAACCTTAAACTGTTTGCTAGGTTTCTTTGTGCCTAGAATATGTCCTTATATATTAGCCAAAGCCCTCTATTTATAGCCTTCATCATACTTAGCCGACCAAGGACTTCTATTAGGAATCTATTTCCTAAACTAAGAGTATTGCCTAAAACAAAACTCTCCCCTAACTAGGAATTCTGCCTAAACAAGGATTCATGCCTAAAATAGGTTTCTTCCCTCAACTTAGCTTGAGGTTAACTAAGTTCCCTAAAGGAGTACGGATACACCTATATCATCTGCACATTGATGCAGTTGCTTATACATTGAAGAAGACTAGGTGATACTCCAAACTTTGTAGCTGCTACATGCATTTGTCTGCCAATAAACTTTGTTTTTGTGCTAAGATCGGGAAATCTTCAAAAATGCAATGGAGTGGTGAGTTGTTAAGTAACTTCGGTTTATTTTTAATTAAAAGTTTTGGTTTAAGTAGTACTTCACTTTAAGATTCAATACTTGACTCAATTTTTTTTTTTTTTTGGTGTGCCAATTGTGAAGGTGTATGAATATTCCTAGACATCAAGGTATGTTAGAAAGGCTGGTCCTGTTTAATAAGTAATACTCTCTTTTGCTTTTATAAATGGTGTCCCATCAAAGTTAGTTAAGCGGTTTCAGAAAGTTTAGTTAGCATTTGAATGTGAGTACTGCTCCAGTTAGGTTAATTTAGGATGCTGAGAAGTTGTATGTTGTATTTAACGCAAATAAGTTTCCATATCAAAAGAAAAATCAAGGCAAATAAGTTTTTATGGGATTTTTTCATCGGAAATTAATGGAACAGGATGGAAGTTTAGTTAGCATCTAAGTTTAGACGATTCTATCTTGGTGATTTAGTTCCAATCTTGCCGATTGTTTTTCCAGAATTAATCACTATTGTCATGTTATGTTTGCCGCAGAAAACTAAAGCTTCCTTTTTTTTGGATGGAGTTGTCTTTGCTTTTGATAAGGTTATGATGTTTTAAATTTTCTTGGCTTGATTTAGGGTTTGATGTGTTTGAAGAAGCTACAAGAGAAACCAACGCCTGAGTGTATTTGAATCAAAGAAAGCATTTCAGATACAACTAAAGATTCTTATGTTTGAGGAGAACTTTAAGGTAAAGATTTTTATTTTATTTTTGGTTTTGAGAGGGTCTGGAATGTGGATATTTTTTTTTGAGTGTCTTTGTATTCGTGTGTCTCTGATTTGGTTTGGTTATGATTAAGTTTTTAAATTGGTACTACTTGCCTGTGGATAGGATTTTTAACACCCATTCTCCGATCGGTTAGGGATTTTCAGAGAACAAGCTAGAAGTATTTTGGATAGGACTTATGGCCTGTGGAAGTCTGTAGCCGATATTAGGTAAGCCTTTCTCTTAATCAATTCAATTTCAAACCTCATATATATACTAATTTTCCCCATTTTCCCCCCATTTTTCAAATTTTACGGTTTGTATAAAAATCATTGTTGTTGTACATTCATGAAACTTCATTGCACATTTACCATGAACTCTGTGTTGTTAGTTATGTAGTTTTTGATACTGGATCGTGGTATGTACTTAGTCCCATGCAACATTTCACATTATGCACGTTACTTATTAATTGGATGAAACTATTGTCTCTCATTGAAATTGTTTGTCTCTCTTTGAAAATGTTTATCTATTTTTGATTGAATGCTTCTGTGCTATGTATTCCAAAAAAGTTCCTCAGAAATTTTTTGGAATGCCATCTCAGGAAGTTACTGCATTTCTGGGACCAGTTCCCCTAGCCAAGGAGTCCATTAGGAATACCCACGTCTCAAGTATATAAACTACATTGAGTAGCTAGCTCTCATTCATCAGGTATCGTCCTACCATGATGTAATGTTGTAGTCAGACTTTATAGAATAAAAATTTGTATGTTTTATTTTGGTGCGATTAAATAATTCAATTGAGGAAGTATACTTGCCTACCATAACGAAGTGAATATGAATATTCGTATTATCTACAAACCATTAAATGAATAGAAGCACGGAATGACGGGATGAGGCATCCGAACTTTGTTTCATATACCCAAAAAGATCATTTATACGTTTTCAGCCAATTCGTTTGATTTATTGGTTTTGTCCATGCACTTTTTAGTCATCCAGAAGAGGTAAACAACAATGGTATATGGCACCAGAATCGCCACTTTGTACTCGAATGCAGATATTTTTTGGTCTGTGTACATGTATTCATGGCATGGGGCTGCCAGTGTGTGGCGCAATGGCAGTGTATCCGACATCCAGGTTAGAATTCTGCATATTTTATTCATTCTCCTTCTCACATATAATAATTGTCTACACTGCAGAATTTAGTTGTTAGTCATACGAATCATTATGCTCGCAATTCGACTCTGTTAATATTTGCAGATTTGAATGCCACATTAAGAATGTATAAATTGCAATACGAAGCATGTAAGATGGTCAATCTTTATGTATCTTCCTGAAGTCAGCAAATCAACTCAATTTATTTATATATAGTCCTTATCTACCAGTGATGTTTGCTTTTTTCTTCATCAAAATTTTCTTCTAAATTATGTTAGATAAACAGATGTCTGGCTTTCCTCTATGCTGGACAGGCATCACAGAAATGGGAAAAGGAAATTCAGCAGGATTGGAGACTTCTAGAAAAGGATTTACCTGGTGGGTTAAATTGCTGATTCTCTCAATTTTTTTAATAACTTGAAGTTTCCAGTAGAATATTAGACCACCAGTGTCTGCATATGCTATCTGGTAATGCTTGGTTTTGGAATGCTTTGTTATTAGCACGTAAATGCATCAATAAAGTAGTACCAACGTTTGTTATGGATATCTTTCTCTCTAGTTCATGATTAGAAGCTGAGCCTGTTGCTGAATTGACGTGATACGCTGAATCTGATCCCTTTAGAAATTCTCATGATGTATGCAGTGATACGCTGAATCTGATCCCATCTCATATTTTTGTCTTTTGTTCATGTCGGAAACTATATTTGTTAGAGTTTATGAAGGGAGATTGGATCTTGTAAGGGTCGTGATTGTAGGTGCAGCTGTCACTCCTTATCACGACGGCCTCTTTTTCTTTTATGTCTACTTTCCCCATCTTATTTATTGACTTTAGGCAGTTTTAAGCTTCTTGGCATGGAACGTTAAAATATTCAATGGTGTAACTCTAGGAAATTATTTCTTAAATAATTTCTTGCAATTCATTGCTTCTGAATCTAGTGATCATCAATTGTAGGGAGCTCTAATACTAACTCATTTCATGTTTTTGAACATTGAATCAAATTGTAGAATAACACCAAAGAATTAGAGAAAATGTAATAAAGTTATGGAGTTTGCAGAAAATCAAAATAATTACGGTTTACAAAGAATTTGACAGTTCATTCTTTCATGGTTGGGGATGCCGAGTCTTTTTCATATCTCTGGGGAGATTTCATACTTTGAATATTCAAAATCATCAATTTTGTGCAAATTTAACTTTTTTGTTTAGATAGGTAAATGTAAATGTTGATACGCAGGAAAATATTTAGTTGTTGTTTCATAGTTGTTGAGGTCTTTACAAACCAATATGATGAATTAAGAAGGTCGGAACACGTTCAATTGCATATATGAAATCTTTATATTGCCCATTTCTTTATATTGCCCATTTATATACAGGTCATCAATTTGATTCGCTCAGTGCAGATCTGTTGGTCGAATTAGTTGAATGGTTGTTAATTTCTCTCGGTGATTCTGCTCGTTGGTATCTTTTCTTAGACCTATATTCCATGGATTTGTTGAATGGGAATTGCTGAGTAAAATCATCTTGAGCATGGCTGCAGGATACCTTAGGATCTATGAAATAGCCCCTGCTATTTTTGGAGGTACGCATCTTTCCTAAACCTACAACTTTCACCACGAGATGTCGCATGACCTTGAGAACATATCCTTCAACTCACTTAAAGTTTAATATATAGAGAGAGTATTTGCAGGGTAAATATCCTGAAGGTGCAAATAGGTATCCCAATAACTATGGAGAGTTCCCAATTTTCTTGAAAGTTTACTTAAAAGGTTAAGGAAACCCTAATAATAACGGACATGATTTCCCAATAATATTATAGGGTTTTTCTTATTATTTAGGTTAGCTTTTCCCTCTTCATATTTGTCACCAATTTGGCTCTCTCTGGCTGTTCATGTATGTGCTAACTATGTGGTAGTAAGTTTATTTTGAATTAATTCTAGAAAATGTCATCAGAGTTCACGGCCAACCCACAATAAGTATCAGATTCCAAAAAGGTAGTTTGATTTTTTGAAGTGCATCTTTTTATTTTTTCTTGCCGTAGAGATGTTGATCAAAGTCGATGATCCGAAGTTCTTAAGAATAAAGATGTAGAGGTGGTTAATAAATACGTAGGTGCCCAAAATATTTGCATGGTATATTTTATGCGTATGGTCAGTAAGTACTGTAAGTGTGGTGGATATTAATTTACCGTCGGACATGATACTTTCCTTCTTTAAACAGGTCGTCTGATGATAAATGTGTGCATTTTCATTGCATGTAGCCTAACCAGATTTTTAAGTTAAACATGGATGTATTTCATTAACTAATGGCTAATGCTACAGACATCTCCTTTGAATTTGCGGTTGCACCTAACGGTGTGTAGATGGAAATGTTTCTAGCATTAGATTATGCAGTCCTTCCACTGTAGACTGTCAGCAAAAATGAGGAGTTAGAATTCCACAGCTTCTAAATTAACCTATGATTTTGTCAATAGTCTTAAGAAGCTAAGAGAGATGTTATGAGGAGAAAGAGATTATTCATTATTTTTCATAAATTTTATTCAATTACGATCACCGCTTCGATAATACTCTTTCATAACATTAAAATGGTATAACTACGGAGTCGAATCAATTAAGTTAAAAACATTTATAATGGGTGGGTCGGTATACTTTAATCAAATATTAATTTGCATGAATTAAACGTACTTACCTATAATCAACAAGTTTCTTGAAAATAGAACGACAAGGGTTAGCAAGGTATGTTTCGACCCAAAAATAGATTTGCGATATGTTGAGAAAGGAAGTGTTTTGCATGCAAAATATATTTAGCATTTATTGTGTTCTTCTTTATCTCGGAATTTTTCGTAGTTCCTAGCTCGGTTTATCAGATAATGAACACATTTAAGCGTGGATTCAGATATCATTAATAAATCTAAATTCAAATACAACATAACAAAATGTTATGAGCATTAGTATATTCTAAGTCGCTTGGAATATCTAGGATTCCCATGTCATGTGATCCGACTTAAAGTTGGTATGCTAATCGTATTGCTAGAAGATATGAGCATCAAAGAACTTGGTAAAGATTTTCATCACAAAATTGAACATAACATAAATTTATGCTCGAGCAGTGACAAGAAAAAATGATGGGCAGATGGTTAGTTTAATGAGGATACATGCTACTAAATCTAATGATGGATTTGAAATTCTTCTGAGCCGATTGCAGTTTTCTGTCGAAACACGCTATGCATGTCGTGGAAACTTATGAAATATATAATGGATAGACCATATTATCCATGATGTAAACAGCAACATGCAAAAATAAATTAGAACTACTGCAATCCATTTTTTAAACTTAAATAATAAATTTTATTTGATCAATTTTATGGCCCATAAACACTCTGTTTGATCAAGTTTGGAGAGCCTAATATTCGTCGCTTTTGTAAGACATTGATTTAAGCGATTTCCAGTTCGTAAGGAAGACACCAAATGACGTATTAAGTATGATTCCCATTAATCCATGCATGCAAACATAATTTAAATCTAAATTTCGACTTCAGCATACGAACAAACATGAGAGGAAAATGGAGGCAAACATGAGGGGAAAATTGAGGCTCCAGTTAAGAGCACTCTTAATTTGCATTTCGTGTAGAAAAATTGGTTAGCTAAAATCTACGGGCATGATCACTAAAATCAGTTATCTTACTATATTAATATCTCTAGAAAAATCTAAAATATATCTTATTGTATTTAGATGCTAACAAATACTCCTTCCTCCCTCAAGTAGATGACCCCTTTAATTTTTTTTATACAAGACAGTTGGACCCCGGTCCCTACCTGAACCAAGCCAGTCGGACTGGCTCCACTGCCAGACCGAACCCGTCATAATCCAACACTACAACTACACTATTACAAATAATCCCCCGTCCTTGAATATATGACCTATTTACTTTAAAATTTTGTCCCGGTACATTAAAACATGAGGATATTTCTAAATTTATCATTTTAATTGATTGTTGTTAGTATAAGAAATATGTATAATATGATAGTGATGTTATATCTGTTACCTAGGTGTTTTAAAATGCTTCCCGACGGTATAAAATTTTTACGAATATCCGTGGTACAGTTATAGGGACAAATATTTTCTAAGTTTTACGTATTATTATCCATAAGGGTATACTTATAAACATTACTTGAAAATACATATTTTCAAACTTAAACTTGGTCATCAATTTAGAGACGAGTATTTGTTTCCTTAGCATGTAGGATACTACTCCAAGACTCCAAGCTAAGTAAAAACATAGCATGTAGGATCTATGCAAACAGAACTAAAAATAACGTTACTAGTTATTGAAGTTGTGTTCCTTTTTTAATACCGTATATATCTACATTCACCATATATAAATGTTATGCTACAAGGATTAAAACTAACGATGAAAATATGGAAAAACAAATTTTAAAACACATATAAACAGGGAATTTTTATCCTAGCTTTTACAAAACTTCATTCTCCGAGCTCGCACAGAAAAAAATCAGCAAAATGTGAGAAGGAAACTAGCACTACAAGTTAAAGTATTTATTAGGGAATTGGTTAAAAGGGCATGGTTGTTTGTTTGTTTGATGTATAGAGATGATTGCATTTTTTTTCTTTTTCTTTTTGTGCGAGATCAGATGAAAAATAAGTGGCTAATTCTTTTCTTTTCTTGCTGAGCCGCAGTTTCTGCGGTAGAATGCCAGTAAATTCCTGTTTGCTATAATTCCATAGTTCATTATTCCCAAATTTCATATTCGCCTATTTTTTAGTTATTTTATATTCACCTATATTATTTATACCATACCTAATAGAACACTGAAAACAGAGAAACTAGATACATGCTTACATTAAGCCAAAAGAAATTCCTTATTTCAAAGACAGAATCAAGGATCAACAAGACATTCGAATCCAACATTTAATCAACAATCATATCAAGGAGATTTTCAACTGGTACCTGGTACAAGAAAAGTCTGGGTGAATATTCACCAGATAGTTCTTTTCCCTGAAAGTATCATCAAATACCAAGATAAAAATTTGCAGTATCGGATTTTACAGTACTTAGAGAAAAGATAGATAAGAGAACAGATTTAATATGTAATATATCAAACAATATACAGTAAGAATATTTATTTATATACAATAAGAATATCAAAACTTAGTAGTTTTTAACGGATGTTGTTCGTATCTTAAGGTGAAACATAAAAAAAACGAAACCGATACACATGCACGTGATTTCTAATACAAAGCCATAGTGGAATTTTGATACGGGTAACTCTATGGGATAATCTGACCACCCAATTCTAAGTGAAACATAAAAAACGGTGGAAACCGATCGAACACATGCACGTGATTTCTAATACAAAGCCATAGTGGAATTTTGATACGGGTAACGTGGTGAATCGTGGCTCGCCGGAAAATGCCCAGCCATCCTTGGGGAGTTCGTGGCTAGCGCACCCCTAACTATGGGATAAGACCTATCGGTAGGTACCATATGGCTTGCTTGTGTTCTAAGATGGCAGCGAATTCCAGCCAATTCTAGAAGTGATTAGCATTTTGAAACCGGGGCTGGGTTTTATGTTGATTTGATGCCTAAGCCAAAGGATACAAGCTTAGAAATTTTGAAGCGAACTTCGCTTTTGCAGGTTGCATTAGGTGCTCCGAGGTTGTATTTTGCCCTACGAACCACTTGTCCCGAGTAACTCGTGTTTTGATGGTGTTATTCTATGAAAACTATTTTGGGAAACTTGGGTTTTCACGGTGCGATTTCACGCAAACTTGTGGGATTCCCCTTGATTTCAACATTTAATAATAATAATAATAATAATAATAACTTCAACAATAGTTAAGCAATTTCAAAGAATGTGTAAAATTTAAATTAAATTGTGTTTAACAACATATTTTAATATAGACTGAATGTCATAACACAATACAATATATTTGAGCCTAAATTGAAATTTTAAATTGAGCTTAACATTTTAAATTGAATGATCACATGGGAGATGTTTCTGCAGTCCAGTAAAGCTACACGAATATACATAAATCTCGATATACCAGGTTTTGAGATTTATAAAGGAATGTGCGTTATGAGAAACACATTTGAATTGATCAACTTAGTATTTTATAAATTGTTGATGATTTTAATAGTAACATGATGGCAACAAAAAATATATATCTGTAGGATCAGAATATCGCAACACCAAGACCCTTGCGAAATCCATAAACGACACACTGCGAAAATATCGCAGATGAGTAATATAAATGACGCAACGGATGACGACAGCCTGAACACGAGAAAGATGTGAAGACCTAGCGAGATTTAGGAGTGCTGCGATATTTAACATTTGTACACTTGCGAGAATGTCGCAAGCCGGATCCGAAAATAAAGGACAACTTAGCTATCAACCACTATGTAATGTCCTATATAAAGAGCTGAATAGGCTTAAGTGAGGGGGAGATCTTTTTCGGGTGAGGAGCAAGTCATTAAGAGAGAGAAAGTTTAGAGTGGTTTTAAGGTTCTTTGCTTATTTTCCTTTCCACCTTGTAATATTAGTGAGTTTTAATCAATAGAATATAATTGTTCATCTTAAAATGGCTTAATCGTGTGAATTCTAGTGAGGGGTGTAGTGTGGGATTTCCTGCTACTACATATGGCGCTAGAAACAAGGACTGATTGAAGATTGATATTGTGATTTGAAAAAAATTGGAATAATAGGGAAGAAATTTCATATAATTTTCAACAATTCATTAAGATTGAAAAATGGCTAGAAGAAGACATGCATCAAAACAACAAACAACTGTTATAAGGAGTAGGAGACTTGCTGGAGAAAGGAGAGATGGGATGGGGGAATCTTCAAGAATGAATACAAGGAACAATAGAGAAGATCAAATTCCACCGCCAATTCAGCGTACACTACCAGTACAAAATAAAACTGTGGATTACAACAGAGTGAGTGTACATACTTGGCGGTCAGACTCTGCAGATGAAATGGGAGAAGAGCAGCAATTAGGAGGCAATGGACAAGAGGAGAGAGACCAAGAAGTAATTGGAGGGATAATTCATGAAAATGAAGAGATTACAACATTAGAGGTATTGAGACAAACAATACATGAAGAAAGGCGGTTAGAAGCAGAAGAACGTGTGAATTTAACAAGGCAAAATCATGAATTGAGGATGAAAAATATAAGATTACAAAATAGGAGGTCAAGAAGCACTACAAGATCATGTTCAAGATCAGTTAGAGAAGAAATAAGACAAAATTTGCCTATAGAAAATGTTAATGAAGAAACTCGAGAGGGAATACAAAATCCCGGCGAAGAACTTCGCGAAGGAAGAGAAGTATTGGAAGATCGTTATATTCAATGTGCTGAAATTCTTCAAAAAGAGCAGAATGATAGAATTCAAGGAAATAGACACTGTCAGGGGCGAAATAATCAAGATGGCGAAGGAAATCAGGAAGAAGGAAGGAGAATTTTACGTGGGAGAGAAATACAAAGAAATGAACGAGCAATTGAGGATGAAATTGAAAGACACTACACTGAACAAACACATTTAGCTCACGAAAGAGAAAGACTAAGAGCAGAAGTGGAAGAACAAGAGCTACAAGAGGCAATTCGACAGAATAACCATGATAATCGAGAAAGGAGGCGTGAGCGAAACCGCAATAATGTTAATATCAATGAAGAGTATGATAGAGTACAAAGGAGAACTGAAAGACGGCAAAGAGGAGAAAATGGGAGATATAATAATGTGCGAATTAATGAAAGAAGTGAAAGATAAAATCGCAAAGAAAGACGAGAGGAAAATGATGAACAAGGAAGTCAAAAAAGAGATGAACGCAGGAGAAGAGAGGCGGAGTTGAAAAGACCAATTGATCCAAATTCCAGTATAAATGAACAAATTTTAAGAGAGTTAGCGGAGATGAGAGGAATGATAAATAATAAAAGAGAAGGAGGTAAGAGACAATTAGATGAAGCTATAGAGGAAGCTGCGAAAACTCCATTCACATAAGAAGTACAATTAGGAGGAATACCCCCAAAATGCAATTTGCTCACGTAAACCAAAGATTTTTGATGGAACAACTTGTGCAGTCCAACACATCAAAGCTTATGTGATATGTATGCTACAATGGGAGAACCATGATGCAATATTATGCAAGTAGTTCGCATCAAGTTTAACAGGACAGGCGTTAAAATGGTTTGAAGGTTTTCCAAAGAACACTATAACATCTTTCAACTACTTGCAAGCTATATTTTTAGGAGCATACATAAGCAACAATTCCTCGCGACCTGGCATTGAAGATGTATTTGGGCTGAAGCAATGGGTTGGCGAAAGTTTGAAGCATCTAACTGAGAGATGGAAGACAATGTATAGTGATATGGCTGGTCGTGTGGACGAAAGATATCTCATCCTATCATTCATCAATGCTATGTTCGCAACAAATCAGTTATACATTCAGATTTTCAGAATCAAAAATAAAATCACAATGACTGAGTTGAGAGAACTACAGAAGGAGTATATTTATCTTGAGGAAAAGCAAAATGAGATGGAATCATACCCCATTGCGAACACAAGTTCAAGAGCAGCGAATGCAATCTTATTACCCAAGTTAATAAACACAGTAGCGAGCACCTCGCAAGGGCAACAAGAGAGGGTAATGGGAGATGGACAGCAAAAGCTAGTAGCTATGGGGAGTCGTGATCAAGAATAATTTGAGAGAGAGAGAAACTTCTATAGCCGTGGTGGAAATAAGAAAATCCAAAGACTAGATCATCCACAAGAAACGTATGGAGGTCATCAGCCGCAAGGAACTTATGGAGGTCAGAGGCAAAACTTTCACGAGAGGGACGAAATCCTAAGATAATATGGGAAGAAATCAAAATGCCACCTTTGAATGCTAGTGTGGACAAGATATGGGAAGCTATAATCCTAATGGAAAACATACCCGCACCATGGAACATGGGGAGTGAACCACCTCCAAGCTACATAAGTAATGAATTTTGCTCTTATCATCATTTCCATGGACATACAACAAATGACTGCAGAAATATAAAGAGAATCATTCTCAGGATGATAGATCAGGGAAAATTAAATCACTTTCTAATAGGACAAACGTAAACTCAAGCATTACCACCTCCTCCAAATATTCACAAGCCCAACACGACAAATGAAAGAGAAACATTTGTGATTGAAGTTGGCGCAAAGGCAAAGAATTTTTTTTTTTTTAACTCCATCGTACACTCATACAAGACGATTGAATATTTTCACGATAGCACTCTCAGCAGGGTTTTCGCAAGAGATGCCGATGATAGAGAAATAATGAACATTGCGAAGACATTGCCACTGGAAGAATGGCAAAAGCAAACTATTTCTTTTACCGCAGAAGAAGTACCTGAGGGTGGAGAAATGCACGATAACCCATTGGTGGTACGATTGGAGATCAACCCAAAACCTAGCGAGGATGAAGATGATGAAGCCGAGAATTCATGGGCAATCAACAGAATTTTGATTGATACTGGAAGTTCCGTGAATATTCTTTTTTATCATACTTATAAAACTATGGGAGGGAAAGATGAAGATTTAATACCTTCAACGTACAAAATCTATGGTTTTAACGGTACCGCAAATAAGCCAAAAGGAGAAGTTCATATGCGAATTCCACTGACAGGATTATCTTCTGAAATTTTATTCTGTGTGGTTGATTTGGAAACACCATACAACGCACTGATCGGACGACCATGGTTACATGAGATCTTAGGTGTGGCATCGACTTTCCACCAATGTATCAAGTTCCCCCATCCCACTAGTGTGGTCATCATAAAGGGAGATTGGGTTGAAGGAAAGAAGTGTTATGAAATAGATATAGAATCTTGCGAAGAAAGAGCTGCGAAGAAGAAGAATTGGAAACACTACATCAAAGAAAAACAAAGAGGTGAAAGATTAATGGTAGATGTAATAGAACAAAGAGAGGAAGAAATGATGTGAAACCAAAAAATGATGAAGATAGGAGGTGGCGAAGGCTTCGCAACAGACAAGAAAACGACGGGAAAATTCAAAAATGCAGAGGCAGAAAGTAGCAGAAGTAAGAGACTTAAAGAATAAATGCAGTTGTTGATTGTCAAAGAAGAAATTGAGAGGAAGACGAGAAATGTAAGTTGGTTTCAAAAAAAAAAAAAAAAAAATCTTTCTTATGAATAGCAGAGATGAGGTTACGAAAGGAAGTTGATTTAAGGAAGTTGATATGCAGAAGAATAGAATATATTTTATGAATATATTCTTGTCCTGCGAAAGAATCATTGCGAGATTGCACAAAATAAAGAAAGAATATGCGAAAATCTCGCACAGATAATGACAAGAGATAATCAAAAATCAATAACATATCACAAAGGGGCGAACCTGCTATGGTGTACACCCTAGTTCGCGAGATCAAAATTTCGCAAGAGGCAAATGTAAGACCTAAAGTACATCATAAAAGGGGGTACCTGTTAACATGGCTCAGGGAAAAGGTTACACCGCCCCTGGAACCTGAGTCATGGAGAATTGGGGTCAATAAATCCCATCCAGGAGAGGTACCTTGGATTTTCAATCTAACCTTATGACTTAGGTTGGACGACCGAGGGTCTCTTCTAAGGAGTCAGCATATGACCAAGGCGCCGAGGTACACGGTTGAGCCAAGAGTGCCTGGGGCATTTGAAGTGTCTCAGCCATTCTTGGAAATTCTCGGCATATGCTGCACTCGGCCCGAAGAAAACTCCACTTAGGGTGCAATCTCGTAACCATAAGCCCTATAGGCAAAAGGGATAAGAGGCTGCGAAAATAACTGGTTGTTGTTAAGACCAGATGGGGGGAGCTAGCCTTGTATGGTAGAAGTACGCCTCCTTGAAGGGGCAACCAGGGGAAAGATAAGGGCGGCACCCTCCATTAGGGAGCTGATAAGTGTCTTAAGACACAAATGTCATGAGGATTTATTTTCGCAAGGAAATTTAGGCTTGTCATATTTGTGCGACAATCCTGAAGAGGCAATAATACAAAAGACAAAGATAAGACGAGATCAATGGGTCAGTACATGAAAGTGTAAGGACGTCATGCGATTTCGTCGCAAGACGACAATGTCATGGGGATTTATTTTCGCAAGAATTTTTAGGCCTGTCATATTGTCGCAACAAAAATTTCAAAGAAAGAGTTAAGGCAAGATCAATGGGTTTTTGCATGCAAATGCAAAGACGTCCTGCGATTTTGTCGCAATGACAAGAGGTGGCGCAATAAGACCTTTAACTAGGAAGGCAAAATAAGACCACATAAGAGAAAAAGAAAAAAGGAAATCTTGGAAGAAACCAAGATTTCCTTACTTGCGAAAATCCAGCAGTAACAGCTGCGAGATTGAGGCATGAACACATAACATTATTCGAAAACAACTTGCTTAATCTCTCATTTGAAAGCAAATAACAGAGGCAAGTATGGGAGTGTATAGAATAAAAACATGTTATTTGTCTTCATATGATAGATTTACACACTCATAGTATGAAAAGGATTGACAACGTATTGATTAACTATATTGCAAAAAAGAATTGTTCTTTTTAACTTGTGCAGAAAGGAACAACAAAGGCAAAGCTTATATTGGAAAATCCAAGAAATTCGCAGGAAAATGTTACAAAAATAGAAGAGTGAAAGAATGAATGTACAAATGTTACAAAAAGAAAAAGAAGAAAGTAGAACTATTCCTCATTTGATTCATCTTCGTCAGATTCCTCTTCTTCGCTAGCATCGCTATCAGAGATATCCAGAGAAGGCACGTTCTTGGGGATTTCTTCAAGAAGGCAAGGATATACGGAGTGGGGAATGTTGTTGTCGTCACAGACTGTCTTAATAGTCTGATTGCGAAAAAGAATAGCATCATTCTTAAAATTCGCAACAGTAATTTGAAGTTGCTTCTTCAGTCTGGAATACTTATCATTTCGAGAAGAAAGATTCTTTGCGAGCTGCTCTTTCTCAGACTCAAGTTCTTCAATCCTCTTGCGAAATCTCTCTTCAGCCTATGCGAACATGCGATGATGGATCTGTAACTTAACAATAATTTCATGAAAAGCAAACAGTTAGATAAAGAAGAACAATTAACAACCTTCTCTATCAAAAATCATATCTTTAACCAAGGCAGTATGCTCAACTTGAAGACTAACGTTAACACCTAAGTTATTTATGGCGTCATCTAGAACTTTCGCAGCCCAAGCGAATTCATCATCATTATTTATAAGAAGAAGGGAGCGAATTTGACTTTCTCTTTCACTAAGCATAGCATTTCTGCGATTGGATTCATCTCGTTCAATTTGAACTTTAAGAAGAGTCTTTTGAAATTTCACTAATGCTTGAGCACCTTGACTAGCGATGCGATCTTTGTCATCTATAAGATCACTGATTTTCTTTCTTAAAATATCAATTTCCTCCTTAGAACTAAGATATAGACGCTTAAATTGGTTGGCTAAGCCTAAACTAGATCTATGATCAACTTCTAAGAGGCGAAATTTGGATTGAAGTTCATTTAGAGAAAGAGATTTAATCTTGTCATTTGAAAAATTGTTCAAAGAATTGTTGAGGTGATCAAGAAGGGCATTATTATCCATAGGATCAGGTAATGAGTGAAGAAGAATAGCTTCATCAGAAAGGTTATAGACGTCTGCGAAAATGGTAAATCAAATAAGGGAAGATAATGAAAAAATGAAGCAAAGGAAAAAGAGAAAAGTTTTATACCATAAAGTTGTTGGTTGGCACTTTGAAGACTAGATATCTTGTTCTTTTGATTAGAAGAATCAACCTTTAACTGTTTATTCTCCTCGCGAAGGGAAGCAGTTTCAACCTCTAGTTCTTCGTTCTTCTTGCGAAGCTGAAGATTCTTCTTTTCAAGAAACCCACGTCTTTTCTCAAGATCTGAGGCAACAACGAAGGAAGCTCTCCCGGACTGTGGAGAAAAATGAAGAAATTAACAAGAGATAATCTAAGATTAAAACTGTGAAGAGGTAAGGGAATAAAGACATACCAAGACACCGAGAGAGTTTAGAAAACTGGGAGTCACAGATCTGGAGACCCCATGAAAAGAATCATCATTTTCTAATAAAGGAGCATCATAGATACTCGCAAGGGCTTTGCATGTATTAGAAAGACGTTCATCTCCCATCCCTTGCATGAAGTCAGAAAAGATGCTGGACAATTGTGCCATAGAAGAGTCAGTTGTAAAATTCTCCTTTACGAGAGAAGTATCAACATCATCATTGTCTTCATCATCAGAGTTTTCGCTAGATGGAGGATTTGAAGGAGAGGGAGAGTGAATCTTTCGTTTCTTTGAAGGAGGGACATCAGACTTCCCCTTGCGAAGAGGACCCTTACCCTTGCCTTTGATCTTCGCGGCTTCAGAAATTTCTTCTTCTCCAGCAACTTCAACACCAACCTTCACACACGAATGAAGATAAGAAACAGAGGCAACAATATTGTTCAAAATAACAAAAGAAAGTATTTCTTACTTCATCCGTGATCGAACGGAGCGCCGCTAGAGTACTTTCCTTGGCATTCCTTTTATAACTCTTCCTTAGTTTGATAATCTGAAAATTTCGCAAGATTAATAGGTATAAAAAGGAGTGAAGATCATAAGTTGAGCGGAATTTAATAAATATACCTCTTTCGCTTTCTCGGGCCAGTTAAATACCCAAGGTTGATAATTAACGAGATTCGCAGGGAGCACATTTGAACCTGAAACATAAGGTCCTTTCAAAGCTAGCGGAAAGATGCACCACCTATCGTCCTTAGAATGGCGAGGAATATTGTTCTTGCCAGAATGCCAGTCGATATCTTGCATAAGTATCTTATCGCTGGCAACATTTTCTTTTCTCTTCAGACGAGCACCACAGCGAGTTTTATCATTCTTCATGTTTATTACTTCATAGTTTTCGAATAAGCTCTCTACTGTATATTTTTCAGCGCATATCTCTAAGTTCATAAATTCTGGATCCCTGACTTCGTTTGGGTAAAGAGATCCTCTACCAGTACCACGATTGGCGAACTCAAGCATCAAGCGGATACAATCCCCGCTCAATTGATAGATGGCTCGCGAGAATTTCGCATGAGCAAGAATTTCATAAAACAAAGGAAGATCAGGGTCATATAGAGGAATGGGAAGGCCAGCGAGAACATGACCTAGTGAAATTATGATTTCCTGATTATCACAATGATGATCAGCAAACAGTTTGGCAGAAAGAATGGACTTAGGATCTTGAACGGGAATGGTGGATAATATGAAACCTTTTCCTTCAAAATCTTTTTGAGCTTTTTCCAGAAGACCTTCATACCTACGATCGGATGGAGCCATTTTCAGAGTATGGGAATGAAGAAAAAATTGAAGATCAAAGGAAGTAAAAAGAAGAAGATTTACAGTAGCATGAGCGGAAATTACAGAGAGATATTGAAGAAAGGTTGCAGAGAAAACGAGAGGGAAGGTAAAAGAGAAGAAGAAATGAATGAGAAGAATATATATAGGAAGAAGAATTCTCGAAAAGATAAACACATTTAATGCGAAGAGTAGACGTGAACGGTTGAAAAATGATGGGTGAAAAAGACGTGTCGAGAAATGAATGGAAGAAAAGATACGTGTAATAAATTCTGTATGAAAGTACAAGATCACATCAATGCAAAAAAAATATGGAAAATGAACAGCTGCGGCATTTGGGAAGTACTAATTCTCATGACATTCTATCCTTCGCAGAGAAGACATGAGAAGAGGTAAGATGTAGGATCAGAATATCGCAACACCAAGACCCTTGCGAAATCCATAAACGACACACTGCGAAAATATCACAGATGAGTAATATAAATGACGCAACGGATGACGACAGCCTGAACACGAGAAAGATGTGAAGACCTAGCGAGATTTAGGAGTGCTGCGAGATTTAACATTTGTACACTTGCGAGAATGTCGCAAGCCGGGTCCGAAAATAAAGGACAACTTAGCTGTCAACCACTATGTAATGTCCTATATAAAGAGCTGAATAGGCTTAAGTGAGGGGGAGATCTTATCGGGTGAGGAGCAAGTCATTAAGAGAGAGAAAGTTTAGAAAGGTTGTAAGGTTCTTTGCTTATTTTCCTTTCCACCTTGTAATATTAGTGAGTTTTAATCAATAAAGAATATAATTGTTCATCTTAAAATGGCTTAATCGTGTGAATTCTAGTGAGGGGTGTAGTGTGGGATTTCCTGCTACTACAATATCAGTGGAAGAACTAAGTGTTTTAGGAATCCCAAACCAAACAAGGGAAGAATTGATGTTTAAAAATTATATAACACTCGACGAAATACTAAAAATGTGACATAGCAAGGAAACATTTATGGTAAAATATGAAAAGTAATTCAATTTAAATTATATTTAACTTCAAACAAATAATTTTGTAAAAGAATCGAATGCAAAGCATGGAGCAACATTTACCGTTAAATGAACAATTATTAGAATTGAGATAGAATCTCTGTGGTATTACATGGCACGTCCAGTATGAAAAGAAAGGCATGTCCACATGAAAGGCGACTCATGAAGTAAATGCACCAACTCCACGGTAACAAGTATAAATGTTAAGTTATAAATATATATCCACCTATTTCTTATTACATGTTATAAAAAAAAAAGTTACTAAATTAACACATGCTCTGTGACAGGTAAATTCTCAAACTTATAGTACACGATGGTAACTATAGTGGTATATTCACACCAATGTACATGCCATAAATAAATAAAAAACTGTAAAATAATAATTTTTTTCTGCAGAAAAACCTGGCAGACTACATATAAGAAATATTAACTGGAATAGGGAAATCAATGGTATTTAGATTCATTCTTGAAGAAATAAACTTCATATATCTCAGTTTAAAAGCACATCATGACATATTTGATTATAATAGTGCTTTGGGAAAAGCATATCTATTAAACAAAAACGTACATAAATAAAAAACAAAATATAAAATAACAAAATATAAAATAACAAAATGTAATATCGGTACATAAATAAATAACAAAATGTAAAATAATAATTTTGTTTTGCAGAAAAACCTGGCAGACTACATATAAGAAATATTAACTGGAATATGGAAATCAATGGTCTTTAGATTCATTCTTGAAGAAAGAAACTTCATATATCTCAGTTTAAAAGCACATCTTGACATATTTGATTATAATAGTGCTTTGGGAAAAGCATATCTATTAAACAAAAACGAAAAGGTAAGTACAACTCCTAACAAAGAACAACTCCAGACACCTACTAACGAATACCTGGTAGAAAAAAAAAGAAAGTTTTACACTATAGAAAACGACAATGACATCCCAGTGTTGATCGAGTTGTATGTACATGATTATGAAATTGACGAGATTATGGAAAGGGTTCCCGACATGCCATCGTTGGTCGAGATAGAAGAAGGAAACAAAGTGTTTACTTATGAATAGAGATTATAGATAGCATGAGTATACTTTTAGACTAAATGTTTAAATTTTTCAAACATTGTTTATTGTTAAAAAAAATTCAAACCGAAAACCAATTGTGACAATTTTAAACTAAATAGATGCTAATCTTATAATTACCATGGCGTTCTTTCTTGGGGATTGTTGCTCATCTTAGATAAGGCCTATTAAGATGTATCATGGAACTATGCTTAAGTAGTAGTTCAAACACCACCAACAACGTGTAATGCTGACAATGTGCTATGCGAAACTGGATTCAACATACCATAGATCGACTTCTAAATCTCGACATAAATAAAGCTATCTTTGCGATAGCACTGCATGCACACTTCTTGCATTAACATTTCTTTTTATTTTCTTTTGAAAATTGCATTTCACAAATCTGCGATGTCTTCCAAAACTTTTACAGATAAAGTCGTTGGATAGGACAATTTGTTAATAATAAAAATGTTCGACAAAAAAAAAAAACACATGTAATTATGTATGATTGCTGATAAGTATAGGCATGTAATTGTAGAGAATAATCTATGGAGAGAGATATTGGTCAAGGAATTCATCTTCAATCTTAGACATGTGCTTGCATATATGAATAGAATTACTATTTAATCTCTTGTGTTATCAAAAGCCTAGAGAATCAAGAAAGCAAGATAATCTATTAATTTCTCAAGTTCATCAACACACACATTAGGGCTGCGTATGTGAATTCTACCTAAAGAATAACCTAACGCCTTGCGCTAATCAAGTTCAATTCCTAGGAGCATTAAGTTTCGTAAATAGGCTAATCAATGCAATTGTCATGCGTTGCGCAAAACAATTCGGACAATGGTCAAACTCTACATATGATTACGAGAGTGTATCACTACAAACCGTAAACATATCATGCTACTTGTATTCAAGGTTATCGCTTGATGAAAAACCCTAAAATAGCTATGGACTAAGATGCAAGTTCAATTAATTGGCCACTTAACTAATCAAACACCATAATCCTATCACAATACTTCAATCATGTGATCATAGAAACCGGGAGAGAATTGAACGATAAACAAGAGAGAAAACTAATACATAAAGCAAACACAAGTTTTAGAAATCGGACTACATCCTTAACCAATAAAAGAGAATTTAGCTACTCATAGCTATGGAGTTCATCACAAAAATATCAAAGGAATAAAGAAGAAGATGAACAAAAGCAAACCCTAGTTGTGTAACCCAAAAACGCTCTCCAAAGTTCCAAGGAAAAGATATGAGATAAGATGATTTCCAAAAATTGTAGAATTCCTCTTTTTATAGCCTTTTTCTCCTTCCAAAACTAGGTTTTGTCTTCAAAGTCCATTAGATGTAAATCCACCAAGCCCACGAGAGAGAGAAACCCATGTAGAAAGTATGTCCAAAAATCGTCACGGAATGCGGTATTATGGCGGAAGTCGGCCCAGGAAAAGTGCCGGAAATCGGCTCGGTGACCAAGAAAGTCCGCCCGGTCACCGGTCAACGGGTCGGATCGGTCGGGTCAACGGGTCAACTCGAATCGGTTGAGTCAACTCAAGTCAGACCGGGTTGTGTGAGTCAGGGCTGAGTCATTGTCTGATTAAACCCAAGTCAGCTAAGAACTGAGTCAGCTGTGTCAGATGTAGTCAGATGTAGGGGTCCGATTGAACTCGACATGGCCGGTGCTATTGCACTCGGCCCGACCAGGTGTGTAGCACAATCCTTGTGCATTACTACCAGCCCTGATGGCTACACCTCTGATGCACCATCATTGTCTTCATTACTTCTCTGCCAGCCATCCTGGCCTTGAAGCTACCAGCCATATTACAGTGCCTTCCCTATATAATTCCAGCAACTGAACCAGATGCTAGCTCAACCTGCAACTCCACCAGAGCCAGCCCAGCTCTATCTTTCTCCTCTGCTGAATCTTGCTTTGCACTGCCTGCATCTCAACTAAACTGGACTTAAAGTCTCCAATTTCACAGGCAATGCCACTTCTCCCTGCAACACCTCATACAGCTCCATTATCACCCCTGCAATTCCACAAGGCCTAGACCCATTGTAACTCAAAATGCTCACTACCTCCATCACTGTGTCAAACCTGCAACCTGCACTTCCCTGTACCTCCACCAGTCTTCTCAGGCCTCTTCTCAATTGCTACTTGAATCCCAGCTCAGGCTCCAACAAAGAAGACTTCCACACTTTGTCATGACCGGCTCATTCTATCTCAAGGCCACCTCCATCCGCTTTGGCTAATAGCCTCAATTCCTCCATCACCGGCTCAAGCTTCACCTCGCCGTAATCCTAGCATGCCTCTTACCAAATCAACAACTCCCCGCCTCTTTCCCAAGCAGCCTATCACCTCACAAAAACCACCATTGCCTCGGTTATCACAACGAGAAAGCACCCAACCATATTGTAGCCTGTCTTGTAAGCGCAAGCATCAACCTAACCGAGCCAGCTGCATCAATCCCAGGCCAATTCGGTCCAAGCTTCCACCTGCCCATTTGTACGGATCCCTGAATCTATGCTGCAACTCCAGAGTCACAATTTCAGCTCAGTCAAGCTCAACATCCCTCTTCTTCCCTGAATCGAACAACAAAATACTCTCAGCTCTGATAGCAGCATCTTCATCTTCACTCGAACCCGTACATCCATTTAATTATAAAAGAACCCCAAATTCTAATCTCAGATTCATTACTCCTCTTTCTCTCCATCATTTATAAAGACCGGATTCATCAACCAAGACCCATCATAAATCTCGTTCTTCAAATCCTTTTTCTCTCCGATGTAAGTCTTCACAGCTTCGATTCAACAACGAGACCCTTGCTTCCTTTCAATTGTGGATCCATCCGAATCCCCTCTTTCACAGAACACTTCTTTCATGATTCCACTCGAGGTTCGTTAACCAACACAGATCCCCTTGTGTGTCTTCTCAAACCCTCGAAGACTGCAGCAATCACTCGTCGCCATTTCTGTGAACTCGATCCATGGCTGCACAGCAGCCTCTCTGAATTTCAATCACACAGGAACCCTAGCAGCCACACACTCTCTCTGTTAGAGCCCGAATGATTGAGAAATAAATTCTCATCTGAATTCTATGCTGTGTAGGAAATAGATTTGATATTAGCACCCGGACGTATAAGGGCTACTCCAATTATTTTGGCCTGTCGGTTTCCAGATTCTTAACCGACCCTAATTCGCCAGCGTTTCGACCGCTGCTCCACGTATAGCTCGCCTGTGAACTGGTCGTCCTGCCTTTTACGCTCCAAATGGATGATTTATCCATCTTTTCCTCCGTGCGACTCCAAAGCACCTAATAACTCAAATTCACACATAAGATATATAATTCACATGAAAAATAGCAAAGAAAGCATAAACTCTATATAGTAAATACGGTGTATTCTACACCTATCAGATTCCCCCACACTTAGACTTTGCTAGTCCTCGAGCAAATCAAACAAAACAATAAAAATACAACAACTCCGTGTCGTCGAGGCTACGGTCACTTTTAGCATAAATAACAAGCCTTTAAACCCATAGGTGTCCCTAGTGGACGAGTTATAGTCTCGTGAAGGTTTACTAGAGATATACCTACAAAACCTATATTTCAAACTCCGTCTATTCGTGACAAATCAATGAATGAATCCAAATTGACTACAGGAGGAGGTACCTTGCAAATTCAATTCAATTATTAGTAAATAAACTCTAATTAGATAGTTGAACAAGCCACAATACTCGGAAACTAACAAACCACAATCACAATGAAAAGATTAAGAAGATGGATAAAGATGTAGATGTTGGCGAATATTCTCAAGTGTTCGATGTTTCCATATGCGTCTCAAGGTCACTGCTAAGATGAACCTAATCCTATTGGATTGAGCTACTTAGTGCTGAATGCTACATCAACTCACTGGCATATACAAGGGAACCAGAAGTGACTTTATTCAACACAATAAAAAATTTTTTTATATGATTGGATCAAACTGGATCCAATTTTTTTAGACGGCATGATTAGATCTTTTGGATCCAAGCGCATGCTTCTTGTCGACAAGTACATGATAGTTGCCTTGGATCCTGCATTCCACGCTTGTTTAGGCGACGGAGACAGGGACTACGTTTCACACATACCGCTATTCCCAAGTGTCTTTTTATTCCGTTTTGGTCTAATTGATCGGTCTTTTTTTTTTTTTTTTTTTTTTCATATATTTCTTCATTTTTTTTTTTTTTTTTTTTTTTCTTTTTCTAGTAACTCAACCACTCTATTTCATCCTAGCAGTAATAACACGTCGATTTTTAGTGACCCACCAAAGCACTTAGAGAACAATAGATAAATATGGAAAAATAAAAATAATGTGATATGGTGATATTCCGAGATATGGTAACAACTATCATGTTAATTTGTGATTTCTTGAGCTATATTCGTCCCTTTTAGTTAATTGGTTCCTCAACTCCTGCATTCAAAATGGTTCCATCCACTAATGGTGTCATCCTAAAGGCACAAGTTTCTAGATTTCGGAGTTCAAAAAGCACAATTTTTTTCTATTTTTCTGATTTTTTTTTTTTTTTTTTTTTATACATAAAACAAACTAAAACATATAAATGCTCCCCCACACTTAAACTTTACATTGTCCTCAATGTAAATTGAATCATCCAAAGTAAGTCAAGGTGGGAAATTCCGCAAATAATACGCAAAAACAAAGAAAATAAAAATAAAAGCAAATGCATAAAAGTAAAAAGATAAGGATAAAGATACAAAACCGGTGGGTTGCCTCCCACTTAGCGCTTGTTTTAAAGTCGACGGCCCGACGTACCCTTTGTTTGCTAAGACTCCTCCGGAGGAGCACGTCCACAAGGTTAACTCCTTCCACGATTTCCGAAGAGAAGTTCTCATAATATGGTTTCAACCGGTGCCCATTCACTTTAAGTTCATTACCTGTAGCTAAACTACGAATTTCCACTGCACCATGAGAAAACACATTAGTCACAATAAAAGGTCCGATCCATCGTGACCTTAGTTTACCCGGAAACAATTGCAAACGAGAATTAAACAAAAGCACTTTCTGCCCAATGCAAAATTGTTTATTAGAAATCATATTATCATGAAAAGCTTTCGTCTTTTCCTTGTAAATCCGTGAGCTTTCAAATGCATCATTGCGAATCTCCTCTAGCTCTTGAAGTTGTAACTTTCTTTGCTTTCCAGCCCCATCCAACTCCATGTTGCATTGTTTAATAGCCCAAAACGCCTTATGCTCAATTTCCACGGGTAAGTGACAAGGTTTACCATAAACAAGCCTAAAAGGAGACATCCCAATAGGTGTTTTATATGCGGTTCTATACGCCCACAAAGCATCGTTGAGTCGCATACTCCAATCTTTCCTTGTAGGATTCACCGTCTTTTCTAGAATTGATTTCACCTCTCGGTTGGAAACTTCGGCTTGTCCATTAGTTTGCGGATGGTAGGGAGTTGCAATCCTATGCGACACGTTGTACTTCCTTAACAAGCTTTGCAAAAACCTGTTTTTGAAATGTGACCCTCCATCGCTAATTATAGCCCTTGGAATTCCAAACCTAGCAAATATATTAGCTTGCACAAAATCTGAAACAACTTTAGAATCATTAGTTGGGGCGGCCTTAGCTTCCACCCATTTCGAAACATAATCCACAGCAAGCAAAATATAATAATTCCCATTAGAATTGACAAAAGGCCCCATAAAATCAATTCCCCAAACATCAAAGACCTCCACAAATTGAATAATAGTTTGCGGCATTTGATTTCGAGCACCTAGATTGCCGGTTCTTTGACACCTATCACATGTGATACAAAATGCATGTGCATCCTTAAACAAAGTTGGCCAAAAGAAACCACATTCTAATACCTTGAGAGCAGTTCTCTTACTCCCAAAATGTCCTCCACAAGCATATGAGTGGCAAAAAGACAAGATAGAGTTAAATTCAATTTCGGGCACACACCTACGTATTACTTGGTCACTACAATGCTTCCATAAGTATGGATCATCCCATATGTATTGGTTTGCTATCTTTTTAAGTTTGTCCTCTCAAAGACGAGACAAGTTCTTTGGGATTTGTTTAGACACTAAGTAATTAACAATATCGCGTACCATGGTTCTCCAAAGGCGATTGAGAATAGTTGCTCGTCCGGAAACTTTCACGCAACGGGATAGTCTCCTTGTCCACAAGCAAGTCGGCTCAAATGATCCGCAACGGTGTTCTCAATTCCTTTCTTGTCTTTGATTTCAATATCAAACTCTTGCAAGAGTAATATCCATCGTATGAGCCTCGGTTTCGCCTCTTTCTTTGTAAGCAAGTATCTAAGTCCGCATGATCGGAAAAACAACAACTTTTGTACCAATTAGATAAGAGCGAAACTTTTCTAAAGCAAAAACAATGGCTAATAACTCCTTTTCGGTGGTTGTGTAGTTTTGTTGAGCCTCATTTAACGTTCTAGAAGCATAATAAATGGCATGAGGAAGCTTCCCCACACGCTGCCCAAGCACCGCACCAACCGCATAGTCACTTGCATCACACATGAGCTCAAAAGGCTTACTCCAATCCGGTGGTTTAATGATAGGGGCTGAAATCAAAAGTTCTTTCAAACGATTGAATGCCGCCATACATTTCTCATCAAAGTTAAAAACCACATCTTTTTGCAATAGGTTACAAAGTGGTGATGCTATCTTGGAAAAATCCTTGATGAACCTACGATAAAAACCTGCATGACCAAGAAAAGAGCGTATCTCCCTCACCGTAGTGGGAGGGGTTAGAGCAAGAATAAGGTCTATCTTAGATTTATCAACTTCCAAGCCTTTAGAAGATATTATATGGCCTAAAACTATGCCATGAGTTACCATGAAATGGCACTTCTCCCAATTTAGCACAAGATTTGTTTCAACACATCGTTCAAGGATTAGAGCCAAGTTGTTCAAGCAAAGGTCAAATGAATCACCAAAGACACTAAAGTCATCCATGAACACTTCGATTATGTTTTCAACATATTCCGAGAAGATACTTACCATACACCTTTGAAAAGTAGCCGGAGCATTGCATAAGCCAAAAGGCATCCGTCTATAAGCAAAAGTACCGAAAGGACAAGTGAAAGTGGTTTTCTTGATCCTCCTGCTTTATCACAATCTGATTATAACCCGAATAGCCATCAAGAAAGCAATAGTATGAGTGTCCAATTAAACGTTCAAGCATTTGATCAATAAAAGGTAAAGGAAAGTGATCTTTTCTAGTGGTGGCATTCAATTTTCTATAATCAATACAAACCCTCCAACCGGTTTGCACTCGAGTTGGGACAAGTTCATTCTTATCATTCTCCACCACCGTTACTCCCGATTTCTTTGGTACCACTTGTACCGGCTTACCCACTTCTATCGGATATGGGGTAAATAACTCCCCACGTCCAAAAGCTTGAGTATCTCCTTTTTTCACCACTTCCATCATGGGAGGATTCAAACGACGTTGCGCTTCCCTTGTAGGCTTTGAATCATCCTCCACACGGATCTTATGCATACAAACGGCGAGGGCTAATACCCTTGATATCGGCGATTGTCCATCCTATGGCCGTCTTGTACTTCCTTAGCACCCTTAGAAGTTTTTGCTCCCGTAATTCATTAAGCTCGTTAGAAACAATCACGGGTAAATCTTCATTGTCACCCAAGTACAAGTACTTTAAGTGACTTGGAAGAGGTTTCAATTCTAAACTTGGAGGTTTAACAATAGATGGCACAAGTTTTCATTATTGCAAGGTAAAGACGCATATGAAACATTCTTAGTTGCTGATTTTTCCCGGTAATGAGTTAAGAGAACCAATGGTTTCTTTCATCTCATCACTATACGCATAACCGTTGTCAATAGGAGTAGTGAGCACGGTTTCCAAAGTATCACCACCATTCAACTCAAACATTTGTTGCGCCAATGTGTCCATCATATCAATGGAGAAACAAGAGTGGACATCGCTAGGATATCTCATCGTCTCGAAAATGTTGAAACGTATTATTTCTCCATCAAACTCCATAGTTAGCGTTCCCTTGTCAACATCAATAATGGTTTTCGCCGTTTTCATGAAGGGACGCCCAAGTAGCAATGGAAGAGACGAGTCCGGTGAACCTTCATCCATCTCTAACACGCAAAAGTCCGCTGGAAATACAAGTTGATTAACCTGCACAAGAACATCCTCAACAATACCCATAGGGTAGACATTAGAACGATCGGCTAATTGCAACACAATTCCAGCCTTTTTAAGAGGACCAAGATCAAGTGAATTATACATAGACGCGGGCATGACATTAACGGAAGCACCTAAGTCCAACATAGCTTTATTAAATTTAGTGTTACCAATTGTGACGGGAATGTCAAAGCTAGGGTCCTTGCACTTAAGTGGGAGTTTGTGTTGTAAGATTGCCGAAGCATTCTCCCCCACACTAAGCACTTCATTACCTTTGAGCCTTTGCTTATTGGTACACAAGTCCTTCAACACCTTTGCATACTTTGGAACTTGCTTGATAGCATCAATGAGTGGTATGTTCACATGGATCTTCTTTAGAACGTCTAAAATCTCCTTTTCTAGTTCCGCCTTCTTAGAACTTGCAAATCTGCGAGGGAAAGGTAGAGGAGGAACATAAGTAGAAACCGGAATTTTAGAGTTAGGAATAGGTACCTCAGAAGTTTGGGGAGAATCCTCGGTTTTCTCCTCCAAAACAGTTCCTTTGGTGTTTCCACCACGCCCGAATCAAAGAACTTCGGGTTGCACAAGTTGTGTACCACTTCTCAATGTAATTGCATTAACACCCTCTTTTGGGTTGATAGGTTGAGAAGGGAGTTTCCCACCATTTTGTGCCTTCAATTGATTCAACTCCATAGCCATAGAACCAACTTGAGTTTGCAACTCCTTAACCGAACTCTCAGTTCTTTGCATAAAAGATTTCAGCAACTCCTCCATATTAGACCCCATATTTTGAGGTTGTTGTTGTTGTTGCTGAAATTGTTGTCTCGGTTGGAATTGTTGTTGTTGAGGTTGAAATCCACTCGGGTTGTTGAAACTAGATTGTTGAACCGCTCCTTGCTTATTGGCATAGCTAAAGTTGGGGTGATCTCTCCATCCCGGATTGTAAGTGTTGGAGTACGGATCATACCGTCTTTGTTGATTTGGAAAGATCGCGTTAGCTTGCTCGTCTTCATAAGATTGAGAGGAACTCGGTATAACCGCGGCTGCAACTTGTTGAAGCATTGCGTTCATGTTACCCATTTGTTGACGAAGCTCTTCAACCTCGGTCACCTCACTTACCCTTCTTAGAATCACATCCGAACCACGACTCAAGAATTGTTGTGAGTTTGCTGCCATGTTTTCAATCAACTCTCTAGCTTGTGCCACCGTCTTGTTCACTAGTGCACCACCACCCGCGGCGTCAAGAAGATTCCTATCACTTGATTGGAGTCCTTCATAGAAATATTGAATGATCATAGCATCACTAAATTGGTGGTGAGGGCAGCTTGCCACCAATCTCTTATATCGTTCCCAACATTCATATAGAGATTCTCCCACATTTTGCTTCATCCCACAAATCTCCTCCTGAATTTGAGTAGCCTTTGATGCAGGAAAATATCTCTATAAAAAGAGTTTCTTCAACCCATTCCATGTTGTGACACTTCCGGGAGGTAAATAGAACAACCAATCCTTAGCGCTATCCATTAAAGAGAAACGGAAAACTTTCAACATTGCACCATCCTACGCAACATCCGCTGGAAGCATGGCCGTGACAATGGTGTGGAAGTCCATAAGATGTTTGTTTGGATCTTCATTCACCATGCCATGGAACTTTGGTAATTCTCTAAGCAACCCCGGTTTAATTTCAAAAGTAGAGTCCGTTTGAATACACCCGTTGTATATCAAGCCTATGAGAAGCTAAGTCCTTGAGTGAACGATTTGCATCACCCATTGCTCCTTGTTCTTCCACGTGTGTTTCCTCTACGATTGGAACCTCTTTTCCTTCTTCTTGTTGTTGGAAAATCTCTTCTCCTACTTCCTCCTCGTGCTCGTCCGTTGTGTTTCGCCTTGGTTGGAGTATTGTGCTTTTTCGAGTAGCTATCCCGCACCTTGGATAATTCCAATCCTTAGAAGCCAGAGATTAGGCACCTGAAAACAATTCTCGCAAACAAGTGAGAAACAAGACAAGGAACTAAAAGCAAAGATGAAAGCAGAAATTGTAAAAAGAAACTAAAAACTTAATAACTAGCCGTGTGCCTCCCCGGCAGCGGCGCCAAAATTTGATCGCTGTCGTATGCGTCAAAAATAATTTCACTTTCTCAATCCACTAGATATAAATATAGTATTCGATAAGAAAGAGTTCGTATCCACAGAGAGGCGTTGGTTGTTATAAACTTTCAGTTTCTAGAAAAACCCGGTGTATGTTTGTTGTATCTAAGCAAGTAAAAGTAATTAAAAACAAAATAAATTGTAGAGAATAATCAATGGAGAGAGATATTGGTCAAGGAATTCATCTTCAATCTTAGACATGTGCTTGCATATATGAATAGAATTACTATTTAATCTCTTGTGTTATCAAAAGCCTAGAGAATCAAGAAAGCAAGATAATCTATTAATTTCTCAAGTTCATCAACACACACATTAGGGCTGCGTATGTGAATTCTACCTAAAGAATAACCTAACGCCTTGCGCTAATCAAGTTCAATTCCTAGGAGCATTAAGTTTGGAAATAGGCTAATCAATGCAATTGTCATGCGTTGCGCAAAACAATTCGGACAATGGTCAAACTCTACATATGATTACGAGAGTGTATCACTACAAACCGTAAACATATCATGCTACTTGTATTCAAGGTTATCGCTTGATGAAAAACCCTAAAATAGCTATGGACTAAGATGCAAGTTCAATTAATTGGCCACTTAACTAATCAAACACCATAATCCTATCACAATACTTCAATCATGTGATCATAGAAACCGCAGAGAATTGAACGATAAACAAGAGAGAAAACTAATACATAAAGCAAACACAAGTTTTAGAAATCGGACTACATCCTTAACCAATAAAAGAGAATTTAGCTACTCATAGCTATGGAGTTCATCACAAAAATATCAAAGGAATAAAGAAGAAGATGAACAAAAGCAAACCCTAGTTGTGTAACCCAAAAACGCTCTCCAAAGTTCCAAGGAAAAGATATGAGATAAGATGATTTCCAAAAATTGTAGAATTCCTCTTTTATAGCCTTTTTCTCCTTCCAAAACTAGGTTTTGTCTTCAAAGTCCATTAGATGTAAATCCACCAAGCCCACGAGAGAGAGAAACCCATGTAGAAATTATGTCCAAAAATCGTCGCATTATGGGAAATCGGGAAAAGTGCCGGAATCGGCTCGGTGACCAAGCAAAGTCCGCCCAGGTCACCGGCCAACGGTCGGATCGGTCGGGTCAACGGGTCAACTCGAGCTCGGTTGAGTCAACTCAAGTCGGACGGGTTGTGTGAGTCGGGGCTGAGTCGCTGTCCGATTAAACCCAAGTCGCCTAAGAATCGAGTTTGTGTCGGATGTAGTCGGATGTAAATGGGTCCGACCGAACCCGACATGGCCTGTGCTATGCTTTGGCCCGGTGTAGCACAATCCTTGTGCATTACTACCACCACGATGGCTACACCTCGATGCACCATCATTGTCTTCATTACTTCTCTGCGGCCCATCCGGCCTTGAAGCTACCGACCCATATTACGAGTGCCTTCCCCCGTATAATTCCAAGAATGAACCGGATGCTAGCTCAACCCGCAACTCCACCGAGCCAGCCCGACTCTATCTTTCTCCTTTCTTTGAATCTTGCTTTGCAGACCGCTTCGCATCTCAACTAAACCGGACTTAAAGTCTCCAATTCCACGAGGCAATGCCACTTCTCCCCTGCAACACCTCATACGGCTCCATTATCACCCTGTGATTCCACAAGGCCTAGACCCATTGTAACTCAAAATGCTCACTACCTCCATGTTTGTGTCAAACCCGCAACCCGCACTTCCACAGCCTCACACCGGTCTTCTCAGGCCTCTTCTCAATTGCTACTTGAATCCCAGCTTAGGCTCCAACAGCAGCACTTCCACACTGTCATGACCAGCTCATTCTATCTCAGGCCACCTCCATCTGCTTTGGCTAATAGCCTCAATTCCTCCATCAACGGCTCAAGCTTCACCACCGTAATCCTAGCATGCCTCTTGCAAATCAACAAGCAGAGTTCAGCTATCACCTCACAAAAACCACCATTGCCTCAGTTATCACAACGACAGCACCAACCATATTGTAGCCCTGTCTTGTAAGCTGCAAGCATCAACCTAACCGAGCCTATCACCTCACAAACCACCATTGCATCAATCCAAAGGCCAATTCGGTCCAAGCTTCCACTGCTTGTTTGTACGGATCCACATTTGTAATCTATGTCTGCAACTCCCAGTCACAATTTCAGCTCGGTCAAGCTCAACATCCCTCTTCTTCCCCCGAATCGAACAACAAAATACTCTCAGCTCTGATAGCAGCATCTTCATCTTCACTCGAACCCGTACATCCATTTAATTATAAAAGAACCCCAAATTCTAATCTCAGATTCATTACTCCTCTTTCTCTCCATCATTTATAGCACCGGATTCATCAACCAAGACCCATCATAAATCTCGTTCTTCAAATCCTTTTCTCTCTGATGTAAGTCTTCACAGGCTTCGATTCAACAGCAGAGACCCTTGCTTCCTTTCAATTGACAGATCCATCCGAATCCCCTCTTTCACAGAACACTTCTTTCATGATTCCACTCGAGGTTCGTTAACCAACACAGATCCCCTTGTGTGTCTTCTCAAACCCTCGAAGACTGCAGCAATCACTCGTCGCCATTTCTGTGAACTCGATCCATGGCATTTGCCAAAGACCTCTCCGAATTTCAATCACACAGAACCCTAGCAGCCACACACTCTCTCTTGTTAGAGCCCGAATGATTGAGAAATAAATTCTCATCTGAATTCTATGCTGTGTAGGAAATAGATTTGATATTAGCACCCAGTACGTATAAGGGCTACTCCAATTATTTTGGCCTGTCGGTTCCGGATAACCGAGCAGCCCTAATTTTCACCGCGTTTATTTTGCTCCACGTATAGCTCGCTCGTGGAACCGGGGTCGTCCCGCTTTTTACGCTCCAAATGGATGATTTCTCCATCTTTTCCTCCGTGCGACTCCAAAGCACCTAATAACTCAAATTCACACATAAGATATATAATTCACATGAAAAATAGCAAAGAAAGCATAAACTCTATATAGTAAATACGGTGTATTCTACACCTATCAGCATGTAAAATTTATTTATTTTAATATATGTCCATAAAATTAATACTTGAATTTAGGTAGGTTTACAATACCAAATCTAAATCATCAAACCATTAGATACATATCCCTTTGAAAGTCAATATAATCAAAGACTGTTCAAAAAAAAAAATCTACAGCATTTAACCACGGGCGCGGGGCGAAGTCCCGCCACACTAACTTAGTTGATCCCACCGGTCCCGGTGCGTAGCACCGGTTACATACTAGTAGAAGTAAAAGTCACTTGCCAATGATCTTAATATTTCAAAGACCAGGAATTTGTCCAGTCTGAAAGTTTCGGAGGTCCGCAACACTCAAACTGGTTTTGCAAAGTAAAGGGAAGCATAAGTTTTTTAAATCGTAAATCGAAACGTGAATCGCTTTCTATTTTTCAGAATCGAATCGTATGTTGAATCGTGAATCGTAGATTCATGGATCATTTTTGAAACGTATATTTGCTTACAAGCAATATTGAATTATGGGAAAAATTTAACAAAAGTCACAAGTATGTGGCTATTTTCAATAACTGTTGCATAAGTAACTTATAAATTTTCGGTAGTTTTAATATTAATCACAACCGAAAGCTTGGCTTAGTTGTTAGTGGAGCTATGAACCAACTGGGAGGTTTGAGGTTCAATCCCGGACAACTTTTTCTTTTAATCAAACATTTAATTTAGAAATACGAATGGAAACCATGAGTTTGACTTGGTCAGAAGCGAATCGTACGAGTCAGGAGGATTTTACTATCATTAGAGACTGAAGCTACTTGGATAAGAAGTACAAATTAGGACAAAAACCTGCAAGGAATGCGCATATTCCCTTTCCATTCATGTATGAGCTCAGTTTCCCTCCCTATAACTTTACAACTTTTACCAGCTTATTATCACCAATCCCCGTCATACCCAAACCCAAAGGTCCAAATCTCATAATCTTAGACTTTATTGGTACTTATCCTCGTTAAATTGGGGGCCAAGGATTTTAATTTGGGCCTCCACTAGAGGACAAAAAAGGTCACCCCAACCTAATTTTGGTCACCCCTTATAATTATTTTTTCTAAATGACTAAAATGCCCCTAAATAATTAGTGATAATCTTACTTAATTAGAGTTTAACTTTCTTTTTTTTCAAATTTTTTGTTTGTAATTTTTTTTTTTTGGCCCAGATTTGTATGAAAAATCGTCATGGTATTGAAGTGTTTCAGTGACGACTCTAAACAGTCATTACTGTTTTAGTGACAACTCTAAACAGTCGTTAATGTTTCGACTGTCTCAGCGACGACTCTAAACAGTCTTTATTTCCTACAAAAGAGTCGTTATCTTCTTCGAGGAGTCATTAATGGCGGAAATGTACACAGTTTAGAGTCGTCATATCCATAATCAATTCCCTGACGACCCTTTGAAAGAGTCGTTATTGTTTTTATTTTGTGTATGACGACTCTAAACTGTCGTTATGGTTTTTGAAGTGTCGTTACTGACAGTCGTTATTCTCTAAAAAGAGTCGTCATCTTCGAAGAGTTATTAATGGCAGAAATGCATTAAACGGTTGAAATAGTATTGAATACGACAATGACGACCCTTAACAGTCGTTATTGTCTTTGAAGGGTCGTTAATTAGAGTCATTATTTGAAGAAAAAATAATCGTAAAGGGTAAAGCAGTATTTTCACTATCGGTTTAATACGCCCCTGAAAAATTTGGGGTGCAAGTAAAATGTCAAGGCCCCCAATTAAAATGAACGCGCAATTGGGGGATATCAAAACTAATTGGGGGATATGAATTACTTCCCCCAACCTTAGGTGCCTTTTAAGGGGTGTTTTTTGGGTATGAAATACTAAAACACCCTTAGATTAATAAAAAAAACTTATGAAAAGACTGTTATACCCTCCCCAAAAAATAAAAACCTTAAAATCAATTCCCAAACACAAAATCAGTATCCCCCATTTGAATACTGGCATACTCGTGTGTTAGGGTTAGGTTTTGAAAAAAAAAAAAAAATCTTCATCTTCTTCATCGTTCTTCATCGTTCTTCATTCGTTCTTCATCGACGATTAATCGTTAAATCAAAAAGTTCTTCGTCGATTAACCAACCCGAATCATAACCATGCCTCCACGGAAGAAAACAACTTCCCAATCGAACCCAAGTCAATCGAATAAATCGAACCCAAGAGAGATTGTTCAACAGAAATTGAAAAAAAAAACTTGATTTGATTGCTCAAGAGGAAGAAGACAAAGAAGCAGAGTTATCGGACGATGAACTACTAGCAAAGATGGCTTCTGTGAGAAGGTTAGTCATTTTGAACTGTTTAATTAGTGTTTCACTCGATTTGTAGCTATGGGTTTAGGTCAAAATCGCGAAACCCTAACTGCAAATTTTAAGTTTTTGAAGTTCCGACATTCAATTTAGTATGAATACCGCACCGGTAGTTAAAACTGGCATGCGATCTAGGATGAATACCACGCCGTAAATAGGTACCGGCACTCAATCTAGGTTGAAGACCACACCACCGGTATCTGAGAAAACAATAGGGTTTAGTGCGTTGTACCTAGATAAACCGTATTTTAGAATTCATCGGGAACTCTAGTTTTGGTATCCAAGAATTTTAGAATTTCTTAGGCATCTTCGACATTTTTATTTTGCGGCCGGTACTTGAACCCGACATTGAATCTGTTATTCGATATCTTTGGTAGTCGTGTTAACTTTTCAGAATTTCAAAGGTCTAGGCATCCAATACATTTACTTATGTAAGCCGGTACTGTAATTCGGCATGTATGTTCATTATACGTAAATTCCGGTAGTGGTGTTTAGTTATCCAGGAACATTCCTACACTATACCGGCATCCTCGACATTTATTTATAAAGGCCAGCACTTTCACCCGGCATTGAAGTTCATTATAAGACCATGCCGGAACTAGCTCACGGCATGGTCTGTTCTTTGTTATTTTATGTTGGTATTAGAAATGAAAGTTAGTGCTTCTTTTGTAATAGATCTAAAGCAAAGGAAGCCAAAGCAAAGGAGGCTAACAAAGGAAAAGCTAAAGCTGCGGCAACTAAGAAAAAAAGGAAGGATGGTCTTGATACTCCTCAGTCTCTGCCTCCTCGAGGGAATAACAAAAAGCGTTTGGGTTTTGAGACAAGAGGGGATATTTGGGATAGTGGTCGTGATCGTAGTATTCTTGCAATCCGTGAACCTACTGCAGTTGTTGAGGAGGAAGATGAGCAAGATGAGCAAGATGAGCAACATGAAGAGGAAAGTGAGAAGGAAGACAACGAGATTAATCCAACTCAATTAGCAAACCAAAGCCAAGGAGTAGTTTAACAAGGTGGTCCAAGTCAACAACCCACACAAGGCAAGGCGAAAGTCAAAGTAAAAGTAAAAGTTAAAGGTTCGCACCTTCCTCATGTTGATGACATGATGCCCGACCTTGAACGTGGTAAAATTTGGGGCGCATCTTCTTTTGATCAGCGGTTTCTATTTGGCTACAAGCACTCATGAGCTCGTACTATATATCAGACCTATGTAAGAATTTCTATTTCGTGCATATGTACTATATTTATGCAAATCTCTTAAGATCTATTAATCGTATTATCTATTAATTGTAGGATCATAAGAAGGTTGTGCGTGTTTGCCGAAACCAAGCCACCGCTGATTGGGATTTGTATTTAGAGCATGATGATGTCCAAGCAATAGTAAAGGAATCTGGTCTATATCCTTTGGTTGAAAATTATGTGAAGCCAGATATTGTCACAGTCAATTGCTTCGTTGGTATCATGGTGAAACTGATACCATGCACTTCCCGTTTGGAGAGATGACCTTGATCCCAGATGATGCTCAGAACATTCTAGGCTTGGATATTACCGTCAAATCAATTGCAGAACGAGGTGACCTTGATCTAGAATGGACGAAGTTGCACGAGCTTACTAACAATTTGTTTGGTTGGGACTATAAAAAGTCTGTGGAAATGTTCTATCTATCTAAGGTTAGTAGGACAAAGACATTCAAACTGACCCTACTTAAGAAGAAGTTTGAAAACACAAAGAAAAGAAGTGTGCAGGATGGATGGGACCCCGCACAGATTCGTTATACAGCCGTTGTGTGCCTGTTATACATCTTGGGCACTCGGGTATTCCCTGACACTAGTAGCAACAGGGTTAGTGCAAAATTCCTTCAGTACTTGGATCCGTTGGACGAGGTCTTTACCTATTCATGGGGCACCGTGGCAATGTCACATTTGATGGCGGAGATGAGAAGGGCCTCTAAGGCATTTACAAACCAATTCGTTGGGAAATTCACTTTACTCCGGGTACTTTTGTTTTTAAACTTATGTTCTTATTTATATTGTTCACGTGTATCCTTATTATGTATTTAGAAACAAAATTTACTGACTTTTATATGTATCATTTCAAATTTGTATAGGTGTGGGCTTATGAACATTTCCCAACATTGTTCAAGGACCACCCCTTCTTGAAGTTTAATCCATATGTTGACCCCCAGGAGCCTAGAGCAAAGAAATACGAGTTCAAGGCCCATCCGAAGCCCGGTAACAATGGTCGACTGATAGAAATGAGATTGGCTCTTGACGCGATGACTACCAAGGATGTTGTGTTTGACCCCTACAAGGAGGCTAGAGATAACCATCAATACACTTGGTTTTTTATAACGTTGCATTATACCAAGGTCCTTTGTTCCACCCAAAGGGATACGTTATGTCTGATCCTCGACGTGTGATGCGGAAAATTGGATTCAAGCAATTACCTAGTATCATGACAGCCTCTACTGAAAGGTACCTTCTTGATTATTCTCGTTGCATGTCAAGTTCCACAAGGTTGAGGGTAGAGTATGATCCAACTACTGAACCAACACACTAAAGGGATAGGGAACCACGTCGTTTGGTTGATACTACTAATTGGGAGGTTGCGAATAACGGTGATGAAGCTGACCCAACCTACATTCGTGATTATTTGGAATGGTCACATCCACTTGTTGTGCGGCCTCGAAGATGTCCAAGTTCCACGAGAAAAACCCTCCCGTTCCAACTCCTATAGCGGCACCACCTACGACGAGCCAACTTAATAAGACCATTGGATTGCTAGTAAGTATTGTTAATTGCTTACTCGTTAAATGTATACATAATTTTATATTAGCATATATATACTAATTATGTGTTGTATGTGTGAAACTAGCGGCGTCGGCTTGGCAAGTTGAAGAAGATGTTAGGTTGCAAGTACTCGGGAGGAGAGGTGTTATCCCTTGAAGAGATGAAGGAAGTCGTGGAAAAGCTTGATAAAATTGAAGAAACCGACCATAGTGCAAGAGATTTGTTCGGGGAAACGAGGAATAGAGTGGCCCAAAAGAAGCAAATGACCGAGTGATTATCTCTTCAGTTGTGTTTCTTTCATTTGGATGGTGGTTGTTACATCTTGAGGAATTTCTAACTTGTTTTCGTTTGTAACTCATGGTTTACTCTTTAAAGTTTGGTTTGCTTTTGGTTTATGATTCGTGGGTTAAGAACATTTAAGCACGATCGAGTTTGTTTTTGTTAAGTTGAACATGTTTAAATTTAAATTTGTAGTGAATTGTTATATTTGCAAGTTTTATTTACAAAACTTGCCTGCATGGAAAAGGTTACTAGGACGCCGGTACAGGTTCCGACATGAAATATTATAACGATTCTATGCCGGTCACTAATACCGGCACAGAAATTATTCTATATAACCATACCGGTATATCAAGATTAAAAATTCCATGTTCCTGAATAGATATACGAAAGTACCGGCGTGGATTCGTTATCTAAATCCATGCCGGAATTGTATTTTTTTTTAAATTTCATTTTGGTTACAAAACCAGCACTCTAATCTTGATTGATTCAATGCCGGAACTCTGCCGTGATAGTTCTTCACGAACGCTTTCTTAATTCATTCCTAAGAAATCCATTACATTGGATTAGAAAATTAAATTAAAACATACTAAACGATATGGAATGGATTAAATTTGGTTATAGAGGATCTCATAATCTATTTCCATCCCTTTTCAACAATTGCGGATCCTTTGAATCTTTCGCGTATATCTTCGAAGACATCGTCTGGAATCTCGGTGTCGAGGACTATCTTAATTGGCTCATCTTCTCTTTCAACATATTTTTTTCCTTTATAACACCCATCTTCGTTTAAGGTTAAATTTGTAAATAACGTAAAACTCATGCGCTGACATCTTGTAAAAGATAAAGCCATTTATAAAGTGTTGGATACTCCCCTCACTTAATTCACCAAGAATGGAGCATGTAGCAACAATCCCATTGGCAGAATACCTCCAGGTTGGAGCATGTAGCAACAATCCCTTCCTATGTTTTCTCTTGATTTCCAACTCATTAGTTGGCATGACGACCGAGTGTTACTCTTAGTAACACGAACCTCCAAGCACTATAATGAAACCATTACGAAAAACTCATCGCCGAGCCCTCCCGGTGTGTTATGGGTTATGATTCAAACACCTGATTCGAGTCATCCAACTCCACAAAATGACCACGGATCTTCCATTTATGGAATACAGACCCCGCATGGTCGACTATTGGCCTTTGCTTGCCAAGAAACCGTCCATACTAAGCATTATGGACGGAAACCTAAATTAGGGTTTGCATTACATGTGCCGCAAAAAAACGGTCTCAAATCCATCTTTGTATAGATGGAGGGTGTAGGATAGACTCAAAGGGCCAATCACCATGTGACCGCCTACACACTTGACCAATCGGTCAAAACCAACCATGATTTTGAATACATAAAAGGTTCAAGCCATCACGCGCGTCCATCTTCTCCATGGCTAGATCGAGCAGGTCCGGTCATACCAGCATGACCACCGTGGGGTGACATATTGCTAATCCAAACGCGCCCAAACATTGTTACACTTCCCAAATTGCAAATTGATCTCGACCGCTCAACTTCACCGGACATTGAGTGGCTTAGATCACGTTTTCATGGGATGTATAGGCGTGAACATCAGCCTACCAAGAGCCAAGAATTATGGAAAACGCGCGGAAAAGAGTCGGTATATCGCAAAATCAATCTCGACCACTCCTCTTTGACGGTCCAATTGAGGAGGCCCAGATCACGCTTTCATTGAATCATTATATGGTGTTCCCATGCTTGGTATCGACCAAGCTGGAAGTGATCTTCAAAAACCCTAATATTCATTAACAGATGAGTGTCTCAAGGCTCATCTTTGCAAGATCGAGAAGGCGTCATTACCCATCACCTTACCACACCACAATGCGCAGCATGAAATACACACGATACTTCACAAGTAGTATTGGTCGGCGGTTTACGACGTGCGACGTGCAACGCGCCATCACAAGAACGTGTTAGGAAGTCATGGGCGGTTAGAGATACTCCATCATTCCAACCTCCACTTCCCACGAGAAACGTGAATGAGGCTCAATGACCCTATTTCAAACAGACACGTAACAACACAAGTTCGACGAGAGAAAAAAACCAAGTGTTAATACAAATCGTATTCAAAAGCACACTTGCATCAACCGCAATCCTCGTCATCTTTCGTTACAAGTCATAAGCAAGCCAACACCTTCACAATCTCAACACCTTCTTCGCTTCCCTCCCTAAGATCAACCCCATCTCCTTCACTTTGTGACCGAAACAAGTCTGGAACGGCCATTTCTTGGTTTAGGCCGGACTTGCACAGATTGATCTCTCGAATCTACAAGCACGCAGTGCATTTGTTTAAAGGTTTAAATTCATTCCTCATCCACACCCCAAATTACCAAATTCCAGGAGTAGTTTTCACCATCAACAATTGGCGACCACGGTGGGAGGTTGATCTATCGGTTGCAAAAAATTGAATTCTCAATTCTTCGGTTTCGGCTCACGATGCATCCTCATCAGAAACCACAAGGCGGTTCGGATACCATGGGAAGTGTAGCTAGAATCTTTGGAGGATGTCTTGGCAAATCAAGCCGGTATCATAGAAGACAGAGCGAGACATTCCTTCGGCATGAGGTGCAAGAAACGCTTGAATCCCAGAGTCACACCTTTGGAGTGGGAAAAAGAGCCCGCAGAGACTCGGAAAGATGAACAACATGGTCCAGTCAAAAATGAAGAACGAGGCAACTCCACAGAGGAGAGGACTTGTCCGGAGTACTACAACGTCTACCGGATAAAGAAATATTACGGATCCTGCCGGAAGATTTACATCTCAAGACCCTTGTCGAAGTGAAGAAACGCTTGAGGAAGGAGAGGGATATTACAACACCTCCCATCACCAGAGCCAGAGCAGTTGCAAGTCCCGGCATCTCATCAAGTGTAACACCTCCGGTAGTCACTGTGAGCAACATGGTTTCAAACGGATATGGCCGCAACTCGGAAGAGGTACTCACTTTTCTTAAGATATTAACCGATCGATTTCCACATGACCCGCAACAGCCCCTCGAGCCAACAAGGAATGAATTCAACGCACCCGGGAGAAGGTACTTCAATGGCACGGACCTACATGGACCTGATCAAAGAAGCGACATCAGATACGAAAGCGGTCACATCATGGAGGCTCCCTGACTGGGACTCGATCCTCACAACGATCTTCCTCAAGTCAATAGTTTCACTATGAACCGAGAGGCTGGTGGATCGGGAAGCGTTTTCTCTAGTGGAAAGTTTATGCAAACTTTCACATCTCTCGAAGAATCAGCGCGCGGAGACGTTTTGCTGCTATCAACCGGAGGAAGGTCACGACCGTGACCTACATGTCACCGCACACATCAAGGATTCAGAGTTCAAGACGACCCTTATCTACACAGGATCGTCTTCATTACTCTCAAGATTCTCAGGACATCCAAGGCTCTCCCAGGCAAGGTCACGGAAGCCTACCACAATGACGGACTTCGAGGGAAACTAAACCAAAGACACGGGAGAAGCTCCGTGGAAAGAATCGGACAAGTTCGTTGCATCCCACTCCCCATGGGCGTGAAGAAGACCTACTTGCATCATTGAGGGCTAGTACCCACGATGCATCTTTGCTGACGAAGCATTCTTCTCCATCTTTGTGAAGCCACAACCCACGTTCACACGAGGAGGGAATGAACTTTTATGGCGCAGTCGTGACCGAAAGGAAAACGGTATACCAAGATCGCCATTATCACAGAGGAGACCGCGTTACCCAGTCTCTCCACCTAATGGAATGCTACAACAGCAACGAACCACAAGAGAAAGTGCTAGATGCTCCACAACAGCTGCAAGATGGCACCAACTCTACAACTGATGAAATTGAAATCGTTGAGGAATCTCCTAGGCCTATCTCCATCAGCTCAACCTTGTGTACGGATAAACGCACGAAGCTCGTGCAACTTCTCAAAGAGTACCAGGACATATTTGCTTGGAGATATGAAGAAATGCAGGATGAAAATTGGTCACCCATCATATACATGTCATACCTGTATCCAAGTCCGAGTTATATGGTCGAACAAGATCCGGGTGAGTCACTTTATCAGACAAATGCAGACATGTCTATCACGCTATATTGAGAATCCGCGCTTTTGGTCATCCTCTGGAGCTGTTGAACGCTCATCTACAACAACATATGCCCCGATAGAAAGAAAGGCCTGCCGGAAGAGCCTCATAATGTTTGTAGGGGGCATATATCTCACCAACAGGCGATACAACATTGACCTTATGTAAGCGTTCCTTGAAGCGGCTTAAGAGGAAAACCACCAAGATACAACATCCTCGCGCGTCCATCAACTCCAACTCCAGTACCACGTGCACGAATCCCACAATGATGAAACAACGTCCAAGGTATTCCATACCAGCTCGACAACAACCACTACGGACAAACCATGTAAACCACGCTTGGGGATCGAGGCTCGCATGAAGTTCCTTCACCGTCGACCAAGGACTCTTCAACATGAGAAAGATGGTCAGTCAAGAATCATGGATTCGCAAGGGTAATCGAACCGAAGAGGAAGCCACTTCAACGCTCCCTCCCTTCAATGGTCTATTCAAGAGCCGCCGCAACGCTCTCCGGACCACGTTCGCAAGCTTAATCCCTCTTCAACACTCTCTCCGTGGAATAGTTGAAAAGGCGCGGTGAACAACTCATCATCAATGTTCGGCATATCCTTGAAGCTGCCAACACTTCCCGACTTGGTGCCGGCATTATCTCCAAGACATCTCAACGGGATTCTTTTCTTCCACACCGGGGAGTTAGAGCTTGTATGAAAATACGGGAGAGATGTAGTCACACGGCAAGACACAACTCACATCGGAGCACACAATGGCCGGTCCAAACACCATTCAAGTCCAGACAAATTTGACAAATTTTAGTGTACAAATTTTAGTCGTCGGGCGTATGTGGGTGAGACTCACGTTCAATCAGCAGACACAACAAGCCCACATTCGATCACAGCGCAATAGCCCTCGACCGAAGCAGGCATAGCAAGGTCGAAAGACGACATCATATAGGGAAACACTCTCCCATATGTCTTTTGAACGTGACATACTCCAAGGACAGGATGACCCGTCCTCCCTGGTAACATCTAACTTTGCCTCATAAGTTTTATCTTTAACTGTCACCATCTCATGCCTACCACACAATAGTGTAACCATTATGTGCTAGAGCGGGGTGGGACTTAATGTTGATGGTGGATTTTCGTTTGATGACATCTTGTAAAAGATAAAGCCATTTATAAAGTGTTGGATACTCCCTCACTTAATTCACCAAGAATGGAGCATGTAGCAACAATCCCATTCTGTGAATACATGAAATTCCTCCAGGTTGGAGCATGTAGCAACAATCCCTTCCTATGGGGTATGGAATACACACGGCCGACCCCGCATGGTCGACTATTGGCCTTTGCTTGCCAAGAAACCGTCCATACCAAGCATTATGGACGGAAAACCTAAATTAGGGTTTGCGGCATATTACATGTGCCGCAAAACACCCTCAACCATCCACAACTCAAAGGGCCGGAGCAGACACAATCACCATGTGCCTACACACTTGACCAATCGGGCCCTTACATTGGTCCACCAAAGGTTTTTAGGTTCAAGCCATCACGCCTGCTCCATCTTCTCCGCACGAATGGAGGGTCTGCAGATCAAATCGAGCAGTCCGGTCATACCAAAGATGACCACCGTGGGCCCATCTACCCCCTCATGCAATCGGCCAAGGCATATCATGCTAATCCAAAACGCCCGCGCCCAAACATGCGTGGTTACACTTCCCAAATTAAATTGACTCGGACGAATTGAGTGGCTTAGATCACGTTTTCATGGGATAGTCTTTGGGCCTACCATCTTTCAAGCGGTAGGCCAAGAAGGCCAGGGTCGTCTTGGAAAACGCGTCGGAAAAGAATCAAATTCTTCCATTTTCAAATTGAGTGGCCCAGATCACGCTTTCATGAGGGAACGGAATACAGGCACCTACACCATCATGCCGTCAACACGCATGTATGGTCGGTCCTCTCCAAAATCCTTCCCAATGCTGAGAGTGATGCGCACCTCTTCAAAAAACCCTAATATTCATTAACGGCCGCGATGAGTATATAGACTTGCAACGCGCCATCACAAGAAAACCTTCTTGCTTCCCTCCCTAAGATCAACCCCATCTCCTTCACTTTGTGACCGTCCGGAACGGCCATTTCTTGGTTTAGGCCGGACTTAGCATTGATCTCTCGAATCTACAAGCACTCAGAGTGCATTTGTTTAAAGGATGAGTAGTTTTCACCCATCAACAATAATTGGCCCTTGTGGTTTTCTCTTGATCCTAGTTCGATTTGTCAAACCATTAAAACTCATCGCACTTTGGGTGATTCAAACACCTTAGAAACATTCTTCCATTTTCAGCGTCATCAGTTTTTGTAATCCAAAACCGGCGTGTGCCATCACAGCTTCTACACTTTGAATAAATAAAAGGACAATCCATGGCTAGATGAGAAGGTGACTTGCAAATTTGACACTTGCAATGATTTAAGAGAAAATTATATTAGTTATGCTTTATAGTATTGAACATTATATTGTTAGTAAATCTACTTACTTTGTAGAGGTAGATGATGAATCCCCTATCCCTTCCAAGCTTTTTTGCTTGGTATCTTGAGGGAATGATTTTTGTTATTTGGGGCATGGTTTGTGTAGATTTTTCCAATGTAATGGGGGGTATTATATAGAAATGAAACCCCAACGGTCTTATATTTCAAAAAATTAGCCGTTTTTTTTTTTTGAATTTAACAAATGCCGGCATTGTCGCTATTATAGATTGAGTGCCGGATCAGAGTACCGGCATTTAAAAGTTTTTTCAAAACCATGCCGGATTTGGTTGCATATTTGGCCTAATCTCTGTGAAGAAATTACTTTATACCGGCATTCTATTTTACGATTATTTTAATGCCGGTATTTTGGGTGATTTCAAAAATACTAGCCGTTGAGGTTTTTCTTTATATAAAGAGAGCCAATACTTGGACCCAAAAGCCCAAAACTCGTGTGTTTTTATATATATCCTTGAGACTCTTAACTTAGGAAAACCCTAAACCCAAGAAAAATCATCTATAAATAGCTTAGTATAGTACCTAATCCCACGTGCAAGAAATGGCATCGTTTGACTATGAGGAAGATTTAGCAATCACACCCAAGCAGGGTGTAGGATCAGAATATCGCGACATCAATACTTCGCGAGGTTAATAAATGACGACATTGCGAGGGAGTCGCAGGGAAGTAAAATAAATGACGCAATGAATGACGACAGCCAGAACATGAGAAGAATGTGAAGACTCAGCGAAATTTAGGAGTGTCGCGAGAATTGACACATGTGCACTTGCGATATTTCGCAAGATATTCCCGAAAATAAAGGACAACTTAGCTGTCATCCACTGTATACTACCCTATATAAAGGGTTGAGTAAATCTGTTATGCAGGAGAGTTCTTTTTGAATTGTTAAGCAAGTTTTGAGGAGAGAGAAAGTTTTAGAGTGATTGTAATTCTTTAACTCGTTTCTATTTCACATTGTAAAGATTCAAGTATTCAATCAATAGAAATCATAATCATTGATCTTAGAATGACTTAATTGTGTATATTCTAGTAAGGGGTGTAGTGTAGGATTTCCTGTAACTACATAATGGCGCTAGAAACAGGGAGTGATTGAAGATAAGAGATTGGATATTGTCGCTAAAGCGGTAAAAATCAAGAGTATGATGGATAAATTGAAGAAAATTAAAATCAGGGAGGGAAATGAAGAATTGGAATGTAATATGATTTCAAAATCAATGGTTAATAAATTTCATGAAAATATCAAAGGGAGAATACATAAAAGAGATTTTGAAGGAAAGACAATTATAACAGCAGAGAAGGTGTTACCCTTGAAAGAGTGGGAAAAACAGAGAATTATATTCACAGCAACAGAGATGTCAGGAGAGAATTTAAATCACACATCTCCACTAGTAATTACGATAAATGCTAGCAAAGAAGAAGGAAAATTAACAAAAACAATGGAAGAATGGGCAATAAATAGAACTCTAGTGGATTCAGGGAGTTCAGTGAATATAATGTTTTATCATGCATATAAAATATTGGGGGTACAAAGATGAAGAAATGACTTCCGCAACGTGTCATGTATATGGTTTCGGCAAGTCAGTAACAAAAATTAAAGGGGAAATAAAAATACGAATATTGTTGGGAGAGATCGAAACAAATGTGACGTTATGTGTAGTAGATATGGAATCACCATATAACATGCTGTTGGGAAGACCATGGGTACACGCAATAAAAGCTGTAGCGTCAACATTTCATCAATGTGTCAGGTTCCCTATGCCGAGTGGAATTGGCGAAATCAGAGGATATACCGATGAAGGAAGAATGTATCATCGAATCGAAGTAAAACATTATGAAGAACAGGTGATGAGGCAAAAAGATCGCAAGAAGATGGCAAAAGCAGCAAAAAAGGAAGAAGAGTTTAGAATATACATGGTAAGAGCGGAAGAAGGAAAAGGACTATGTGGTGAAGAAAACGATCTCGCAAAGGAAATAAAAGGACCGACGCCCATGGGAGAACCGAAGGCTAGCTACATCGCAGTAGAACTAACAAAGGAAGTGAATATTGGAACAGAAGAAGAACCCAAGATGTTAAAAATTGGGACTAAAATGGAGGCAGATGAAGAAAGAAAAACCGTTGATTTGTTGCGAGATTATAAAGATATCTTCGCATGGGATATGGATGAAATGCCAGGAATAGATCCATCCATGGCATGTCATAAATTAGAGATCGATAAAAATGCCAGACCATTCAAACAAAGAATTAGAAAAATCGCAACAGCATATCATCCTCAAATAGAAGAAGAGTTGCGAAGATGCTTGATGTCGGCATTATTAGACAAGCAAAATACCCCGAATGGATAGCGAATATGGTCGTAGTTCCGAGAAGAAAAAAAGGAATAAGAATTTGCATAGATTTCACCGATCTAAACAAAGCTTGTCCAAAAGATAGTTTTCCCTTGCCAGGACATTCCGCAGATGGTTGAATCACGGCGGGAAATGAAAGGATATCCTCTCTTGATGGATATAAGGGATACAATCAAATTCCTCTCGCTGAAGAAGACCAAGAACATACCGCCTTTTTCGCTCCAAGAGGATTATACTGTTACACAAAAATGCCATTCGGTCTGCGAAATGCCGGTGCAACGTATCAAATGATGGTGGAGAAAGTGTTCGAACAATGGATACATAAAACACTAGAGGTATACGTGGATGATATGTTAATAAAAATCAAAAAGGCAAAAGATCATGTGCGAGATTTGAAGGAAATTTTTGAACAAATGAGACATTTCAACATCAAAGTAAATCCGAGAAAAATGTACTTTTGGAGTGGCATCTGGAAAATTTTTAGGATACATTGTATCAAAAGAGGGAATACAAGTTGATCGGGGAGAAGGTACAAGCAATTCGAGACATGCCAACGCCAAAGAATGGTGAAAGATGTGCAAAAGTTAAATGGATTATTAGCTTCGCTAGGAAGATTCATCTCGAGATCATCGATAAGTGCAAACATTTTTTCAACATACTTAAAAAGGGAACGAAATTTAGGTGGACGGATGAGTGTGAAAAGGCATTGCAAGGAATAAAAGAACATTTAATGGATATATCAATATTACAAAAAGCAGAAGAAGGGGAGGAATTACTAATATACCTCGCGACAACCTCGCATGCACTAAGCGCGGTATTATTGCGAATGGACGCATGGGTGGAGAAACCAATCTATTACATCAGCAAAACATTCAATGCTGCCGAGAAAAACTATTCAAAAATCGAAAAATTAATTTTGGCATTAGTTTATGCGACGTTTAAACTTCGCATCTACTTTGAAGCACACACAGTAAAGGTAATGACAAAAGTACCAATTGAGTCAGTGATGAAAAATTCAAAAAGATCGGAAGGGTGGAAAGATGGAATGCTCAAATAAGTCATTGCAAACTCAAGTATGAAGTGTTATCCTCACCAAAATCGCAAGTTGTAGCAGACTTTTTAGCAGAATTTCCATTGGAAGAAGACGAGGCAGTGGAAGAAATGATGGATATAGAAGAAGAACATGGAAATCCAAGGGATTTATTGACAGAGCCAAATAGATGGGAAATATTGGTAGATGGATCATCAAATGGAGAGGGTAACGGAATTGGAAAAGAAAGAATAAATTCTGAAATGTAAAATGAATGAAATGATATGAAATGTTCTCGCGACAGAGATATTGCGAACTCAAGAAAGAATGTGCGAATATCTCGCACATAAATTGACAAATATTAATCAAAAATGAATGATTGAACGAATTGACAAAAATGAATGAGTGAGTGAATGGGACAAACCTTTATGGCGTACAACCTAGTTCGCGAATGATATTTCGTAAGAGGCAAATGTAAGACCTAAAGTGCGTCATATAAGGGGGTATCTCTTGACATGGCTCAGTGAAAAGGTCACCGCTCCTGGAACCTGAGTCATGGAGATTTGGGGCCCATGAAAGCCTATCCGGGAGAGATACCTTGGATTTCCAACTATATATATAAGGTTATACCACGGTTGGATGCCCGAGGGTCTCTTCCAAGGAGTCGAGTGTATGCTCAAGGCGCGGGGTACACGGTTGAGCCAAGAGTGCCAGGGCATTTGAAGTGTCTCGGCCATTCTTGGCAAGTCTTGGCATATGTTGCACTCGGCCCGAAGAAAACTCCACTTAGGGTGCAGTCTCGTAACCATAAACCATATAGGTATAAGGGATAAGAGGCTGCGAAAACAACTGGTTGTTGTTAAGACCGGATGGGAGGAGCTAGTCTTGTATGGCCGATGTACGCCTCCTTGAAGGGGCAACCAGAGAGATGATAAGGGCGGCACCCTCCATTAGGGAGCTGATAAGTGTCAAAAGACGGCAATGTCATGGGGATTTATGTTCGCAAGGACATTTAGACCTGTTATATTGTCACAAATAAAATATCCTGCAGAGGCAAAAATACTAAAGAAATGATAAGACAAGATCAATGGGTCATTACATGAAAGTGTAAGGATGTCCTGCGATCTTGTCGCAAGACGTCAATGTCATGGGATTTTATGTTCGCAAGAATATTTAGACCTGTCATATTGATGCAAAATGAGGGGTGGCAAAATAAGACCTTTACCTAGGAAGGCAAAATAACACCACACAAAAACAATGATAAGACAAGATCAATGGGTCATTACATGAAAATGTAAAGACGTCCAGCGATTTTGTCGCAACAGTGAATTTCAACATAAATAAAGACAATGGAATAGCAATTATTAAATACCAAAAATAATACTTGTTGAAAGAAAGAATAATAACGCAAACGAGTACATACATCAAAAAAGATGATTGAAGTACATAAAGGAGCAAAAGTACGAGAACAGAGATTACAAGAGAAAATCATTTCTCAAATAGTAGCTTTTTCACTAGAAGGAGATATTGGTCTGTCTTCAGCGACTTTATCTATGTTTTCGCTAGCTAATATATTTCCAGCAGATCCTTCTTCATTGGCGGTTTCATTCGCAAAGCATCATCATTGACCAGTTTATTAGGAGAGATGGTTTCTTCATTTCCGAGTTCTTCGCCACTAATATAATCTAGATCGCTATCAGGAGAATCAGGAACTTCATCATCACTTACTTCCAAAGGCTCAACAGACACAGGATCAAGAGATTTAGATAGTAAAACATTATTCACAACAACTTCGGCTCTAAGATGAAATTGGCGAAGAAGTGCTTTCTGCTGATTTTTACTCTCTATATCTTTACAGTCACGCATATAGTCGAATTTTCTTTCTGCCCTATCGCGAGAACGGGCAAGAGAAGCAGCGAGTATTCCATTCTCTTTGCGAATTCTTGAGTAATCAGATTTCAAAGCAGTAATGGAGGAGTGAAGTTTTTTCTCAGACTCTGCAAAAAAAAAAAAGAATTATATAAACAAAAAATATGAAGTCTTGATAAAGAAAGAATAGATGAGGAAGTCAACTTCTATGACTACCTTCCTTCTGTGAGGTAAGATGTTGGATTAGAGATGAACAACTATTCTCCAAATGATCCATGGCATTGTCAAAATTATCTCCAATTAAACCTTTCAGACGTGATCGCAAACTTTTTTCGTTGGAAATCAATAAAGCATTTTCTTTTGTAAGGGAAGAGTTGGACTTTTCTAGTTTGGAACATTGATCCTTGAATTGATTTGCTTTTACACTTAAGGTTATTCTACCCTGAATCAGTTTATCCTTCTCGGCAGTAACTTCTTCAAGTTGATTTCTCAGCGAATAAAGAGATTGTTCTTGTTCTTTACATAATTTTTGACAAACATCATATTGTTGCGAGTAAATCGCCACCTTGTTTAATAGAGTTCGCTTCTCTTGAGAAAGAGTTCCATTCTCATCTGATAAAGTTTCCAACTCCAAATTAGCTTTGGTCAAAGAATAAGAGAGGCGAGATAAGTCATTACTTAATGAATCTTGTTTCTGCACTAAATCAACATTTTCTTTAGAAAGATTATTTATATGATCAACAGAATATGTATGAAGATTATCTAATTGGTTATATTGCTCCATCCAAGCATCTCTATCAACTCGAACTTCTTCAGCAGTAGATTCCAACTGATATATCTCCATTTTTCGCTTCTGGTTTAAAGCTTGGAGGGCGAACAAGGACTTGAGTCTTTAAAATAAAAAAAATAAAAAAAAAAAAAATGGACAGTACAGAGGCAAGAGTATACCTTTCAGTTCTTCATTCTTCTTGCGAAGGTTATCGCGATCCAGTGAAACATTTTGAAGTTTTTGATTCTCAAGATGGAGAGTATTACATTTTGCAGTCAAAGCTTGGAGATCATTCTTCAAAGTGTTAATTTCTTGTTCCAAGGATGTTTGCGAAACTCTGTCAGGACCAAGGTGTTTGCTCAAAATTTCGCAAATATCAGACTTGATAGGATCGACAGAAGTCTTCTTAGCATCGTTCACAATATCTGATAGGACTTTGAAGGCCACATCTATTCCTTCTAAATTTTCCTTAGTAAGAGGGATTTGCTCAGAAAAGGAAGTAACAGTGTTAGAAGAAGGAAGAGATGAATCATCTTTTGTTAAAGGAACATCACGAGAAGAAGAAATCTCGGGAGGGTTAATGATTGGAGGAATGGTAGAGGCATTAACAAAGGTAGAAGAAACAGGCTCATTCGCAATGGGACTGTTATGAGGGAGTTGATCTATGAGAAATTCAGGCATAGAAATACTAGTAGGGATTTCTTGCGAAGATATCGCAGTAGGAGTTATAAGTTTGAATGTAGGAAAAGTGACAGAAGGCGCAACGGGTTTGGAATGGCGAGGCTTCTTGGGAGACTTATCACCATTTTTGCCATCCTGCGAATTACAAGCTAAATAAGAAACAGAGGCAACAATATTGTTATTAAAAAATTGGTGTTTCTTAAATACCTTGTTACTCGCAGGCTTTCTTTTAATGGGTTTCGATTGCGAGCCCATGGAGACATTAGGGTTCACAATGGTGAACTTGGTGGTAGACTTGTTCTTGCTAAAATAAAAATGGCAGAGGAGTTGTTAAAAGAATAATAGTATCAAGATAAAACAACTTCAATAAGAGAGATCAATCACCAAATGATCAAATTCAACAAAATTAACGAACCTTGATGCCATAGAGACAGTAGAAGAAGAATAGCAGCAGGAAAACGATGAAGAAGATGATGAAGAAAAATACAGAAAAAAGTTGCAGACGATGAAGAAGATGAAGTAAAAGAAGAGAAGTGCTTTCACAAGGAATTATCCTTTAAATAGACGAGAAAAGAGTAACCGGATAACATTAAATGTGCCGGTAAAAAGGGAAATTTTAGATACGTGTAAATAGTCATTCCTGAATTTACGGATTCTTGTCGGCAGAAAATTGATGGAAAATCAACGATTACGAGATCTCAAGATATTGGTTCTCATGACATTCTCTCCTTCGCAGAGAAGACATGAGAAGAGGAAAGATGTAAGATCAGAATATCGCGACATCAATACTTCGCGAGGTTAATAAATGACGACATTGTGAGGGAGTCGCGGGGAAGTAAAATAAATGACGCAATGAATGACGACAGCCAGAACATGAGAAGAATGTGAAGACTCACCGAAATTTAGTAGTGTCGCGAGAATTGACACATGTGCACTTGCGATATTTCGCAAGATATTCCTGAAAATAAAGGACAGCTTAGCTGTCATCCACTGTATACTACCCTATATAAAGGGTTGAGTAAATCTGTTATGCAGGAGAGTTCTTTTTGAATTGTTAAGCAAGTTTTGAGGAGAGAGAAAGTTTTAGAGTGATTGTAATTCTTTTACTCGTTTCTATTTCACATTGTAAAGATTCAAGTATTCAATCAATAGAAATCATAATCATTGATCTTAGAATGACTTAATTGTGTATATTCTAGTAAGGGGTGTAGTGTAGGATTTCCTGCAACTACACATGGTATGCCGAAACTCTCAACTATAGATAACAGCACGCGGTATTCCATGTGGTTGAATATTTATAACAAGTTTATTCATGATTACGGTAACCCGAAAGGAAGAACTGCTCAACAAATCGTGCAAAGACACGACATCATCTTAAATGTGGTGGTTGAGTATCTAAAAATGAAACACCGGATCGACCACGCTACCCACAATAGATTGTCCCCTCAACAACTCGTAAGTATCCTTATGATTAATTCGACACAATCTATTCTTTTGTAATTTTTATGTAACAAACAAAGTTTGTGTGTTGTTTTTGTAGCATGAAGCCGTGAAAACGCGTTACTTGCAAGAAAAGGGATAACCATTCATGTTTGAAGCCAACGTAACCATATTGTAACCAAAGTCACGGAGTACCACCAGCTGGGTGGATCGGAGACGGATTCTTCTTAAGAAGATTGATAATTTAATGGTATTTGCTTAGTTTTTTCGGTATTTGGTTAGATTTTTAGGGTATTTGGTTTGGTATTTCATAAGGTTTTGTGGGTACATCTCTATGTAAACCCTCACGAGACTATAACTCGTCCACTTGGGTCACCAAGTGGTTTAAAGGCTTGATTCACGTGCTAAGTGCATTCGTGCTTCCTGCGACAAGGATTACATTTGAAATAAATTATAGTTCCGGCTTATTTTATTTTGTTAACATAATACAATACCATCAGAATCCCGGCATAGATATTGTATATATATGCATGCCGAAACCAAGTGTTACAATACTGTCTAAAATAATCCATGTTCCGGCATTGTATAGATGAACTTTAGTGTGCCGGCGAAATATCCCGGCATGGTCATACTTCCTACATTCAATGCCGGAAAATTACATTAAATGCCTAAGGGCTATTTTTTAAACCATAGACCAGTAAAGAGCATTGGATGATAAAGTGGAAAAGATATCCCGGCATGGTCGTACTTCCTAACTTCAGTAAAGACCAGTAAAACCATATCCCGACATGGGATCTAAGTTACAGACAATGCCGGGATGATAAAGTGGAAAAGATCCGTTATGTCCTCATCTATTTAAAGGAATGGATACACCCATTGCACTTGATACCTAAAAAAAACAACGTTATCTCCAACACATCTCTCTGATGGATTATCAATCACCAACTACGAAGTTCATCAATTCCCTCGAAAAAGAAAAACGTATGAGGAACATATTGTGCACTGCGATAGGAAATCAATCATCAACCACCACCAACTCAGTTGCCACAATACTAGAAAAACTAAGAAGGACGGAAGAAACCACCAAGTCAATTGTCGCAATGGAAGAAGAGATAGTAAAGAGGAAAAGAGAAGAAAAAGAGGAAGCAAAGCTTGAACATTATCGTCAAAAACTAGCTAAGATTGAAGCGGTGGTTGAGGAAGCGGATGAACTTCAAAAAGAAGCTGAAATAGAAGCGGATGTTGAGGAAGAAACCCAGTGGATTAAAAACTACTACATAATATCGGATTTTCCGGAAGATCAACGCCCTTCGGATCATTTTTGGGGTCTAGTTAGGATTGGTTCTTCAATGAATAACTTGTTGGACTGTAAGAAACGCATAATAGAATGCAGTGATCTTGTTGTACGCAATCGAACAACTGCACTCATAAAATTATGTCGTAAATACAACGAGTTTCTTGCAAGATATAGAGGGAATAGGTATGAAGCTCAGGAAGCATATTTCAAGTGGTTCAAAGATCCTTTTAGGTATTTTGAAGCTGCTTTGTTTATTGAATCTCGTTCCGAGAACTGATGTTAGTTGCAATTGGCTTGAGATGTTTCATTTTATGTGTTACGTTGTTTATGTGTTTAGTGTTTTTTAGTTTATTTCCTTACTATTAATATGAAGGCCATTATGGGTCGATTTGTTTTCTTAAAACCTTGTGGTGGCTCGTTAACATAATACAATACCGTCACAATTGAGTGTTAAGATAGTGTTCCGGCGTTCAATGTAGCAAGACAGTGTTCCGGCGTTAAATGTAGCATGTATGTGGTGCCGGAATTCTGAGGCTTGTTACCTTTTATAATTAAAAATAAAATAACTAACTCTAACTCCTTATTCTTCTCCATTGTAACTGTCGCACCAATTATCCCCCATTGTAACCGCCACAAACTTCCTCATTCCATTTATTTGGTTCTTTATTTGACGGTTACAAACTCCATTACTACATAAAATGGAAACGGTTCCATCTCTCTATTTTTTTGTTTTCACTTAGCAATTCCAAGAGAACTTGTAGAACCCCTAAACTCCATTACCTGGTTTCATCTTCCAAACCAAACTCATTCATTTCTTCAAACCCAAATAAGAATGGTTCCTCGCAAACCTCCTGAAAAACCAAAACCTAATCCTCGTGGTAAATCGAAATCAGAAGCATCTATTGAACAAGATATAAGTGATGATGAGGAAATAACAGAGATGATGAGGTAAGTGATGTCTATGTTTATTGAAGCATTCTTAGTGAAATTATAGTGAAATTGAAATTGAATTGAGTGAATCGAAATTGAATTGAGTGAATTGAAATTTAATTGAGTGAATTCAACTTCCAATATTGAGTGAATTGAAATTCCTATTTAGTTTATATCCCCCTTTTATTGCATGCAAGTTATTAGAAAAACCCTGAAAAATCGTATTGTTCACTAACCATGCCGGTATTGTTTAACCTAGTTTGTTAAATCTCTATAGATAATTATCTTAATACCGTCATTGGATTTCATTTACATACGATGCCGGAACTGGTTAACCGGCATGGAACTCATTTAGTATACAATGCCGGTATAATTTCCGGCATACTCGTTCTGTTCATCGACCATGTCGGTATTTGTTTCCTTATTTTTTAAAATCTCTGTAGACAATTCGTTGTTTACCGGCATGGTATTTAATTTACATAAGATGCAGGACTGATAAACCGGCATAAAACTCATTAAGTATACAATGCCGGGATTAGAGTCGGCATACTCGTTATGTTCATTTACCATGCCGGAAATATGTTTCCTTATTTTTAAAAAACTCATTTTGTTGCTAGGTCAAAAGCTACAAAAATGAAGAAAGGAAAGGGAAAAGCTATTGATGAAGAAAAACCTAAGTCTTCTCGATCTCGACGTAGTAGATATGATCCGGAACGTCGTAAGCTCACGATCCGGGACAATCCCCCGGAGGAGGGAGATGCAAGCAGCGATGATGCTGCTCGGTGGGAGAATTATGTACCTCCTGATGCTGCAGGTGGCTCATCCTCACATGGCTTAGGACAACCTGGAGTTGAAGACGATGACAAAGATGAAAATAAGCCACCAAAGCAACTCCCAAAACTATATGACATGATTCCACAACACAGTGATGGCAAACACTGGGGTCAGCCGAGAGATCCCAAACTTTTATTTGACTACAAGGACTCTTGGGCTCGTTGGATCTATTCAACTTATGTAAGACGTTTGCATCTAGTTATTATATTGTTTATATATGATCAGGTGAATTGAAGTTTGTTTGGTGTGTTTTTATAGAACCACAAGAAAGCCTTCCGTGTTTGCCGCCATCAACAAATAGATACATGGGATTTGGAAGGGGAGTGTCTGGAGGTTCAGGCGGCAGTAAGAGCATCTGGGTTGTATCCAGCGGTAGAATACTATGTGGCCACTGATCAAGTGACGGCAAATTGCTTCTTGGAGAGTGATGAGTGCCAAATATTGCATATTTATACACCTTTTTATTGGCATTTAACTCATCTTTTGTGCTCAGAAATCAGACATTATCCTAGATTCTGTATTTTCTTTGTTTTCAAGAATAAATATTTGTACTAATTAATTTTGTGTTTTTAGGTAATAAATAAAGCTCGGAGAAATTGAGGAGTCAAAAGAGAAGAAAAGTGGAGACAAGCGTCTATGGAGCAAAGAGCCAAAGCCCACGCGTGCATCAGTTGCAACCCAACTTACAAGACATGGGCTTGAGCTAGCCATGACCCGGATCCAAGCCCATCCACCCCGTGCTGTTGAGATCACGCTTAGCTACATCCTACGGTCGCTCCTTCACTCACATCATTTCTCGCTGCTCCAGCTAAACACCAAATCACCCCGATTCTCCTTGATCCGTTCATATCCCTCAGCTAAATCCAACGCTCGCTCCGCCTTCCTCATCAAATCTTGCTGCACCCGCTCAACACCACAGCTACCTATATAATCCCGTTAGCCAAAACCTAACCCTATTCTCTTCTCTTCTTTCTTCTCTCTGCCCCGACAGTTGCAGAGCTTCACCATCTCTCCCGACCAAGCTCGCAACGCCACCTTACCTTCCATCTCCTCTCCCATACCTCCTTCGCCTGACACGGCCACCTTCTCCACCACCCTCGGTTCACCCATCTCCATCCATAGCTTCTCCCATACCCTAGAAGCTAGGGTTAAGATGGTTGAAAACTAGGGTTTGTACAACAGTCGACGCATGGACGATTTGACAAGAGAGGAGCACGATTCAAGCAGTATGGGCGAAAGGGTATGATTTTAATTGCTGTTTTGAGAGAATTAGGGTTTTGGGAATTCTGTGCATGTATAAATAGGTTTAAGAGGTGTGTGAAACAACTTATGCCTGGGCTAGCCAGAGCACCACTTAGTGTAATTTGTATCATGTTCTAAACTTAATTGCTAGGGTGTTTGATGAAACCCCTAAATATCATGCCAAGCATGTCTGTCTTTGGTTTGATTTTTGTTGTGTTATAATATGATTAAGATTAGTAGTTAGCCATTGAGCTTATAAGCCTGTGATGAGTGGTACTGTAATAAGAACACTCATACTAGGGGTGAGTTAGCAAAACTAGTTAATGAACATCTAGCCAAGACCTTCAAATGAAGGCACAAAATCATAGCTTGACTTACATTGCCTGAGCATGAGAATTAGAGGAGGATTCACCACTCTAGTGTTCTCAAAATTGTTACTACCTATTTGATACCTTAGTTCACTATCACAATTTCACTTTATTCGTATCGACACCAACCATATTTGTGTTACTTTGTCACCTGAGATCAGTTAAGTAAAGCCATAGATCATCGTAAGCACCACAAGTCTCTGTGGGATCGACCCGTATTTGCCAGTTCTACATTGTAGACACCGTGCACTTGCGGTTTAACAAGTAGGCATAAATATAAACCACTTTCCAAGCCTACCAAGTTTTTGGCGCCGCTGCCGGGGACTTGGCGTGTGCCCTGTTGATCCATTTCTTGCTTCACTGAAATCCATTTCACCCCTGTACATTTTCACTTTGCATTATTGCTTTTGTTTTTCTTTTATTAGTATAACTTAGCTTAAATTTTTTCTTTATTTTGCATTTCTGCACCTTTCATCATAACCCTTCACACTTCACACTTTACACTTCACATTAGTGTAACTTGTACACACTTCACACTTCATAGTGCATAACCCTGTACTTGTAGTCATCATAACTAGTAGTGTCACTTAGTGTAATTATTCTTGTTACATCTGTAGCTTAGTATAATCCATTTGTTTTTGCATTTGACTCATCTCATTTGCTTCTTGGCTTTTTGATCTGAGCTATAAGCATTTGTAGCTGTAGCTTAGTATCACTTGTCACTTTTGATCCCAGTCAGTCCAAAGAACAGTTCATATGTCTTGAAATTCTAATTGTTGGCCATCAGTGGCACCTATCTGCTATGAAAGTTTTGATTTTTCATTTCTAAGAACTAAAACTTTCTCTTGAGCTCACAAGTGCCTACAAAGATGTTGTGAAAGCTGAGGCAAGGAAGCGCAATTGTTAACAAATCACCCAAACAAAGTCAAGAACAAACTTCGGTGGATGTCAGGCGAGTAAGTTGACACCACAGAACCTGTGAGCTAAGTTGCTTTGTGCACTTAGCATTTCCTTCATTGTTAACCACATTTTCACTCATAGAATGATAAGCATGCTAAGACCTTGAATGCATGATAAAACCTATGCTAGGTAGTACACACACCCTGAGCATCTTTGTTTGTGCACCTATGCGATACCCTATTGTGAGTTAGGTAACATTAAGCCCGCAAAATCTGTTGTGACATCCTCGTTGTATGTTTTGTGCCTTACCTTACACAGCCCTCGGCTCCGGCTCCAGCCCGCATCTGTTGAGCTCGAGCAAAGAACACGGTTAGCTTAGCCGTAGCCTTTGTGAAACCCAAGTAAGGTCAAGCGAGTACCACGATCCCACAGACCACTGGTCAATTGACCACGACACCCATTTGCATAACCTGTAAGCTCGCTAAACTTGCCCTTCACAAGCCGTGTCTTTGTCTTTGTGACAACTCGTGTGCACAAACTTGCTTTGTCTTGATTTGTGAATGCACTTAGACCTCTGTTGTGCAAGCTAGCCAAGTTGTACTTGAGCTGATAACCTCCAAGCCCCTGTGTTGAATTGCATGAGCATTTTTTTTTGTTCTTCCCTGGAATTGATTGCCTTGTATAATTGCTAGCTGAATTGTTGTTTTGCTGACATTATGAGCTACCCTGTGCACCTGCAAATAAACTGACTTGCACACAACCTGTGCTGAACATAAATCATCCTAACTGTCTTTTGTGTGATACATGCCAAGCAATTACAAGCACCCCGTGTGCTTAGCTTTGGGAATTTAGGTGTAAATTTTTTGTGAAATTGTGTTGCCCCGTGTTGTTCTATGCACCAAACTTGTCTTGTGAAATTCTTAAAGCACTCATGTGTCTGAAAGTGGAGTGTCACTTTGTGAAATTTGTGCACAAGCCGAAGCTCACACAACCGAGCCGTAATCCCGCCAGCCGTGCTAAGCTTAAACCCGCCCGCACAAGCCGTGTCTTTGAGAGGTCGTGCATCCGTGAAACTCCTGCACCGAAGCCCACAAACCATTGTGCAAACCACTGAGTTTTGCATAACCTGGGCTTAAACCAAACTGAGCCCACATTTCCACTGGGTTGTACATTTCTAACAAAATTAAGCCCACATAAACCAAATAGAAGCCCAAAAACAAAACCAAACTAAAGCCCCTTTTAAACCAAAACTGAGGCCTGCTATGCAACAACTGGGCTCAACCTAGGCTTTGCACAATCACTGGGCTGTGCAGTTACATAACCTGGGCCTTACAAAAACTAAACTGAACCCTACAAAACCAAACCAGCCCAACAAACCAAAACCCACTTAAACCAAAATAAAGCCCACAACCACTGGGCTTTTGCATAACCTTTGGGCTGTGCATTTGCATCATTTGGGCTTAGCTTCCATGTTTTGAAACATCATTGGTTATACATGCTAGGCTATTTGAGTTTCTAGACCATGTCAGGATTTTGGTCTACAACTGGGGATGAAAACAAATCCATGAGAGAGCTTGCTTACGGGCATGCTTTCACCATATGAAACCCCCGAGACCATAATGATTTTAGGGAGTATTATGAGCCTTCTCGGGGCCCCGACCTTGAATACTCATACCCTAACCATCATGAGCACATGTATCGAGTCACCACAGGTGGGGAGTTGAACAATTTTATACTCCCCGACTCCTTGTTTACAATCACTAATGGAAACGCTCATGGAGCAAAATGCTAGGCTTGAACTGAATGCAATACATGACCATCCATATAGCAACATGTCCGAATTTCCTTCTCTAGTGAACCTCATGCACAACCATACGGTGAATATCCATATGAGGAATGCATACCCACTAGTGAAGACTCTCCTTCAATAGAACAACTCACTATGATTCTTCAAAGGAACCCGATTGAGTTACAAAATGAAGATTGGAAGGAAACTTATGATAGGATGTTTGTTATTCCTGATAATTTCGAAAATAGTGTTTCTAGTCCTACTCATGCAACTAACACTGAATATGAACCTAATCTAGAGGTAGATGAGTACACTAAAAATGCTACAATTTTGAATGGAGAGATGAATTTTTGCCATGATGATGATGATGATGAATATGAAGAGCATGTGTATTTTGAAAATGTAGTGGAATCTTTAGTTTCAGAGACGTTAAACATCTCTTCTGTGAACCCTATGAATGATACTTCTTCTAACATTCATATATGTGATGTTGATTCTGAGCTTGGGTTTGTGAAATTCTTCAGTGAAAGTGAGCATGCTACACAACTTGTTTGTGACTTAAGAAAGGATGAATCTTCTGTTGACACTAATGTTCTTTTGGATCATGATATTATTTGTGTGTCTGATTCCCTGCCCATGTCACAATATGTTCCCTCCTCTGATGATTATGACATGGAGATTGATGAATTGTTCTATGCAGGTGAGCATGATTTACCTTCTTCTGACCTTAGGAAAGTATGTGATGGTGCAAATGATCTTATACATGAAAACAACTTAGATGTACCTACTTTCTCTCCTAAGCCACAGATTGACACTCCTCCACCAAACCTAGGTGTAGTTTGTAACAAAATTGCAAAACCATCTTTTCTGAAAATGCCTAATTTAGGCCTAGAGCTTTGTGCTTCCCAAGTCCTCTTGGACTATTTTGCATCAAAGTATAACACTTTTAAGGAACCAAAGTTGGAATGTGTATGTCTGCCTGTTTTTAGCAAAACTCATTTTGAGTTAGACCTTTTGCATGATGTACCTTTAAAATTGCAAGATTTTGTGCTTTCAAACACAATTGTTGACAAGTTTAGGTTTGGGGGAAACTCATTCACATATGCGGTCTTACTTGCACTCTCATGTTATATTTGTGGTATAGGTAAATTTTCATTGTATATGATGTCTACTCAATTTTTAATTAATTCATTATGTAAGATCAAGAATATTTATTGATTGAGTCTTTTGGGTTGATCCTCAACTCTTTAGATTGTTGGTATATGGTAAATTTTCATTGTATATAATCCAATTGGATCTATAAACTTTAAGAGGACTTGTTAATTTTTCCTTCTTGCATCGGTTGAGTTTTCTTGTGCATATATTGTAAAGGAAGCTGAAGAAAAATCCGATATGATCTCCAGATGGTTTGAGTTGGAGCGAGAATGTTGGATTCTAGCCAAATATTTTTGACTAATGAAGCTTTAACCTTGCAGCCCAGATGGTCATCCGCGAAGAGAATAATCTCTTCCCATATTTTTTCGAAGAAGTGAATAAAGTTATAGTATTGTGTGTTTCTTTCAAAACATAGTTCTCATGGTATGTGAACTCGCAAAAGGGGAAAAAAATGTATAATTATGGTGGATTTTCGAAGTTAATGAGTTTTAAGGTTAGCACGGTTGGTCGAGGCATGTGCGAGCGGAGGTAATTTGTGGATTGATCCTCAACTCATTTTACTTTAAAAAAATAAAAGATTTTTGATTTGATTTAGGCGAGATTCGCAGTAACTTCAAAGATTTTGACAAGTTTCGCAGAGGCAATGACTTGTAAAATGTTGTTTTCTTGTGCATGATGGATATAATAGATACTTCATACTCCATACCAAGAGAGAATGTTGGATTCAAGAAAAATATTTAATGGTGGATCTCGAGAGAAGGTAGCAAGACTAAGTGTCTCTCTTCGAGAGAAAGGTAGCCTTTTCTCACATAGTTATGTGGTATTGACTTAATGAATAATTTTGATGGTGGATTTTCGTTTAAGGTTAAATTTGGAAAAACTCATGCGCTATTTAAATTTCGACATCTTGTAAAATATAAAGCCATTTATAAAGTGTTGATACTCCTCACTTAATTCACCAAGAATGGAGCATGTAGCAACAATCCCATTCAAGAATGGAGCATGTGAATACACGAAATTCCTCCAGGTTGGAGCATGTGGCAACAATCCCTTACCTGTGAATTTCATATCAGCCTTGTATTTCCTATACTCATTATCAGTGTGGCATGACGACTGAGTGTTACTCTTACATAGTAACACGAACCTCCAAGCACTATAATGAAACCATGTACGAAATACCCGTACAGGCTGATTCTCGGTGTGTTATACTAGCCCGAGCCCTCTCGGTGTGTTATACTAGCCCGATTGAGCCCCTCTCGGTGTGTTATACTAGCCCGATTGAGCATCAAGACCGACCATATCAGTCGGATATGATACGATCGTTAGTCATCCAACTCCGCAAGCATGATTGGATGACCCCGGATCAATTCCATCACCCCCAAGCAGGTATGGAATACACACGGCCCGACCCCGCATGGTCGACCATTGGCCTTCGCTTGCCAAGAAATCGTCCATACCAAGCATTATGGATGGAAAAACCCTAAATTAGGGTTTGCGGCATATTACATGTGCTGCAAAACGGTCTCAACCATCCATCTTCGCAGTATAGATGGAGGGTGTAGATGTAGACTCAAAGGGCCGGAGCATGTCGACACAATCACCATGTGACCGCCTACACACTTGACCAATCGGTCAAAACCAACCATGATTGGTTACAACAAATTCGTCCTCCTGATAGAGCATGGTCGCACGGCTTTGAAAGCCAAAACTAGGGTTCAAGCCATCACGCGCGTCCATCTTCTCCGGCACGAATGGAGGGTCACTGGATCAGATCGAGCAGTCGGTCATACCAAAGATGACCACCGTGGGCCCATCTACCTCCTCATGCGGTCGGCCAAGGCATATCATGCCCGGCTAATCCAAGACGCCCGCCCAAACATGCGTGGTTACACTTCCCAAATCGCGAATTGATATCGACCGCTCAACTTCACCGGACGAATTGAGTGGCTTAGATCACGTTTTCATGGGATAGTCAGGTATAGGCGTGAACATCAGCCTACCATCTTCACGTCAAACCAACCGGCCAAGTGTAGTTGCAGGAAATCCCACAATACACCCCTCACTATATTTTGTTTAACTAATCCATTCAAAAGATAATAGATGAACAATTATGAATGTTTATTAATAACTTTCTTGAAATCTTTACACAGGAAAATGGAATTACACTTTAGAACTTACAAACATTCTCTCTGTTTCTCTCTCCTAATGACTTACTCTCCAATCCAAAGGGACTTCCCCCACAACAGACTTACCCAGCCCTTTATATAGGGTATTACATAGTGGATGACAGCTAAGCTGTCCTTTATTTTCGGAAGTGTCTCGCGAATGATCGCGAATGTATAACTGCTTGCCTTCGCGACACTCTTAAATCTCGCCAAATCTTCACACTTTCCTCATGTTCTGACTATCGTCATCTATTATGTCATTTATTTATTTCCATGCTACTCCTTCGCGACGCAGTCGTTTATTAATCTCGCGAAATATTAGTGTTGCGATATTTTGGTCCTACATCTTGCCTCTTCTCATGTCTTCTCTGCGAAGAAGAGAACGTCATGAGAATCAATATTTTAAAGTATCGCAACTGCTTATCTTTACCTTGCGATTGTTCATTTTCACTCGTTTTGTTTATATACGGAATTTATTACAGGTGTTTCTTCTTCCACTCTTTTCTTGACACGTCTCCTCCAACCGATTATTCTTAACCATTCACGTCTCTTCTCACATTAAATGCATTTGTTTTCTCGAGGATCTTCTTCTTTATATATAGTTTTCTCTTCTTTTTCTTCCTTTCTTTTTACTTTCCCTCTGCAACTTTTCTTCACTTTTCTCCTTCCGTAATTTGCGCTTCTGCTACATTTTCCTTTTAATTCTTCACTTCTCCCTTCATTCTGATAATGGCTTCACTTGGTCGTACATATGCTCCTCATTTTACTAATATTCAAAAGAAATTACAAGAAAAGGGTTTCACTTTATCTACCATTCAACATCAAGAATCCTCATCTATTCTTTCTGCAAAACTGTTTACTGATCATCAGTGTGATGATCAAAAAATTATAGTCTCGCTAGGTCAACTTCTCGCAGGGCTCCCCATTCCTTTATATAATCCCGAAATGCCATTATTTTATGAGATTCTTGCTCACGAGAAGTTCTCGCGGGCTATTTATCAATTGAACGGCGATTGCATTCGCCTAATGCTTGAATTCGCTTCTCGTGGTGCTGGTAAAGGATCTTTATATCCTGACAATGTTAGAGATCCTCAATTTGCGCATTTACCAATAATCGCCGAGAAGTATACTGTGGATAATTTCTTTGAAAATTATTCAGTCATAACTATGAGAAATGATAAATCTCGCTGGGGTGTTCGATTGAAGAAGAACGATAACGTTGATGCTGACAAGCTGCTCATGCAGGACATCGACTGGCATTCGGGTAAAAATAATATCCCTCGCTATTCCAAAGATGAAAAGTGGTGGGTTGTACCTCTTTTCCTGAGTGGACCTTACATCGCAGGCTCACATACACTCCCAGCCAATCTCGCGAATTATCATCCTTGGGAGTTTAAATGGCCTGAGAAGAAAAAAGAGGTATATATATATATACATCATTCATTTTAGATTTGCCTTGCTATACCTTCCATTTCTTTCATTCATTAACTCTTGGAAAATTTTTAGATCACCAGAATGAGAAATAAATACAAAGAGAACCCACAGCCAAATATCCTGGCGATACTTCGATCACTCACGGATGAAGTAAGAAACATTTTCTTTTGTTGTTTTAAACAATATTGTTGCCTCTGTTTCTTATCTTTATTCGTGTGTGAAGGTTGGTGTTGAAGAAGTTGAAACTGCAAGGATTAATGATGGAGAAGCTGAAGCTGCGGGAGCTAAATGCAAGAATAAAGCTGTTTCTCGCAAGGACAAGTCTTTTGGTCCATCATCTAAAAGACGAAAAATTCAATCTCCTTCACATTCTAACTCCCAACCCGCCGAGCATTCGGGAGATGAAAATGAGATTGGCATTTCTTCTACTAAGGAAAGTCATTCAGATACTTCTGCCATGGCGCTTTTATCTAATGTCTTTACCGATTCTATGCAAGGTTTCGGCGACAATAACTTGTCTGCTACTTGCGAGACTATCGCTAAGATCTGTGATGCCCCATTGTTGGAAGATACCGAGTCTTTTCGCGGAGTTTCCCGAACAATAACACCCAGTCTTTTAAATGCTCTCAATGCTTTGGTATGTTCACACCTCTCTTCCTCTTTATGACTCCGCTCTTATCTTTAATTATTTTCTCTATTTTCTTTTACAGTCTGGGAGAGCTGCTTTTGTTGCTGCCTCAGATCTTGAGAGAAGACGCAACAATGTTGAAAGGAAAAATTTACAATTGAACAAGAGAATTCGAGAACTAGAAGTTGAGGTTGCGTCGTCTCACGATAAGGATGAACGAATTAAACAATTAGAAGCTGAACTTACTTCTCAACAGAATAGAGTGTCTACTCTTGAAAGCGCAAATCAGCAGCTTTATGGTATAGTAATCTTTATTTCTCAAATTCCTTTTATTTTTACCCTTTACTTTTCTTTACCTAACTTACTATTTTCGCAGACATATATAATCTCTCTGAAGAGTCCATTCTTCTCCATTCATTTCCCGAGCCCATGGATGATGATGTCCTCCTTGCTCGCCTCAATGAATCTCTAAGTAGTTCTTCAAATGATGCTAACCTTCTTTCATTAAAGGATCTTCAATCCAAACATCATCTCTTAAAAATCGAGCATAGATCTAGTTTAAGTCTGGCTAATCTTTTTAAACGAAAGTACATTGACTCCAAGAAGAAAACCAAAACTTTAAGAAAGAAAATTAGTGATCTCATAGATGAGAAGGATCGCATTACTAACAGAGGTGCACAGGCATTAGCAAAATTTCAAAAGTCTCTCCTTGATGTGCAAGTTGAGCGAGATGAACTCCTTCATCAGAATACCATGCTTAGCGAGCGAGAAAATCAAATTCGTTCACTTCTTATTATAAACAATGATGATGAATTCGCTTGGGCTGCGAAAGTTTTAGATAATGCCAGGAATAACTTAGGTGTTGATGTTAGTCTTCATACCGAGCATACTTCCTTGGTTAAAGATATGATATCTGACAGAGAAGGTTATTTATTATACCTTACTGTTTCTTACCTCGTAGTATTCTTTGTTGAGTTGTTAACTTATCGTTGTTTACTTGCAGAGTCCGAAAAAAGATTTCAAGCAAGAATTGGAGAACTTGAATCTGAGAAAGCACAACTCGCGAAGAATCTCACTCTTCGCGAGGATAGATATTCCAAGTTGAAGAAACAATTTCAAACTACAGTGGCGAATTTTAATAATGATGTCGTTCGTTTTCGCAATGAAGCAATGGAGTATGTTTGTAATGATCATAAAATCCCTCTTTGTTCATATCCTTGGCTTTCCGAAGAAGTTCCTGAGAATTTGCCCGTCTCAGACGTTTCTGATAGTGAGGCCAGCGAAGAAGAAAATTCTGGCGGCGAGAATAATAGAATTGAAGAATCAGATAAAGGAGAAGAATCGCCAAAGAGATAATTCTTTTTGTTTCTTTCACTGCCTGTAATATCTGTACATTTCTGTATCTCTTTTTTTTTTTTTTCTTTTTTTTTTTTTTTGTAAACTTCTTGGATTATTGCCCATAAATTCAATCTTCACTCCCCTTTCTTGGCAGTTTTTCCTTGTAATATAATGGGCTAGCATTATTAATGTATAACTCTTTCATTGGAAGATGAATAACAATACTTCGTCTTTTCCATTCCCATATTTGCCTCTGTTATGCGTCTTCATATGAAAGAATGAAATTTCTGAAATTCGCACTTTCTTCTTCTGACCAGGAATGATGATTTAAATTTATAATTGCGACGATGTCGCAAGAGATTTTCATAAATGAAGAAATCTATTGATCTCGCCTTATCGTTTTTGGTGGTCTTCTAAGCTTGACCTTCCTAATTAAAGGTCTTACTCTGCCACCCCTTATTGCGACAAGGTCGCAGGACGTCTTTACACTTGCATGCAAAAACCCATTGACCTTGCCTTATCATTTTTCAAGTATTTTTGCCTCTGCAGGATGTTTTGCTTGCGACAATATGACAGGCCTAAATTTCCTTGCGAAAATAAAGCCCCGGGATATTGTCATCTTGCGACGAAATCGCAGGACGTCTTTACACTTGCATGTAAGGACCCATTGATCTCGTCTTACCCTCGCGTTAGTATTATTGCCTCTGCAGGATCATTGCACAAATATGACAAGCCTAAGTTTCCTTGCGAAAACAAAGCCTCATGACATTTGCGTCTTTGGCACTTATCGGCTCCCTAATGGAGGGTGCCGCCCTTATCATCTCCCGGTTGCCCCTTCAAGGAGGCGTACATTGGCCATACAAGGCTAGCTCCTCCCATCCGGTCTTAACAACAACCGGTTGTTTTCGCGACCTCTTATCCCTTATACCTATAGAGTTTATGGTTACAAGGCTACACCCTAAGTGGAGTTTTCTTCGGGCCGAGTGCAGCATGCGCCAAGACTTGTCAAGAGTGGTAAGGAAGTTCCATGCTCCCCGCACTCTTGACTCAACCGTGTACCTCGGCGCCTTGATCATACGGCCGACTCCTTGAAAGAGACCCTCGGTCGCCCAACAGGTATAACCTACATATATAGTTGGGAATCCAAGGTACCTCTTAGGATAGGCTTTCATGGGCCCCAAATCTGCATGACCCAGGTTCCAGGGGCGGTGTAACCTTTTCCCTGGGTCATGTTAAGAGATTCCCCCTTATATGACGCACTTTAGGTCTTACATTTGCCTCTTACGAAATATAATTCGCGAACTAGGGTGTACGCCATAAAGGTTCGTCCCATTCATTTACTCATTCATTGTTGTTAAATCATTCAATCATTCATATTTAATTGCCTGTCGATATTTAATTTGCGAAGACATCGCACAATTCTGTTTCGTTCCTTTTTCTCGGATTCTTGTACATTCTTCTTGTCGAAATTCTCGCATATCATTTCTTCTTTATCTTGCCTTTGATATATCTTTGTCGATTATTTACTTCTTATGCCTTTTGTTCATTGCACTCTTTGCCTCATCGTTATCCCAATCCGTGAAGGACTCCTTTCCATCGTAACGTTCGCCTGTTTGCATGCATTCATCTGCGGCACTTCGCGATGTTTCTACGGCACTTCGCGATGAACTACAACCAGTTATTTTTGCAGCATCGTAACATTCGCCTAATTTTGCGGCACTTCGCAATGCTTCTTCATTTCTTATCTCTATAGTATCCACCATCAGCTTCTCTTTTCTCTGTTCATCTTTGATATTCTGTTTCCAACCTTTTCTTTTAGCATTTCTCTCTTTGGCTCTCTCTACGTCAACCTCATAACATTTCGTCCCCTCCTTCCAATCTCCCTTTATAATTCCAATACCATTTGGATGGGGAAATTTTATACATTGATGGTATGTTGATGCTACTCCCAAGATTTCGTGCAGCCATGGTCGCCCAATTAATGCGTTATAAGGAGATTCCACGTCAACCACGTGAGAATAAAATATCGGCTGATAATCCTTGTAAAGGTATCCTCATGTGAACCTCTCCTTTAGGTTTGTTCATTTGTGCCGTTAAAACCGTAGATTTTGTATGTTGAAGGAATCAAATTTTCATCCTCTCCACCCATAGTCTTATAAGTATGGTAAAACAGAATATTCACCGAACTTCCAAAGTATCGATTAGGATTCTATTGATTGCCCAACAATTTTACCTTCGTCATCTTCTCCATCAACTGGTCTTGTATTAATGTCCAGTCGCACCACCAACGGGCTATCATGTGCTTCTCTTCCTTTGGGTACTTAAATCACAGAGAAAGAAATAATTTTTAGCCGCCACTCTTTCAATTGCGACTTTCTCGCCGGGTTCATCACTTCTTTGTTATGAAAATCTCTCGCATATACTCTACTAAGCACGTTATCGTGAAAATCTTCAATTGTACGATATGAATGAACGATAGAATTGCAAAATAGATTTTTGGCCTTCGTTCCCACTTCATTACGAATGCTTCTTTTCCCTTTGAAAAACTGTTCTTTGCACTTCGATGGTGATGTTGTTAGTACTTTCTTCCCTTTCTCTTCATCTTTTAGAAAATGATTCAACTTCCCCGATCAATCATTATGAGAATGATTCTCTTTATGTTTCTGCGAGTCATTTGTTAGATGTCCATGAAAGCGATGGTAAGAACAATATTCATGACTTCTGTCACTTGGTGGTGGTTCACTCCCTGCATTCCATGGTGGTGGTACGTCCTCCATTACAAGTATAGCTTCCCAAATTTTTTCCACACTAGCATTTAGTGGTGGCATTCTAATCTCTTCCCATACCACTCTGCGATTTCTTGGCCCTCCATAATTATTCTGCATTCGTCCTCCATAAGTTTCTTGCATATGATCCAATCTCTGAATTTTATTATTGTTGCCGCGGTTATAGTAGTTCCTTTCTCTATCAAACTCTTCCGATCTCGGCTCCCCATAGCCACTATTTTTCGCTTGTCCATCATCAACTCGTTTTCCGGTTGCCCTTGCGAAGTGGTCGCCACTGAGTTTAAAAATTTTGGTAACAAACTTGCATTCGCAGCGTTCGAACTTGTATTCGCAACTGGGTACGATTCCATTTCATTTTGTCTTTCTTCTAAAGCAATGTATTCTTCTTGGAGTTCTCGCAGCTCAGCCATCGTAATCGTATTTTTAATTCTAAATATTTGAATATATAACAAACTTGTTGCGATGAACGAGAGCATTTACAAATGATAAAATGAGATATCTTTCTTCTACCCTTAGGCCATTTTTTTGCACATTGTTCTCCATCTCATTGTCAGATGTCTTAAACTCTCGCCAACTCTTTGTTTCAATCCGAATACATCTTCAATTCCTGGTCGCGTGGAGTTGTTACTTATATACGCTCCCAAGAAAATAGCTTGTAAATGGTTGAATGATGAGATTGTGTTTCTGGGTAATCCTTCAAACCATTTCAGTGCTTCTCCAATTAACCTTGATGCAAAGTATTTGCACAATATGGCATCATGATTCTCCCATTGTAACATACATCTCATGTAAGCCTTGATGTGTTGTACCGCACAGGTTGTTCCATCGAAAATGTTGGTTAATGCAGGCAGATTGCATTTAGGTGGTATTCCTCCCATTTGCACTTCCAGTGTGAAAGGGTTCTTCGCAGCTTCTGCGATGGCTTCATCCAGCTGTCTTCTTCCTCCTTCCTTCCTACTGTTTAACAAATTTCTCATTTCTGCTAGTTCTTTCAAGATTTGCTCATTTGCCTCAGGATTTGATTCTGCTGGTCTTTTTAGCTCTGCTTCTCGCCTCCTGCGTTCATGCCTGTTTTGACCTTCTTGTTCACTATTTTCTTCTCTCCTTTCTCTGCGACTTTCTCCTTCGTCTCTTTCATCAATTCGCACACCATTATATCTATCGTTCTCTCTTCTGGGTTCTCTATCAACTCTTCTATTGACACGATTTTGTGCTCGCCTCCTTTCTCGGTTGTCGTGATTATTTTGTCGGATTGCTTCTTCCAATTCTTGGTTTTCCACTTCTTCTCTTACTCTCTCTCTCTCTCGCGGGCTAAGCGTGCTTGTTCAGCATAATGTTTCTCAATGTCATCCACGATCTCTTTTTGCCTTCTCAATGCTTCTCTTCCGTGCATTATTGTTCTTCCTTCAGCGGCTAGATCATTTGGCCCCTGAAATCGCCTAGTTCCTTGATTTTCTTCATTCTGCTCATCTTGGAAATTCTCGGGATGTGGAATATAACGATCTTCTGCGTCTTATCTTCTTTCGTGATGTTCTGAGCTGAGATTTTGTGCTTCTCGTTGGTTTTCTACCTCTGTAATTTCTGTTGGTAAGGCTCTCCTTCTTTCTTCCCTAGTCGATCTTGAACTTGATCTCGCAGTGCTTCTCGATCTTCTATTTTGCAATCTCATATTTTCCATCCTTAATTCATGATTCTGTCTTGTCAAATTTGCTCGTTCTTCTGCCTCTAGTCGCCTCTCTTCATGTATTGTTTGTCTCAATGTTTCCAATCTTTGTGGTTTCTTCATTTCTGGATTCATTTCTTGGTCTCCTCCTCCTTGTCCGTTATTCATCAACTCGTTGCTCTTCTTCCCTTTCATCCTCGAATTCGACCTCCAAGTATGTACACTTACTCTATCATAATCCACAGTTTCATTTGTTATCGGGGGAATTGAACGTTGAACATGATTTTCTTCATCATTTCTCATATTCATTCTTGTTCGTTTCTCCTTTCTCCAGCAAGTCTTCCACTTCTTCTCACAGGTTGTTCAAGTACATTTCTTCTCCTAGCCATCTCTCTTTTAGTAAATCTCACTCAAATTCTTCCAAATCTTTATGCCATTCTTTTCTCAGTCCACAAGTTTCTAGCGCCAATATGTAGTTGCAGGAAATCCCACAATACACCCCTCACTATATTTTGTTTAACTAATCCATTCAAAAGATAATAGATGAACAATTATGAATGTTTATTAATAACTTTCTTGAAATCTTTACACAGGAAAATGGAATTACACTTTAGAACTTACAAACATTCTCTCTGTTTCTCTCTCCTAATGACTTACTCTCCAATCCAAAGGGACTTCCCCCACAACAGACTTACCCAGCCCTTTATATAGGGTATTACATAGTGGATGACAGCTAAGCTGTCCTTTATTTTCGGAAGTGTCTCGCGAATGCTCGCGAATGTATAACTGCTTGCCTTCGCGACACTCCTAAATCTCGCCAAATCTTCACACTTTCCTCATGTTCTGACTATCGTCATCTATTATGTCATTTATTTATTTCCATGCTACTCCTTCGCGACGCAGTCGTTTATTAATCTCGCGAAATATTAGTGTTGCGATATTTTGGTCCTACACCAAGACCGACCAAATTAGGTCGTCTTGGAAAATGCGCCGGGAAAGAGTGTGGCGCGCGGCTTCTTGCGGTATCAAACTTCTATCGCAAAATTAATCTCGACCACTCCTCTCTGCCGGTCAAATTGAGTGGCCCAGATCGCGCTTTCATGAGGGAACGGAATACAGGCACCTACACCATCATGCCGTCAACACGCATGTATGGTCGGTCCTCTCCAAAATCCTTCCCATACTTGGTTTCGACCAAGCTGAAGAGTGATGCTTGCGCACCTCTTCAAAAACCCTAGTATTCATTAACGGTCACAGATGAGCGTCTCAAAACATCATCTCATCCGTTAAACTTCACCCGACTTGGTTATATAACCACAGTCGGGAGTTATTTGGTTAGTGAGGAGTCATTACCCATCACTTTACCACACCACAATGCGGTACTGCATAAAATACACACGATACTTCACAAGTATCGACTTCCCCCGAATAACGCAGGTTATTTAATTGAAGATTACATGCTATCTTTCGTGGATCCACGATCCACATTCCAGACATCAATCATGTCACAAATTGGGGATACTTTACGGGGTATTGGTGCGGCGGTTTACGGCGTGCAGCGTGCAACGCGCCATCACAAGAACGTGTCAGGAAGTCATGGGCGGTTAGAGATGAACAGGAGAAGTGGGCAAGACTGGTCGTGTGTTACCGACACACAACTCCACTACTCCATCATTCCACTACCTCCACTTCCCATGAGAAACGTGAATGAGGCTCAATGACTTGTATAAATAGGTTCTCCGCCCTATTTCCAACAACAAGGAACAACGGAACAACACAAGTTCAGACGAGACAGAAAATCAAGTGTTAATACAAAAAACGTATTCCAACACCCAGAGCTTGCTTGCATTAACCGCAAGCCTGCTCACCTTTCATTACAAGTCATAAGCAAGCCAACACCTTCACAATCTCAACACCTTCTTCGCTTCCCTCCCTAAGATCAACCCCATCTCCTTCACTTTGTGACCTGAAACAAGTCTGGGAACGGCCATTTCTTGGTTTAGGCCGGACTTGCACAGATTGATCTCTCGAATATACCAAAGACTCACCGCGTGCGGTGCATTTGTTGAAAAGTTTAAATTCATTCCTCATCCACACCCCAAATTACCAAATTACGGGAGTAGTTTTCACCCATCAACAATTGGCGACCACAGTGGGAGATTGATCTCTCGGTTACAAAAAAAAAAATCGAACTCTCAATTCTTCAGTTCTCGTGTCACGATGTATTTTCACCCGGAGTCCGCAGGTGGCTCAGATATCATGGGAAGCATAGCTGGAATGTTGGAGGACGTCTTGGCAAATCAAGCGGGGTATCACTAGAAGGCGAGAGCGAGACATTTCTCCTTTTGAATGACATAGCGGCACAATTACAAGAAGGGCCGATAGGCATCAACTCAGACAGTGCAAGAAACGTTGAATCCTCAGTCGGGAGTCACACCTTTACAAGTAGAGAAGCAAGAGGAGCACGTAATCTCAAGCGAATCAGGAAAGATGGACAACATGATCCGGACAGAGGAGAAGACTTGCCCGGAGTACTACAATGTCTGCCGGATAAAGAAAGGGAGCTGCATGGCCTGGAGCCTGCTAGAAGATTTGTATTTCAAAACTCTTATTGAAGCACTAAGACTGTCCAATCCGCATCGGCCTTCCAACTAATCGGAAGAAACGCTTGAGGAAGGAGAAATCAATCAGGAAATGCCTGAATACTGTAGTTGCAGGAAATCCTACAATACACCCCTCACTATATTTTGTTAAACTAATCCATTCAATAGATAATAGATGAACAATTATGAATGTTTATTGATAACTTTCTTGAATGTTTTCACAGGAAAATGGAATTACACTTTAAGAAATTACAAATGTTTCTCTCTTTCTCTCTCCTAATGACTTACTCTCCAATCCAAAAGGACCCCTCCACGACAGATCCACTCATCCCTTTATATAGGGTAATACATAATGAATCACGCTAAGGCTGTCCTTTTTTCGGGAATATCTCGCGAAGTGTCGCAGGCGTACAAGTATTCGTATTCGCGACACTTCTTACCTTTCGCCAGATTTCCTATCTTCTTACCGTCATCCAGTGCGTCATTCATACTTCACCTTCTGCGACTCATTCGCAGTGTTGTTATCCATTGTCTTCGCGTAGAGTTGTTGTCGCGATATTCTGATCCTACATCTTGCCTCTTTTTTCTTAAACATTGCTTGGAGAGCGATTTTTAAGAAAAAATTCGTTGTTGTTGTAATCTCTGATTTTTATTGATGAAGGAACGAGCGAAAGAATACTGGACTTGAAAAGTACGTACTTGCCTCTATTCTTTGGCGAAGTTCCGAAGTTTTTAGAAGTATGTATGAAATATCATTCCTTGCCTCATGGGTTATGGAGAATAATGGATTTTGCAATCTCTCCTCGCGAGTTAGGAAAATAATTGAGTCTCATATGATAAGAAAATATCTTCAGCAATACCCGAATTCTTCTCGCCTCTCTTTATGTTTCCTTATGTTGTGCGATATCCGAATTCTTTGTCGCGATCGTTCATTTTCCACCGAAAATCTTCTTGATATAATTCCGTGAATCTAGGAATGACCGTTTACACGTGTTTAAAACCATTTTTTTTTTTACCGTACATTTAATGTTATCCGGTCATAACACTTTCTTGCCTATTTATAGGAGAATCTTTTGTGAAGAACACTTCTTTCCTTCTATTTCATCTCTTTTATCGTCGCAATTGCTCTTCGTTATTCTTTTCAATATCGTCTTCATCATCCTTCGTTATTTCTTATTTGCTATCATTTCCATGGCGTCCAGGTTGGTTAATCTTGCTAGATTCGATTGATTATATGATTGATTGATTTTGTGATTAACTTCCTTTTTGAGTTTATCTTATTCCTTTTAATCTTTTTTTGCCATTTTTGTTTCAAAGCAAGAACAAATCAAAGACCAAATTCACCGTGAAGAACCCCCTTCTCTCTTTGGATTCATGATCAAAACCAACTTCTCAACATGAATCCACCTTGCCACCAAAGTCCTCTTCGCAAGCTAAACATACCGTTTTAAAAGAAAGCCTCGAGCGATAAGGTATTTTAAAGAAGTATTTGCTTTTTAATAGCAATAAGATATCATTTCTTACTTAACTCATTAGTAGGATGACAATACTATTGACAAGACTCCCAAAGATCTCGCCACCCTAAACCGTTACTCCCGATGTTCCTTTTCCCTCATTTTCACCCTTCTTCTCTGATGCGAAATCATCGCAAGACAATCTTGTCAAAAATGACAATACTCTTATGCCTCAACTTCTTATAGATCAGGTTCCTCATAATAATCCTACTACAAATGAACTTATCCCTTCTCCTATCATTAATGTCCCAGTCGTTCCTCCAATCACTACCTTTCCTGAAATCTCCCCTTCTCATGATGTTCCTTTGCGAAGAATGATTCGATCTACATTCCTTCTTTCCCCGAGCAAATCCCTCTTACTGCGAGAAAATTTGGAAGGAATAGACGTGGCTTTCAAAGTTCTCTCGGACCTTGTGAATAATGCCAAGAAGACTTGTTGATCTGTCAAATCCGATGTCCGCGAGATTCTAAATAAACATATTGGTCCCTGATAGGATCTCGCAAGCATCCTGGTTCAAGAAATTAATGTCTTTGAAAAACGATCTTCAAGCTATGATTTGCTAAATGCAATAATCTCCATCTTGAAAATCAAAAATTTCACAACCTCTCACTAGATCGTGATAATCTTGCAAGAAGAATGAAGAGTTAAAAGGTATACTCCCCCTCCCTTTTTTTTTTTTTTTTTTTTTTTTTTACACCTCAAGTTTTTGTTCGCCCTTTAAGCTCTAAACCAGAAACGAATAATGGAGATATATCAGTTGGAATCAATTGTTGAAGAAGTTCGAGTTGAAAGAGATGCTTTGATGGAGCAATATAACTTCTTAAATAATCTTCATACATATGCGTTAGTTGATCAAATAGATAATTTGTCTAAAGAAAACTTTGATTTAGTTGACAGCAAGACTCATTAAGTAAAGACTTATCTCGCCTTTCTTACTCTTTGACTAAGGCTAATTTGGAGTTGGAAACTTTATCGATGAGAATGGGACCCTTTTCGGGAAAAGCGATCTCTGCTAAACAAGGTCGCGACTATTCGCAAGAATATGATGCTTGTCAAAAATTACGTGAAGAACAAGAACAAACTATTCATACTTTGAAAAAGCAACTTGAAGAAATTACTACCGAGAGAGATAAACTTATTGAGCGCGAATAACCTTAAGTCTAAAAGCAAACCAATTCAAGGATCAATGTTCCAAATTAGAAAATCCAACTCTACTCTTGTGACCGAGAATTCTATACTTGTTTGAATGAAAAAAAGCTTGCGAGCTCGATTGAAAGGCCTAGTTGGAGATACATTTGATGATGCCATGGACTGTTTGGGGAATAATTTTGCGGCTTTAATTCAACATCTTACTTCTCGGAAGGAAGGTAGTCATATTATTTGACTATCTTAATCCATTAAGTATTCTAAAATCTTTAATTATCTTTAATCTTGTGCATTTGTCATGCGGACTCGAGAAAGAAACTCCCGCTCTACTATCTCCACACTCAGATCAGACTACTCTAGGATTCGCAAAGAAAATGGGTTACTCGCCGCCTCTCTTGCTCGTTCTCGCGACCGTGCATAACGAAGGTTTGATTATATGTCTTGCTGTAAAGACATAGATAGTAAGAATCGTCAAAAGGCGTTGCTTCGTCAATTCTCCCTCAAAGCTGAAGTCCTTGTGAATGAGATTTTATTGTCGAAGTGCCTTGATCCTATTCATGTTGATCCTTTGGAAGTAAGTGATGATGAAGTCCCTGATTCTCCTGACAGTGATTATGATTATGAAAGCGGCGAAGATATCGCTGATATGGAAGTTGTCAACAAAGATCCGGCTGAAAAAACTTCTGATAAAAATCCACCAGCTAGCGAAAATGAAGGTGTTGAAAACACTTCTGATGAAAATCCACCAACTGGTGAAGGTGGAGCCGATAAAAGCAATGAAAGATCTCAACCATCCTCTGTAGTTGAAAATATTGATGTAGAGAATTAAAATTTCTTTGTGACTTGTCAAAACTTCTTTTATTTGTAAGGATTAAGTCTTTGATCGAGTAATCCCCTTATTTTCTCCTTTTTCTGTTTTTTAAGGTGTTTGAACATAACCTCGCGAGCATGTTCGCTTGTTGAATCTTTTGTTAAGTAAAATCATCCCGATTAGGAATTTCACTTCATTTCTTCTCATTGCGACAAGATCGCAGGCCGCCTTTACATTTCCATGTAATGACCCATTGACCTTGCCTTATCATTTTTGATGGTCTTCTAAGTTTGACCTTCCTAATTAACGGTCTCACTCGGCCACCCTTTTTTTTTGCGACAAGGTCGCAGGACGTCTTTACACTTGCATGTAAAAACCCATTGACCTTGTCTTATCATTTTTCAAGTATTCTTGCCTCTGCAGGATATTTTGCTTGCGACAATATGACAGCCTAAATTTTCTTGCGAAAGTAAAGCCCCGTGACATTGTCGTCTTGCGACGAAATCGCGGGACGTCTTTACACTTGCATGTAAGGACCCATTGATCTCGTCTTACCCTCGCGTTAGTATTATTGCCTCTGCGGGATCATTGCACAAATATGACAAGCCTAAGTTTTCTTGCGAAAACAAAGCCTCGTGACATTTGCGTCTTTGGCACTTATCGGCTCCCTAATGGAGGGGTGCCGCCCTTATCACCTCCCGGTTGCCCCTTCAAGGAGGCGTACATCGGCCATACAAGGCTAGCTCCTCTCATCCGGTCTTAACAACAACCGATTGTTTTCAGCCTCTTATCCCTTATACCTATAGAGTTTATGGTTACAAGGCTGCACCCTAAGTGGAGTTTTCTTCGGGCCGAGTGCAAGATGCGCCAAGACTTGTCAAGAGTGGTAAGGAAGTTCCATGCTCCCCGCACTCTTGACTCAACCGTGTACCTCGGCGCCTTGATCATACGCTGACTCCTTGAAAGAGACTATCGGTCGCCCAACCAGGGTATAACCTACATATATAGTTGGGAATCCAAGGTACCTCCTCCGGATAGGCTTTCATGGGCCCCAAATTTGCATGACCCAGGTTCCAGGGGCGGTGTAACCTTTTCCCTGAGCCATATTAAGAGATACCCCCTTATATGACGCACTTTAGGTCTTACATTTGCCTCTTACGAAATATAATTCGCGAACTAAGGTGTACGCCATAAAGGTTCGTCCCATTCATTTATTCATTCATTGTTGTTAAATCATTCAATCATTCATATTTAATTGCTGTCTGATATTTACTTTGCGAAGACCTCGCACAATGTTGTTCATCCATTTTTGCCTCGGATTCTTGTACATTCTCTTTGTCGAAATTCTCACATATCATTTCTTCTTAGTCTTGCCTTTGATATATCTTTGTCGATTACTTTATCGCAGATCATTGACTTACTTTTTATGCCTTTTGTTCATTGTACTCTTTGCCTTAGTGTTATCCCAACCCTTGAAGGACTCCTTTCCATCGTAACGTTCGCTTTGCTTCCATGCATTCATCTGCGGCACCGCGATGAACTACTATCATCAAGTATCTTTGCAGCCTCGTAACATTCGCTATTATTTGCTTCACTTGCGATGCTTCTTCATTTCTTAGTTCTATAGTATCCACCATCAGCTTCTCTTTTCTCTGTTCATCTTTGATATTTTGTTTCCAATCTTTCCTTTTAGCATTTCTCTCTTCACAGCTCTCTATGTCCACCTCATAACATTTCTGACCTTCCTTCCAATCTCCCTTTATAATGCCAATACCATTTGGATGGGGAAACTTTATACATTGATGGTATGTTGATGCTACTCCCAAGATTTCGTGTAGCCACGATTCGCCCAATTAATGCGTTATAAGGAGATTCCACGTCAACCACGCGAGAATAAAATGTTAGTGATAATCCTTGTAAAGGTATCCTCATGTGAATCTCTCCTTTAGGTTTGTTTACATTCCGTTAAAACCATAAATTTTGTATGTTGAAGGAATCAAATTTTCATCCTCTCCACCCATAGTCTTATAAGTATGGTAAAACAGAATATTCACCGAGCTTCAAGTATCGATTAGGATTCTATTGATTGCCCAACAATTTTACGCTTCGTCATCTTCTCCATCAATGGTCTTGGATTAATGTCAGTCGCACCACCAACGGGCTATCATATGCTTCTCTTCCTTTCGGACTTGCCGTGCGCGAGAGAAAGAAATAGTTTTTAGCGCCAATCTTGCAATTGCGACTTTCTCTTGAGTTCATCACCTCTTTGTTATGAAAATCTCTTGCATATACTCTACTTAAGCACGTTATCGTGAAAGTCTTCGATTAAACGATATGAATGAACGATAGAATTGCAAAATAGATTTTTGGCCTTTGTTCCCACTTCTATTACGAGTGCTTCTTTTCCCTTCTTTGAAACCTGTTCTTTGCACTTCGATGGTGATGTTGTTAATACTTGCTTCCCTTTCTCTTCATTTTTAGAAAATGATCCAACTTCCCGATCAATCATTCGGAGGATGATTCTCTTTATGTTTAACGCAATCATTTGTTAAATGTCCATGAAAGCGATGGTAAGAACAATATTCATGACTTCGTCGCTTGGTGGTGGTTCACCTTTTGCATTCCATGGTGGTGGTCGTCCTCCATTACAAGTATAGCTTCCCAAATTTTCTCAACACTAGCATTTAGTGGTGGCATTCTTATCTCTTCCCATACCACTCTACGATTTCTTGGCCTTCCATAGTTATTCGCCTTTGTCCTCCATAAGTTTCTTGCATATGATCTAATCTCTGAATTTTATTATTGTTAAGCGGTTGTAGTAGTTCCTTTTCTCTATCAAACTCCTCCCGATCTCGGCTTCCCATAGCTACTTATTTTCCCTTGTCCATCATCAACTCCGTTTTAGGTTGCCCTTGCGAAGTGGTCGCCACCGAGTTTAAAATTTGGTAATAAACTTGCATTCGCGACGTTTGAACTTGTATTATAGAATCGGGTATGATTCCATTTCATTTGTCTTTCTTCCAAAGCAATGTATTCTTCTTGAAGTTCTGTGACTCGACCATCGTAATCGTATTTTTAATTTGAATATTTGAATGTATAACAAACTTGTTATGAACAGAGCATTTACAAATGATAAAATGAGATATCTTTCCTCTACCCTTCCGGCCATTTCACGCACATTGTTCTCCATCTCATTGTCGGATGTCTTAAACTCTCGCCAACTCTTTGTTTCAATCCGAATACATCCTCAATTCTGGTCGCATGGAATTGTTACTTATATAAGCTCCTAAGAAAATAGTTTGTAAATGGTTGGATGATGAGATTGTGTTTCTTGGTAATCCTTCAAACCATTTCGGTGCTTCTCAATTAAGCTTGATGCGAAGTATTTGCACAATATGGCATCATGATTCTCCCATTGTAACATACATCTCATATAAGCCTTGATGTGTTTACCGCACAGTTGTTCCATCGAAAATGTTAGTTAATGCGGGCAGATTGCACTTAGGTGGTATTCCTCCCATTTGTACTTCTATTGTGAAAGGAGTCTTCGCGGCTTCTGCGATGGCTTCATCCAACCATCTTCTTCCTCCTTCCTTCTTACCGTTTACAGTTTTCTCATTTCGCTAGTTCTTTCAAGATTTGCTCATTTTCCTCGGGATTTGATTCTGCTGGTCTTTCAGCTCTGCCTCTCGCCTCCTTCGTTCATGCCTGTTTTGACCTTCTTGTTCACTATTTTCTTCTCTCCTTTCTCTGCGACTTTCTCCTTCGTCTCTTTCATCAATTCGCATACCATTATATCTATTGTTCTCTCTTCCGGGTTCTCTATCAACTCTCCTCTGCATCCTTTCGTATTCTCCATTGGTATTTCTATTGACACGATCTTGTGCTCGCCTCCTCTCTCGGTTGTCGTGATTATTTTGCCGGATTGCTTCTTCCAATTCTTGGTTTTCCATACACTCTTACTCTCTCTCTCGCGGGCTAAGCGTGCTTGTTGACATAATGTTTCTCAATGTCGTCCACGATCTCTTTTTGCCTTCTCAATGCTTCTCTTCCATGTAGTATTGCTCTTCCTTGTTAAGCTGGATCATTTGGCCCCGAAATCGCCTAGTTCTCTCGATTTTCTTCATTCCCGCTCATCTTGAAAATTCTCGGGATGGGAATATAACGATCTTCTCGCGTCCTCTCTTCTTTCATGATATTCGAGCTGAGATTTTGTGCTTCTCGTTGGTTTTCTACCTCAGAATTTCGTTGGTAAAGCTCTCCTTCTTTCTTCCCTAGTCGATCTTGAACTCGACCTCGCAGTGCTTCTCGATCTTCTATTTTGCAATCTAATATTTTCCATTCTTAATTCATGATTTGCCGTCTTGTCAAGTTTGCTCGTTCCTCTCGCCTCTAGTCGCTCTCTTCATGTATCGTTTGTCTCAAGGTTTCCAATCTTTGTGAGTTCTTCATTTCCTGGATTCATTTCTCCATTCATTCTTTGATCTTCTTCTCCTTGTCCATTGTTTACCAATTGTTGCTCTTCTTCCCTTTCATCCTCGAATCCGTCCTTCAAGTGTGCACACTTACTCTATCGTAATCCACGGTTTCATTTGCTCTTGGTGGAATTAAAGCTTGGACATGATTCTCTTCATCATTCCTCATATTCATCCTTGACGATTCTCCTCTTTCATTTTTGCTTTCTCCAGCAAGTCTTCCGCTTCTTCTCACCGGTTGTTCAAGTACATTTCTTCTTCTAGCTATTTCTCTTTTGGTAAATTCTTTGAAAATTATCTCAAATTTCTTTCTTGTTAATTCTCTTCTTTTAATGTTGTTTCAAAGCTTGTTTAGCGCTAATATGTAGTTGGGGGAAATCCTACAATACACCCCCTCACTATATTTTGTTAAACTAATCCATTCAATAGATAATAGATGAACAATTATGAATGTTTATTGATAACTTTCTTTGAATGTTTTCACAAAGAAAATGGAGTACACTTTAAGAAATTACAAATGTTTCTCTCTTTCTCTCTCCTAATGACTTACTCTCCAATCCAAAAGGACCCATCCACGACAGATCCACTCATCCCTTTATATAGGGTAATACATAGTGAATGACAGCTAAGCTGTCCTTTATTTTCGGGAATATCTCGCGAAGTGTCGCAGGCGTACATGTATTCGTATTCGCGACACTTCTTACCTTTCGCGTGATTTCCTATCTTCCTAGTCATCTAAGGCGTCATTCATATTTTTAACCTTCTGCGACTCATTCGCAGTGTTGTTATCCATTGTCTTCGCGTAGAGTTGTTGTCGCGATATTCTGATCCTACAAATACAGAGGATGGGAGCGTTCAATCCGGTCACTCAGCGGTGACATTACGACACCTTCCACATCCCTCTACCTAGACAAGCGATCCGCAGATATGATGACACTCACAAGTCTTCCAACTTCATCTCTTGTTCCACATCAAAGCCACCAGTGAATGCAACGCTTTGAAGCGCATTGTTCAGGAGAAGCTTGGTTCAGAGAGATAGCTTGCAGAGGATTTTCTTAGAGAGACTACTCCGGTTTGATATAAGTGAGGCTTCAAAAGGCAAGTAAGTTTTACTCAACAACTTTACAAGAAAGATAGTTTATAATTCATCGGGACTTAGCATCCCGCACGTGGAGAAAGAGGCTCAGTGATCAAACGCCATGTTTGTTTCCATTCGTACCTCCCTTTTACATAACATTTGCAATTTCATGTAATATGTGCAATCATTCATGACCAAGATGCAAATCTCATTTAACATAATCTCTTTCAAAAGGGTTGTTCACAAAACTATCTCAAAATAAGCCAATTCAGTTACCTATTAATCCAAAACCGGAAGTCAAAGAAAATCCTCACTATCACTCAAAAAGAAAATCCTCACTATCACTCAAAAAAGAAAAGCATATAAAAGAAAACGCCAGTATATAGCACGAATACTTCAAGGAAAGTCTTTAAGCAACAACTCATCCTTTCGGGCAAAGAGACTTTCATCCTTTTGAAGCACGGCCTGCTTGACTCCAGTTCTTTAGACAACCTCTCAACCTCTTCTTCCCGGCGAGCAACACGGTCAGCGGAAGGGACTTCATCATGTAGTTTCGGAGCTCCCGAATCTCGGAGAACCCTTTGAAGAACCAAGGAGCAAGGTCATCTGCGCGAACACGTCCCGATGGCACCTCCGGTCTTCAATCATCTCCCCGAAACTGTTCGACCAGTCGTGACGCTCATCCCATGGATAAAAACTAAAGCTTCTTGGACGCGGTTGACCAACGCAAGACAGATCTTGAGATTCGTGGTGGTAGCAATATGGCCATGTTTCTTAGGATTGTCGTGTACAACTTTTCAAACTGAACCTACGCAGATCGAATCCACCAACCAACACATGGCCTGGATAAGGGATAGCAAAAGGAGGATCGAACAAAGCCCCAGGCTGCATCACCGGTAATTCACCAACCGCGGAACCTTGTCGAGGTGCGGGGGTTTTCGAAGGAGTCACCACAATGGCCATATTGACCGGAGCATGTTGGGACCAATTTCAAGGGGAGCCGCCCCAACTACAAAGAAGGTGCCGCCTCTCTTTCACTCGGGTGCTAATTTCCATCATGACCCGGTCAACAAGATCACTAAAGGGAAGCGCCTTGTTCCACCGAGCTTTCATCATCTCTGCCGTGGTCAGAAAAGGAGCGGTTTCTCGGACTTCTCAAGCATGAAGGTCAATACCGCAGACTTCTCAAAGCATGAAGGTCGGCATCAGCGAGACTTCTCGGCATGAAGGCCAACATTGCCGACCTTCTCATTTTGAATGCGCGCCAACCTTGTGAAGACATTCTCTTTCAAATTCCCTAATTTCAAGCAAGAATCATTTTTAGAAGAATTTACACTGGAGAAATAAAAGAGCCTAAGAGATTTAAATACCCGCATATTGGAGGAATTGAGAATTACCGGACCGCATGCTTGCCTCTTGAGTCTCTCTCCTACTTTGGGACGACAACTCTCGGCTCCGGTCCGTTTGGCCGGAAGTAGCTTCAATCGGAAATGCTTCGTCAAGGCGTCGAAGATGGTTCGCTACGGAATCATCTGTCACTAACGCTTTCCGAAAATTTCGGAAAACCGACGTTGTCTACTCCAAAATTCCTTATACTTATCGGTTACCACCGGGTTTCTCCCAATAGGCCGAAGGGAAGGCTCACCCGTCTAAGAACACATTGGCGTTAAGAATTTGTGGAAGGAATTCTTCCGAGCCCCCGGTGGACGGATAAATGGGACACCCCGATCGAATCCCATTTGGCGAGCAGCCTGTCAATGTTGTAACGGAGTCAGAAAATACTCCGTCGAATAGAGACAGGACATATCTGGAATGCAGCTGCGCGAGTAAATAATTTCCCCGAGATCTCATGGTCTTGACATCGTGACGCAACACAACGCCAGGATCGTCATCAAAGGTCTTTGGCTGAACGATGGAAGAGTGAATCGGCCCCCATGGACGAAAATCTACGGAAGAAATGTTGTCAAATACCTCCACAAGTTTACTTTGCACCGGCTCTAGGACGCTTCTTATTCCATCGTGAGTATTCTCGAGCCACCGTACAAGTTAACGAGTGAAGGTGCGGAGTAGGAGCATAAACGAAGTGTTCCCATAAGAGCGCTGAAGAAAGCGAAGTGAACGTGCGACTCCACCTTCTTGTACCCGTTAGAAACATGCATATCCATTGCTAAAGCGTCCGGATGAGAATACAACGATTCAAGGAACAATGCACCTAGAGGAAGAATTTCACCCACAAGCGACCTTATAGTAGCAATTTTGACAAGGTCACTTCTAATTGTCCTCTTTAGGAACCGTCATCAAATATATCTCGGATAGCCATAGAGACAGAACGCGATCGGCCGAGCTCCTTTTCCAACTCTTGATTCAACTCGGATCCGCTGTAAGACCAGGTCCGAAACCCACAGGTGTATAGAAGCATTTCGTGTCTTTTTTCTCCTCCTTCTCCAGATTGTCGAATTCCGCCACCTTTTGAAGTATAACGGCATAATTACTCTTCTCCGTATCGGAGAGTTCGTAAGAAAGACTTCCAAAGAACAGCAAGGTTCATTAATGCAGCTACACTCTCCAAAGTAATAGTCATCTCTCCCCATCTAGATATGGCTGTGTGAGTGGAAATACGCCACCGAGAAATGAAGGTAATCAAACCCGCAGTGTCTTTCTAATTTCGAGGGTAGCGGATGCCCATGACCGCATAGAGAATTTGTGCTTTGGTCAAATTGTCCTTAATGCCCTTATTACTCAACATGCGTCTCATCCATCCTTCATAAGAACCCAGTGGAGCATGGCAAATCTTGAAGTCAATAGGAGAAGGCGGATATTCGTTTTTGGAGACAAAATCTCATCACAAGTGCGGAAGAAGAAAATGGATCAAAGCATCCATATTTTCCGAATCGGAAAGCAAGACTATCTTATGAGAAGGATGCTTCCTAATATTTGGAAAAGGCGATGTGAACAACTCATCATTGATGTTCGGCATATCTTTGAAGCTATCAACACTTCCCGACTTGGCACCAAAGATTATCTTCGAAGACATATCGACAGCAAGTTCTTTTCTACCGCAATGAAATAAAAGACAGGAGTTAGAACTTGTATGAAAGCATGTGAGAAGTGTAGTCACACACGGCAAGACACAACTCACACAATGGCCGGTCCAAACATCATACAAGTTTCGATTCGGTATTGATTTCAAGTTCTCGTTATAACTTTCAAGTCGGTATGGTATTGGTTTTTCAAGTCCCGGTACAAGTTTCAAGTTCGGTGTGTAAATTTCAGCCAAGCATATGTGAATAAGACCCACGTTCCGGCATACACGGCGGGCCCGCATTCATTCATCCGCATGCATCATACGATTTTCCTTATTCATGGGAATCATGTCTACGGGATTCAAGCCAAATGGTGGAGAAAGCTAAGCATGCACATGTCTTACAAAAGGTGTTTACCTAACAAACTAGAGTTTGACCTTTTTAAATAAAAAAAAAGAAAAAGAAAAAAAGGGACCGAAACTTACCTTGGACGGGCGGCAACTCCGGCAACGGACGGCGGCGGTTTCCGGCTACGGCTCCGAATGGAGCGACAAGAAAGAAGGTCGCGGGACGAGAACAAAGTGAACAAAAAAAAATTCGTGAGAAGAGAAAAAGGGTTTTGTCTCTTTTATAGACAAAAATTAGGAGAATCTCAATAGAAGAAGTATTCCTCTCTTATTTGGTTTCCTTTTTCGATTCAAATACCCAAAGAAAGAAACCGGCCCCACCGAGGATTCCATACAAGCGTGACGGCGGGAAACTAGCGGTCAACCAACACTCTTCCGGGTAAACTTCTTTATCCTGTCTTTCTCACATATGTATGTCACCATCTCATGCCTACCACACAATAGTGTAACCATTATGTGCTAGGGGGGACTTAATGTTGATGGTGGATTTTCGTTTAAGGTTAAATTTGTAAATAACCGAAAAACTCATGCTACCGACATCTTGTAAAAGATAAAGCCATTTATAAAGTGTTGGATACTCCCTCACTTAATTCACCAAGAATGGAGCATGTAGCAACAATCCCATTCTTTGAACACACGAAATTCCTCCAGGTTGGAGCATGTGGCAACAATCCCTTCCGTGAATTTCATATCATCCTTGTATTTCCCGTACTCATTATCGAGGTGTGGCATGACGACCGAGTGTTACTCTTACGCAGTAACACGAACCTCCAAGCACTATAATGAAACCATGTACGAAATACCCGTACAGGCTGATTCTCGGTGTGTTATACTAGCCCGAGCCCTCTCGGTGTGTTATACTAGCCCGATTGAGCCCCTCTCGGTGTGTTATACTAGCCCGATTGAGCATCCAGCACTGACCATATCAGTCCGGATATGATCTGGATCTTGATCATCCAACTCCGCAAGCATGATTGGATGACCCCAGCATCAATTCCATCACCCCCAAGCGGGTATGGAATACACACGGCCGACCCGCATGGTCGACCATTGGCCTTCGCTTGCCAAGAAATCGTCCATACCAAGCATTATGGACGGAAAAACCCTAAATTAGGGTTTGCGGCATATTACATGTGCCGCAAACGGTCTCAACCATCCATCTTCGTAGGTATAGATGGAAAGTGTAGATGTAGACTCAAAGGGCCCGGAGCATGTCACACAATCACCATGTGACCGCCTACACACTTGACCAATGGTCAAAACCAACCATGATTGGTTACAACAAATTGGTCCTCTTTGAAAGAGCATGGTCGCACGTCTTTGAAAGCCAAAACTAGGGTTCAAGCCATCACGTGCGTCCATCTTCTCCGGCACGAATGGAGGGTCACTGGATCGGATCGAGCAGAGTCCGGTCATACCAAAGATGACCACCGTGGGCCCATCTACCTCCTCATGCGGTCGGCCAAGGCATATCATGCCCGGCTAATCCAAGACGCCCGCCCAAACATGCGTGGTTACACTTCCCAAATCGCGAATTGATCTCGACCGCTCAACTTCACCGGACGAATTGAGTGGCTTAGATCACGTTTTCATGGGATAGTCAGGAATAGGCGTGAACATCAGCCTACCATCTTCACGTCAAACCAACCGGCCAAGACCGACCAAATTAGGTCGTCTTGGAAAACGCGCCGGGAAAGAGTGTGGCGCGCGGCTTCTTGCGGTATCAAACTTCTATCGCAAAATCAATCTCGACCACTCCTCTCTTCCGGTCAAATTGAGTGGCCCAGATCGCGCTTTCATGAGGGAAAGGAATACAGGCACCTACACCATCATGCCGTCAACATGCATGTATGGTCGGTCCTCTCCAAAATCCTTCCCATACTTGGTTTCGACCAAGCTGAAGAGTGATGCTTGCGCACATCTTCAAAAACCCTAGTATTCATTAACGGTCACAGATGAGCGTCTCAAAACATCATCTCATCCGTTAAACTTCACCAGCTTGGTTATATAACCCTGGTCAGGAGTTATTTGGTTAGTGAGGAGTCATTACCCATCACTTTACCACACCACAATGCGGTACTCCGCATAAAATACACACGATACTTCACAAGTATCGACTTTTCAATCTTGATTATTTAATTCAAAGATTACATGCTATCTTTCGTGGATCCACGATCCACATTCAGACATCAATCATGTCACAAAGCGGGGATACTTTTCGGGTATTGGTCTGGCGGTTTACAACGGCGTGCGTGCGTAACGCGCCATCACAAGAACGTGTCGAAGTCATGGGCGGTTAGAGATGAACAGGAGAAGTGGGCAAGACCGGTCGTGTGTTACCGACACACAACTCCACTACTCCATCATTCCACTACCTCCACTTCCCACGAGAAACGTGAATGAGGCTCAATGACTTGTATAAATAGGGTTCTCCACCCCTATTTCCAACAACAAGGAACAACGGAACAACACAAGTTCAGACGAGACAGAAAATCAAGTGTTAATACAAAAAACGTATTCCAACACCCAGAGCTTGCTTGCATCAACCGCAAGCCTGCTCACCTTTCTGTTACAAGTCATAAGCAAGCCAACACCTTCACAATCTCAACACCTTCTTCGCTTCCTCCCTAAGATCAACCCCATCTCCTTCACTTTGTGGCCAAAACAAGTCTAGGAACAGCCATTTCTTGGTTTAGGCCGGACTTGCAGCATTGATCTCTCGAATCTACAAGCACTCACCGCGCAGTGCATTTGTTGAAAAGTTTAAATTCATTCCTCATCCACACCCAAATTACCAAATTCTGCAGGAGTAGTTTTCACCCATCAACAACTGTTTAAATTCTTATTATCTGTTGAAACATTGAGGACAATGTTTGATTTAGGTTTGGGGGTGCATTTGCATTTGCATATAGAGTTTTTAGTCTTTCTTTTACTTAGAAAAAAAAAAAAAAAAAAAAAAAAAAAAAAAAATGAAAAATTGAAAAACTCAAAAATTTGCATAAAAACCTCCAACTTTTAGAGATTTTAGAGTCACTAGCATGCTTCTAGCTATGTTTACATAGAGAGTCTGACCGAAATAACAAGAACTTGGAAATACTTTGGTAGAACACAATCGGTTTCTTAGTTGATTAGAGCGTTAAAGTTGGATTTAACCATATCGGAGGGCAAATTAGGTGCTGTTTAGATATTCGGTAGTAGAATTGTGATTACCCATAGTGGAGACTACCCATTTTTACATCAAGTGAGGCACCAACCTTCAATTTTTTGCAACTTTCTAGAAAAGCTGTTAGAGTGTGTGTCACCGTACGTCAATTCCGGGTAGGAATGGTGAGCTACCCAACTTCGCACCAATTTCAGCACTACTTTTGATCTCTTGAGTGCTATTTTTGTCAATCATGAGGGTGACATTTAAAGATGAAAACTTCTTCTAAATACCGATTTGCAGTTAACATCACTCTCTCCCTCTCAATCAACACATTCATAAAAACACATCATCGTCAGCAAGCGGAGCAACATCAAAATATTTGAAGGAAAAGTTGATATAGTCCAAGGTTTACGTGCAAAGAAAAGAAAAGAAGATGAGAATTAATGAAGTTTGTGAAAAATTGAGTTTTATTGTTTTATTGTAATTCCATGACAAAAAAAAAAAAAAAAATTGTAAAAGTTCAGAAGTTCGTCATCAACATTTGAAGACCGAAGACCGAAGATTGAAGACGTTTCTATGAATGCTGAGAGAGTGATATTAATTGTCGATCGAGTGAGAAGGTAAGTGAGTACTCCCACCCTTGCTAATGGTTGATTTCCTTTCTTAGAGATCATCAGAAAAGATTCTTTTGTCCACAACTCTGTGGAGTCTCCAAATTATTTAGGAAGGTTATCCTTCTTACCTACAACGTGTGCGGGATTTCTCTCTTTATTCTCGCTTTTGCAATGTGAGAGACTAAAAAAGCGATCTTTTTGAGTGCAATTATCATAAAACCCTATTAGTGAGGCGAGGAAGTCGAGGCTTATGATCACAATCGAACCCGAATTCTTTCATATGGTATGGTTACTTCTCGCTCAGCACTTAAGGATGAGAATGCGTTCTTTGGTAGTTCTCCTTACTAGCATGCGAAACTCTATGTCCTCATAGCTCCTTGGATGCTTGAGACTCTTTTACACTACGAAGTTGGAGAAGGTTTTGTGGGTACACCTCGGTAAACCCTCACGAGACTACAACTCGTCCACTAGGGACACCTAGGGGTTTAAAGGCTTAGTGCATACGCTAAATGCATTCGAGAGACCGGCGACAGTGGTATAGTTAGGATTTCTTAATTTGTTTCACTTGAGGACAAGTAAAATTCAGGTTTTGGGGTATTTGATGAGTGCCAAATATTGCATATTTATACACCTTTTTATTGGCATTTAACTCATCTTTTGTGCCCGTAAATCGACATTATCCAGTTCTCCGTATTTTCTTTGTTTTCAAGAATAAATATTTGTACTAATTAATTTTGTGTTTTTAGGTAATAAATAAAGCTCGGAGAAATTGAGGAGTCAAAAGAGCAGAAAAGTGGAGACAAGCGTCTATGGAGCAAAGAGCCAAAGCCCACGCGTGCATCAGTTGCAACCCAACTTACAAGACATGGGCTTGAGCTAGCCATGACCCGGATCCAAGCCCATCCACCCCGTGCCGTTGAGATAACGCTTAGCTACATCATACGGTCGCTCCTTCACTCACATCATTTCTCGCTGCTCTAGCTAAACACCAAATCACCCCGATTCTCCTTGAGCCGTTCATATCCCTCAGCTAAATCCAACGCTCCTCCGCCTTCCTCATCAAATCTTGCTGCACCCGCTCAACACCACAGCTACCTATATAATCCCGTTAGCCAAAACCTAACCCTATTCTCTTCTCTTCTTTCTTCTCTCTCGCCCCGAGCAGTGCAGAGCTTCACCATCTCTCCCGACCAAGCTCGCAACGCCACCTTACCTTCCATCTCCTCTCCCATACCTCCTTCGCGGCTCGACACAGCCACCTTCTCCACCACCCTCGGTTCACCCATCTCCATCCATAGCTTCTCCCATACCCTAGAAGCTAGGGTTGAGATGGTTGAAAACTAGGGTTTGTACAACAGTCGACGCATGAACGATTTGACAAGAGAGGAGCACGATTCAAGCAGTATGGGCGAAAGGGTATGATTTTAGTTGCTGTTTTGAGAGAATTAGGGTTTTGGGAATTCTGTGCATGTATAAATAGGTTTGAGAGGTGTGTGAAACAACTTATGCCTAGGCTAGCCAGAGCACCACTTAGTGTAATTTGTATCATGTTCTAAACTTAATTGCTAGGGTGTTTGATGAAACCCCTAAATATCATGCCAAGCATGTCTGTCTTTGGTTTGATTTTTGTTGTGTTATAATATGATTAAGATTAGTAGTTATCCATTGAGCTTATAAGCCTGTGATGAGTGGTACTGTAAGAAGAACACTCATACTAGGGGTGAGTTAGCAAAACTAGTTAATGAACATCTAGCCAAGACCTTCAAATGAAGGCACAAAATCATAGCTTGACTTACATTGCCTGAGCATGAGAATTAGAGGAGGATTCACCACTCTAGTGTTCTCTAAATTGTTACTACCTATTTGATACCTTAGTTCACTGTCACAATTTTACTTTAGTCGTATCGACACCAACCATATTTGTGTTACTTTTTCACCTGAGATCATTTAAGTAAAGCCATAGATCATCGTAAGCACCACAAGTCTCTGTGGGATCGACCCGTATTTGCCAGTTCTACATTGTAGACACCGTGCACTTGCGGTTTAACAAGTAGGCATAAATATAAACCACTTTCCAAGCCTAACAGAGAGGTTTTATGCTTCGACTGATACCATGCATTTTCCTTTTGGCGAGATGACCATTATCCCTGAAGATGTCCAAAGAATATTGGGTTTAGAGATCCGAGGAAAAGCTGTTAACAAAGATGACGACGGTAAGAGCCTAGAATGGTCCAAGTTATATGATCTGAATAAAAGTTTGTTTGGTTGGGATGAGAAAACGACAAAAGCAAATATTTACCTGAAAAAGAATACCATGACAAAGACTATTAAAGTCGTAAAGCTCAAACAGTTGTTTGGGAATACGATGGGCAAGGAATTAAATGTAGAACAAATTCAGCAAACTACCGGCCGTTATCTTTTGTTCTCTTGGGCATCTCAATATTCCCGACTCTAATGGTAACTTGGTGCATATGAACAACTTACAATACTTGGATCCCTTGGAGGAGGTTCATGAGTACTCATTGAGTAATCGCTTTCTTGGCACATTTTTGGCGGAGATGCGTAGATCTTCTAAGGTAACTTGCCGTCAATTTAATGGGAATTTCACTCAGATTACGAGGGTAAAGGTGAACTAGTTATTTTGTTTTCTAATTAGTTCTTTTCTTATACATACATTTCATTGGAACGATCTTTCATTTGCGTAGGTGTGGGCTTATGAACACTTCTCAACATTGTTCAATGAGTACAAATATTTGGAGTCGTCAACGCATGGTTTGGATCCACAGACTCCTATAGCCAAGAAATACGTTTGACAATAAACCGAATCCCAATAATGAGAACTGGTTACTCACTCATGAGGGAGGCTTTGAACTCTATCGATGTCCAAGATGTTGTGTTTGACCCATATAAGAACGAAAGAGGAGTTCACTTTCCAAGGCATGATAATGTAGCGTTTTACAACGGACCATTTTTTAATCAAAAGGATTTGTTATGCATAACCCTCTCCGTGTGATGCGCCAACTTGGGTACAAACAGAAAACACTTAAGGGTGAATCTGATGCCAAATTCTCTTATATCTTACCTCAATGCGTATCAGGTGAACAGCATACGCTGGTAGTTTACAAACCAACTCATGTAGTTGCACATTGGAATGAAAGGGAAGAACAACAACTGGACAGGGCTGGTTGGGAATTTGCGTAAAACGGTTATGAGTCGGAACCAGGCTTCCTCAGAGGTCATCGGAGGTACTCACATCCTTATATTGTACGCCCGACCAACGAAATAGTGCATCCACAAGCAGAAACTCTTGTAGAACCTATTGTTCCCTTACTTGAAAAGACTCTCCTTTTGTTGGTACGTAATTCCCATTTCACTTCCTATCGTTTGAATGTATACCTATAAACTTATAAACTTATAACGTACTAATGGAAATATATAACAACATCGTTCATGGCTAGGAAAATTGGGAAACCGGGTTTAAATGCAAGATCAAGAAAGGAGAGGTGCTAACCCGAGAAGAAATGAAGACAGATTGATGAGAGAAGATAGACAAAATTGAAGATCCAAATGCAAAGGACTTGTGGACTCAAAGAAAAGAGGGCTCACAAGAATCCAAGGACCGAGTGATCTAAGATGTTTGTTAATGTTTCTTTTATAGTATTAGATATGTATTTGAACAATCTACTGTCGGTTTATGTTTATGTGTGTCTCTTGCTAAACTTTGAAATCTTTGTTTCATTTGTTTTCGATTTGGAACATCTTAACTTTACATGTGGTTCGTTAAACAATCTAGTCTTTGCTAAATTTTTGAGATGTTGATTTCATCTGTTTTTGGATTAGAACATAATATATTGATGATACTATGTAGGATCAGAATATCGCAACAACAACATACTTGCGATATTGTCATTAGCAACATTGCGAAACCGTCGCAGACTAACATCAAAAATGACGTAACAGACGACACCAGCAAAAATACGAGAAAGGTATGAAGAATCCGCGAGAAGGTAGCAAGAGCCTGCGAGATTATCAAAGACCTGCGAAATATGAGTTGTACTCCACTATGTGTGAGTTGTCATCCACTATGTAAACACCTATATAAAGAGGAGAGCAGGAGAGAGAAAGGGGGACATAATTTTGTAAGAGAGAGAGAGATATTTTTAGAGAGAGATTATTATTTTCTTTATCATCTTCTTCCCCTAAAACTAGATCTATAGCTCTACAAATATCCATTAATGGAGATTCTAAATGTAATATTAATGTAACCTCAACAATCATAGTGAAGAACCATGGATGTAGATCACATTGATCGAACCATGTAAAAAATCCTTGTGTCCATTTTATAATTTTAGCACTTTAATCTTTATTTTGATTATGAAATAGATTTAGATCTAGAAAATATTACATGGGGTGTGTTGTGGGAAATCCTGCAACTACATTTGGCGCTAGAAATAGGGAACTGGTGCTTGTTTGTTTGAAAAAGCTTCAAAGAAATTAACTATTGTAAGAGTTGGATTCACTGGATCTACAAACTGTGAAGAAAAATTTAGAAAGAAGAAAGATATAAAGAGATGTTAAAGTTACATCAAAACCAAAGATGAAGAAAGAGGAACAGAATGAAATTAACACGGAAACCAATTCCCTTCCTATTTCTTTAATTTTTCTTTTTAAAATCTTAGATCTGGTGGTTTACACCCAAAATTTTGGGAGAATGTTTATAAAATTTTTAACCGACCTTCATTAGAAGCTTGATTTTATCTTCAAAAGACGATTCAAAGTGTGTTTTCAAAGAAGTTTTACAATCGAATCTTGTTTTACAAACACGTACATTGAATTTCCGAGAAACTTAAAAATTAAAAATTGTTGATCTAACTATTATTTTTGATCTTCTCTCGTCTGTGATACTGTGAAATTTGATGGAGAAAGCAAAATTATTAAAGACGCAAGGAGGGATGGGTGAGAACGTCATCATGTCAATACAAGAATAGCAAAGCAAGATAGCAACAAATTAAATGAAGGACTTGAACACACGGTTATTAGTAATGAAGAGAAGATGCCAAATTTTAGCTTACCTCGTCAAAATTTTATCTGAAGGAGAAAATAGTGAAGAAAAACTAAAGGTCAGTTCGCTGAGACGGAGTAACCAGCGAAGAAAAGGAGAAAGCAGCAGGCGAAAGAATATTAAAGTCCATTAGCATCACGAAGGAATCAAAAGCTCCAGTGAAATTTCTCTTGTGCGATAGGATGCACCCACCAACTCATCAATACATAACGACAACGAATAAATGGATTCAAACCAACACCAACATTCTAGCAGAAACTTTAGATTCCAACGGAGGAGAAATAACAAAGGACAAAGACAGCAATGTCATTACTCGTCAACAACATCAGTTTAGGCGAAGACAGCTCAGTGGATAAAGGAAGAAGACTAATGATTTATTCACGAAATACTCCATCAACAACACAAAGAAAGGCTAAAAGAGTTGTTGGGCTTATATCTCTGCGAATCTATTTCATGTTCAGGGTTTTGCGAAGCTATTCTGTCAAAGTACAGATACGGGCGAAGAAGTCATCATCAATAGTTGTTGCGAAGAAAACACACAACATAAAGTTATTCATGGACATTACTGAGGAGACGTCAGGGCAAAATAATCAGGAACATCCAAAAATAATGGACAGAGAGTTTAGACGAAGGAAAGGACTTGATGCATGCGAAGACAAAGGGAGGAATTTTGATGAATTAAAGTAAAGCAAGGGCGAAAGGGACGCTCACGTAAAGAAAAACTGGGTATTTGTTTCAACATAAACAGTGACGAATAGATTGAGAAGAAAACTTCTGCGAAGAAACAGAGTAGAAAAGCTTTTGTAAAGAAATAGAGTGAAAATACAGGAAGGTACCAAATTTGAAGCTTGCGGCAGAGGGAAAAAGCATAAGGAATGGCAAGAGTTAACCAACAATGACCAAAGAAACGTCAATCAAATTCTGCTCATCATCAGTACCAGCGAAGTAAGGAATTCCAAGAGGCATGGAACTCAACTTATGCCCGCAAAAGACTTCATCGTAGCAGGGCAAAGAAAGACATACAGCTAGGAGAACTTTACTAACAAAAATTATTAGAGAACGATAAGGATTCACCTAATTCAGTTGTTAATGCAAATATTTATTAAAAGCTTCTCAAAGCATGAAAGATTACAGGCGAAAGAATACTTTGTCAACTATTTTAGTGAAGTTGCAACAGATAGACAATGACGGAGTATAGAAACAAAATATCTCTCTCTCTCTCAAAAAAAAAAAAAAAAAGGGGAGTGATTACATTTCTCACATGATTCATCAATGATTCCTGCGAAGAACAAATAAAGGGGAGTGATCAAGGTGCATTGAGTTCATCATGTCATTAAATCTTAACATGCGAGAAGACGCAATGGGATGGATGCAATCATCAGTCTCTATTATTGTGATGCGAAGAAAAGTTTAGCTTGTGTAAGACTCAACAGGCAAAGAAGAAGAAAAGACAAAGATAAATATCATACAAAAGACGAGAAAAGTCAGAATGACTATCGCGAATGGTACCAATCCTTCACAAAACATGAGCTGCCACAGATGGTCACGAACAAAAGGAGAAAGCTTGGTGTCGCAAGATCGAGTCTCACCGCAACAATATTTTTTTCACATTTTTCTAAAGTTGCCTAAAGAGAAGATAGTAATAAGATGACGTTAGTATGGCTTTCTTTCGCATTCAGAAGCTAATATAGATGGTCGACAGCGAAGAGAAGGAGTTTGATGCTGCGAGATCGATTCTCTACTCAACCATATTTTTACATGTTTTATCCAACTTTGCAAAAGATAACTTCGCAAGAGAAGAAAAGAATAAGAAGGCAACTTCACCAACTTTATCAAAAACAGAAGTTGGCACATATGGTGAAGTCAGCAGAGTATGCGTTCGTGTTCGCAGGATCGAATCCCAACTTTCGCAGACTTTTTGCATGTTTTTACTCGAAATGCTAGAGCCAAAGATCACATTAAAAGAACGACATGGTCACATTCTTTCACAAACAAGAGCCAGGAAAGTTGGTCAGAGGCGAAAACAATGAGTTTGAGGACGCAGGTTCAAATCCCACTTCTCGCAAATTTTTCCCATCTTTTTTACAAAGAAGAGAGTTGATGATTATTTCCCAAAGAATGAATAACAGAAATGAAAGAATAAAGAAACGCGAATAAAATTTCGCAGAGATTAATGACAAAGAAAGGGGCGAACCTTCTATGGCGTACACCCTAGTTCGCGAAATCAAAATTTCGCAAGATGAAAATGTAAGACCTAAAGTGCATCATAAAAGGGGGTACCTGCTGACATGGCTCAGGGGAAAGGTTACACCGCCCCTGGAACCTGAGTCATGGAGATTTGGGGTCAATAAAGCCCATCCAGGAGAGGTACCTTGGATTTTCAACCTAAGCTTATGACTTGGGTTGGACGACCGAGGGTCTCTTCTATGAGTCAACATATGACCAAGGCGCCGAGGTACACGGTTGAGCCAAGAGTTACTGGGTCATTTGAAGTGTCTCTATGCCATTCTTGGCAAGTTTGGCATATGTTGCACTCAGCCCGAAGAAAACTCCACTTAGGGTGCAGTCTCGTAACCATAAGCCCTATAGGCAAAAGGGATAAGAGGCTGCGAAAACAACTGGTTGTTGTTAAGACCGGATGGGGGGAGCTAGCCTTGTATGGAAGAAGTACGCCTCCTTAAAGGGGAAACCAGGGGGAAGATAAGGGCGGCACCCTCCATTAGGGAGCTGATAAGTGTCTTAAGACGCAAATGTCATGAGGCTTTATTTTCGCAAGAAAATTTAGGCTTGTCATATTTGTGCGACAATTCTGAAGAGGAAATAATACAAAATACAAAGATAAGATGAGATCAATGGGCCAATACATGAAAATGTAAGGACGTCCTGCGATTTCATCGCAAGACGGCAATGTCATGGGGCTTTATGTTCGCAAGAATTTTTAGGCCTATCATATTGTCGCAACAAAAATATCTTGCAGAGGCAACAATACTAGAGAAATGATAAGACAAGATCAAGGGGTCGTTACATGAAAGTGTAATGACGTCCTGCGATTTTGTCGCAATGACAAGAGGTGGCACAGTAAGATCTTTAACTAGGAAGGCAAAATAAGACCACATAAGAAAATGAGTAAGCAAATAAGCTTGCGAAAATGATTATATGTAAACAAATAATTTTGAGAATATATACATGGAAATGAGTCTGAGACAGCGAAAATAATAAAGAAGTATTAGTCAGAATCTCTCAGCAGTATTATTTAGAATCTCTCAGGAGTGTTATTCAGAATCTCTCAGCAGTATTATTTAGAACCTCTCAGAAGTATTATTCAGAATCTCTCAACAGTATTATTTAGAATCTCTTAGCATTACTATTCAGAATCTCTCAGCAGTATTATTTAGAATCTCTCAGGACTATTATTCAGAATCTCTCAGGGTAATATACAAAATTTCGCAGAGGTATTCATTATTTCATAAGTATTCATAATTTATGGAGTATTCATAATTTCATGAGAATGAGTGAATGTCTTAATGTGATTATTTTGCAAAATGTGGTTATTTCGCACAATTATTTCGCAAAATTAAAAGCAACTCGAAGAGATTGTACTATCGCATGAGCACAAAACAAGAGACAGAGGCAAGATAAGGATGAAGAAACAACTTGCCCATTCAACATTTTCTCAAGGATTCTACCCTCAAAGATAAAGAACAGAGGAAACTCTGGATTACCAAGAAAACATTTTATGTTCTTTATCTTCTCCGCAAGAATCATTTCCAAAGTGGACAATAATCCTCACCAAAAATATAGTAATAATTTCGTATGAATAGAGGCAATACTTATTACTATCATTCAAAGAAAGATACTTCTTATATTTCGAGGATTGAGTACTTCTTATACTTCTCAAAGCTAAGGAACTTCGCAAAAGAATAGAGGCAAGTACGTACTTTTTAAGTCCAAAAGATTCTTTCATTCGTTCCTTCATCAACAAAGATCAAAGACTACTACAACAACGGATTTTTTCTTAAAGATCGCTCTTCAAGCAATATTCAAGAAAAAAGAGGCAAGATGTAGGATCGAATATCGCAACAACAACATACTTGCGATATTGTCATTAGCAACATCATGAAACCGTCGCAGACTAACATCAAAAATGACGTAACGAGGGGCGACACCAAATTTAACGAAATACGAGAAAGGTATGAAGAATTCGCGAGAAGGTAGCAAGAGCCTGCGAGATTATCAAAGACCTGCGAAATATGAGCTGTAATCCACTATGTGTGAGTTGTCATCCACTATGTAAACACCTATATAAAGAGGAGAGCAGGAGAGAGAAAGGGGGACACAATTTTGTAAGAGAGAGAGAGATATTTTTAGAGAGAGATTATTATTTTCTTTATCATCTTCTTCCCCTAAAACTAGATCTAGAGCTCTACAAAATATCCATTAATGTAGATTCTAAATGTAATATTAATGTAACCTCAACAATCATAGTGAAGAACCATGGATGTAGATCACATTGATCGAACCATGTAAAAAATCCTTGTGTCCATTTTATAATTTTAGCACTTTAATCTTTAATTTGATTATGAAATAGATTTAGATCTAGAAAATATTACATGGGGTGTGTTGTAGGAAATCCTGCAACTACAATGTATATGAAACATTGTGTTTTTATTTTTCAAAACCGGCATGGTTGAAATTGTAACATTCATGCCGAAAATCTGTTTTCTTTCAAGAATAAAGAAATTTACAATTCCGGCATTGATACGATTTTGAATGTAGTGCTGGTACTCTATCTTTCCCTTACGAATAATTGATCTTGTTACAAGATTCCAGATTATCGTGAAGTTATTTGTAATCCTGAGGAACTTAATCTATATCTCTGTGTACTTATGGTTAGTTGCCGGCATAAAAGAGAAAAAGTATTTCTAAGTCGGATAAGTTCTGATTGCAAATTTTGAATTAAATCATGCCGCACGTACATAGCATATGGTTTAATGATTACAATTCAAACTTCCAAAAAAACAAAAGGTGGCGTATTAGTGAACTACATATAACCAAATTAGTCCTCGTCGCTTCCACACGTATGAAGTTTCCTCTCCTCCTCTTGAAGAGGTTTCTTTGATAAGGCCAACGCATCCCAAAATTGGTGATTCTCCTCATACAATGCCATCCATCCTATCCAGATATTTGGATTTAGGTCCTTGTTTTTAACCATTCCACAAACAGGTGGAAATGGACAATTATCCTTGAGTCTTTTAATAACGAAATGATTGCCGTTCACGAACGCCAAAACAACTCTTCTCTTCTTAAGGGATCCCTCGCATTTTTGCCACTTTGGTGTAAATGTTACTTCTAAGGTGGGCGTAAAATAATGAACAACACATCTAAATGTATCCGCCACTAGATGCCCACAAAGCGGCATGCTCATCCAATATTCGAGAAGGAAGAAACTTCATCTCTTGCTCGGCCCTAATACTGAGCATACATATCATCAAACATCTCGCCTTCACCAAGAAATTGCTCATAAAAGCTCCTCTTGTTCACAATTTGTTCTTACCATCCTCGTTCTTAGCATATTTGCATGGTGTCATACCTCTACTAAGCGAAGTGTCAAAGATTCCTAATTGTTCGGTCATAGCATGATAGCCACAATTTCCATCTCCATCGACATCATCCGTATACACAATAAACTCACGAATAGACTCAGGAAGTTGGTCTATGTAAGACTCTATCTTCGTATGGTAGTGTCTATAAGTCCTACCGTTTGCGAATCCTTATACATCGTCATATTACCAACTTTTAGCTTAATTATATCCAAACCATCCTCTTGAATCTCTACACTCCAAATGTCTTCGGTATGTGACGGGAGATTATACTTCCTTGGCCTACCCCTACCCCTTTTCTTTGGAACCTCCGATACATCGACTATTGGTGTGGCTTCGGAATGCTCACCTTGTTGTTCTTGGTAGCTCAATGTTGGTACCTTTGGAGGCCTACCCCTTTTCTTTGGAACCTCCGATACATCGACTATTGGTGTGGCTTCGGAATGCTCACCTTGTTGTTCTTGGTAGCTCAATGTTGGTACCTTTGGAGGCCTACCCCTTTTCTTTGGAACCTCCGATATATCGACTATTGGTGTGGCTTCGGAATGCTCACCTTGTTGTTCTTGGTAGCTTAATGTTGGTACCTTTGGCGGCCTACCCATTTTCTTTGGAACCTCCGATACATCGACTACGGGTGTGGCTTCTAATGCTCACCTTGTTGTTCTTGGTAGCTCAATGTTGGTACCTTCGCGCCTACCCCTTTTCTTTGGAACCCCGATACATCGAGTATGGGTGTGGCTTCGGAATGCTCAACTTGTTGTTCTTTCAAGCTTGACGTTGGTACCTTCGGTGGCCTCCGCCTTTTCTTTGGAACCTCCGATCCATCAGTTTTTTGTGTGGATACGTGATAGACGCATTTATGTGTCTAATTTGTCCTCAATGTTTCATATTGTTAGTACTCGTTTTTGTCCTTATTATGGTGTTTTGTGTGTTTGTAGGTATTTTTTGGAAATAAAGATTGTTGGAAAATTCGGCTCGAAAAGTTGCTCTGAACACCCCCGAGGACATTTGCTAAAGGCACCCTCACTTAGGATAAGGGCACCTCAATTACTAAGGGGCACCCGGGATATTCGCACCCAAGCAGCCGGATAAGGGGCAACCTCATCTCCTTCATTTGAAAATGAGTTTTGCGGGAAAATATTCCTTGAAAACCCGTCACTCCCTGCTTTGATTTTGGAGGAATCATGCGAGATTCAATGGTCGATACTCATTGGGATTACCATTAGAGCTTCCCAACAGTGGCTGGTATGCCTTTCGTTCGACTAGTTTTGGCCGGATAATCCAAGAGAAGTAAGCAGAGAAACACGTATCCGAGAGAAATATTTCACGGATTTACCAAGCTTTGTTGTTGTTTACAAGTGCTTAGAAGAATCCCTGCCTAGATCGTGTCACATATAAAAAAGAGAGTTTGGAAATTGTAGATGCATGAAGAGTTTATTCGGGAAGAAAATATTCCCATAAAATATTATCTTCACTACCGAATACTTGGAGATCATTGTGAGTAATTATCGAGGATTTTCTTCAACTTTGTGTATAAATAGCATCTTGGGTATCACCGGGAGGAGGACGGAGAGATTGGGAGCAGCTTTTAAATCACGAAGTCGAGAAAATTAAGTTACAGTGGAACTACCACCATTCTGCTGAAGAACACGAAGAACATCAACGCACAAGGGACCGTCTGTTTCTTCTACGCTGGACAACGACACTTATCCGAGGGTCGTAATACGGAAAAGACTTAAAATTTCAAAGAATAAGAACACTTTACATGTATCGTTCTCGTAATGACCGTTTGTAACAATTAAAACTTATATAAATCGTGCTTTTCATCTCTTCTCCCTTGTTCATCATTTGTAAACCATTTTTTGAGCATTAATAATGATTTTTGGAGCGTGTTTCCAACATGGTGAGCTAGAACCCATCATTGGGACGACGGAGGAAGTCGTTTTGCACCCATGGTAATTCCATTTAATTCCTTTATGACTATTTGCACTATTATAATTGATTTATGATTTTTCTTGAATATTTGTGAATTCGTTAGATGTCGCATGCTTAGTCTTAGGTACTTTAGATGTGTCATGCTTGTGAATTACATATATTTCTTTATAACATCTACCTTGGCAAAGAATTGGAGTCGATGTTTATTATTTTGTGAGCTTTAATTGTCCAGAATTAATAGATGAACCGCATGAATGTGAGAATTGGTGGAATCCCGAGTCCCAGTAACTCTCTTCGTCTTGTGACAATATTTGTATATATTTTTCTTTTATTTTCTTTTATTAATTCTTAAAATCAATCTCGTCAAGTCCGAGTGAACGACAACCCTTTTACTACTACAACGAACAAATTAAAAACCCTATCAATTTTTGGCGCCGCCGACGCGGACTTGTGTATAGATTTGTTTTTAGGTTTTTTTTTTTAATTATTATTTTTGTTCTTTTTTACACGTTTTGGTATTCTGCTTACCAGATTTGAGTGGAGCGAAAGAAAAAGAGAAAGTCTTTGAAAAAGAAAAGCAAAGCCAAAATAGGAAAGAAAAGAGAGATCCGAACAGAGGAAGAAGAAAATTTTGTATAGGTAATTATTATTTTTATTTTTTTAATTAGGTAATTATTTTTAATTTTTGGACTTTATTTTTGGACTATCGGACATTATTAATTTTAAACCCTAAGGAAGGGTAATTTAATATAAACGGCACGATGGGGAAGGACCGGTGATTACGATATCACCTCTACTTCTCGGGTTCGTACACGACATAGGAGTCTTGGCCGAGTCGACTTCAACGGGTTCATCCCCGGTCTAGAACGGAGGTAAGAATTCTAAACACCGCGAATCCCCTATCAGTGGTTTACCGGATGATTTCGTGTGAATATATGTCGAGGAACCGAATCTGGCCGCTTTAATTTCCTAGTAAAGGGCACTGATCGGCCATACAAGATAAGGGTTCGGATTTCATCACCGTTTCTTCTTGCCCGCCTTAGGAAAACGAAACCAAACACGAACCTAAGCCTAAATTTTGACTAGAACGAGACCGATAGGGTAACGAGCTTAATATGAAAGTCATTCGAAAAATATTGGTTACTCTTTAAACATACTTCGAAGTTCATGATGGTTTCTGTAAGTTGAATGCGTGATTTGTCACGCCTTGTAATGCGGTGAGGCCTTGGGTATCAAAGCTCCACGCAGCTTCCCTCACCTCTATTCAAACTTACATAAAACTCTGATTGATTCCAAAGAGGGGTTTGCTTAAATTGTAACGAATTCCCTTTCGAAGGATTGATTGTCGGGTCTAGAAAACAATCTAAGTAGAGCCATCATGCTTTTTGTTTGCTAGAAATCGAAGAGGGTTTGCTGTGGTCGAGTCAACCTTGTTTGTGTTTGTGTAGAATTCCCTTCTTGATTAGGATGTCAAACTGCATTATAACAACCAATACAATGATTATCCAACTGAACAATATGGACATTACTCTTTTTTATGACCATAGTGTGAATAGTGGTTGGAACGCAATCTTTTGAAGGTTATGGGTCATACCATGGTGAGCCCAATTACTATCCACATGTGCATCGCTTCTTACGAGCAAACGATCCTCCAATTTCTTTAAGAGTCTCTCAAGAGTTTCAATGAGTCAACAAGTTTCACTTATTTATGAAAGAGACTTATAATATTCCGCCTTAAGGTTTTGTAGATCACCAACTAAGATATCTCTAAGAGTCCCTCAAGCAATTTCTTAGAGAGTACAAATAGGATTGTGGAAAAATTTGCTCAAGATAGTCTTAAATTCCAATATAGTGTTCCCAATACCACCCTTGAAAATAAGGATAATTTTTATTCACATAATCAAGATGCGAGGTTAGAATTGGTAACACTACTTGTTTAGATGAGGTTCAACCATTTTCATGTTATTATAATGATGATTATGATGAGGATAGTGTTGATGAAGAATTTGAGATAAATAGGCATAGTGATCAGAAATTGTTACCCCAATTGAGCTTAATAATGATAATATTTCTAGTTCAAATCCAAATAATTTTAATAATTATTCACCTATTCAAAAGGATGAGGATTTGACTAGAGACACCCCTGTTTTAGACGATGTAGTATTTCCTTTTGATTACGAAGCCAAGGATGGTTTAGAGGAACGAGTATATATTGAGCCCAGCGATTTAGAAACAATAGACTTAGAAAAGAAAATGAACTCGTAGAGATGAGTGAGGATGTACACGACTTAGAAGAATCAATTGACCATTTTAGGTGAATCATATAACCTTGAAATTAGGAAGTTGTGACTAGTCTTTTTAGAGACACTTTGAAAACTCTAAGTTTGGGGGTGATTATCTTTCTCCATGTGCCTTAACTCTTAGAAAGGTCCCTAACTTGGGACTTGACATATGTGCCTCAACCATTTTAAAAGAATATCTTCATACACTTTTTCCTGAGCCTAGTTGTGTCCATAAAGAAGTTCAGTTGTTAAGAACCCATCCTCTGGTTGATGTGGTTAACTATTACGGTACTGCAAGTGACGCATAATGATTACGCGTTACAGAGTTGCAGGCCAAGTCAGAGTTCCGCCGTGATGGTGCAATGCGAAGCCATAATAGCACAACGTAAGCTATAATAGCGCAACGCATAGCCATAATAGCGATATCAGTATAGATTGGCAAGTGTCAAGAATAGCATAAACCCACAGGGCCAATAGTGCAAGTGCAGCACTACATTGTAAATACATTGGCTAAGTAATGAAGCTTATTGGCCGACACAATAAGGCTTCATTGAAGGTTTGGCAAGACATGGCCAAAGTGACAGATGCAACATGCGATGTTGGCATCGATGCATATCCATGTAATTGAGTTGGCCCAAGCTCAAGGAGGATGCAAGAATAGACTAAGAGTTGGTCTATGACATTAGTTCAAGGCTGGCCAAAGCTTGAACAATGCAAACAAGCTAGTAATGCAAGAGTGGCATTACTATTGTCAAACAGATTGGCAAAGTAAAGCAAATGGGCAGATAACTGGGATTGAGCTAAGGAGTTGGCCTTGATGATTGAAGCATAAAGATTGTCCGTGCATTAGCTTAGAGCAATAAGCATGCAGTGGGCCAAGATGGATGAGCATTGATCAAGGCAGATTAAGTAAAGCTTCTTGTTGCCAGGCAACATGGCTCAAGTGGCGGTTAGGAGTTTGTTACGAGCTTTTACAAGCATGCCAAATGTGTGAGACAAGGGAGAACAGTTATAAGTAGTTTATAACCATTTGTGAGTGTTCATAACCACCAAGAATAGGCACCTCGTTGGCGTGACAACTCAAAAGGTGGAGTTGAAAGTGGCGGTTATGGAAACTACTTGGACACTTGGCTTTCCAAGGCTTGTGCAGCGGTACTGTAGTTTTGGCCTGATCCTAGCATGTATAAATAGCTTAGGAATCAATAATGTTAGGGTTGTTCGTTTTGGGAGAAGAACCACTAATGTAGAGAGTTTTAGGCATTCACCAAGAGGGTGAATGGCTAACTTTTGGTCCATGTGATGGACGAAGTTTGTAATCTTCCTTTAGTGCAATAAAATGGGTTTGTTGCAGTATATATTTGTGTTCACTATGTTGCTGATGTTGTGTGAGAATTGGTTAAGTACATGGCAGAACCTCTTATGCTTATGGGGGCATGAAGAGTTAGAGAGAAAGAAGAAAAGACTTCCGTTGTGAAATGCCTTATGAGTGAAGGCAGATTCGTACTTTGGTGCAAGTATGCAAGGCTGAATGATTTTGGGTGAAGTTGATTCACTGAACCATAATCATTGCCTAGTCATGACCCATGAAAATTTTAGGCGATTAAATGGGCGTGTGATGATGGTATCGTGAGCCTGTAAGGGGACACAATTGCCGATTTTTCTCTCTTTACTCAAGTTAATGTCATTTGTTTGTCAAATTCAGTGAAGAATTGTTTGGGTTTCACTAGTATGGAGACTAGAAGAAGTTGGTCTTGTGTGGAAATATCAATTGGAATGAACTTGAAGCTTGAAGTAGCAACATGCCATGAAAGTTTATGACAAAGATGTCAAAATTCCAGCCCAAAGTGTTAGGCGAACGCGCAAGAGTCATTGAAAACTGGGTTTTCAAGTGATTGCATGACAAAACTAAGGAGTATGCTGACTTCTATGGTGCAAGTCAGGTGTTAAAGTCCATGTTTCTCACAAGTATGCGAAGATTATGCATTTGGAATGCATTGTTTCGTAGTGTTATCAGTAGCGAGTACATTACAAGTTGTAATGGGAATTTTAGGGGAAATTCCTGAATACAAAGAAGTTGATGGCCTTTGCAGTGGCAAAGTAGATGAAGAACATGTCTATGTGATAGATTGAAAGTGTTTTCATCGTAGCCAGTTGGATGGAAGATTATAGTTATCTCTCTCGAATGCATGTACCTTGGTGGTAATGCAAAGTCTGGTTGCGAACCAAAGATGTTTGTGGCAATGTGATGCCATGAAGGAAGAATTGGATGGCCAATTCTTATCTAGCATAAAGCTTATTGAAAGGCTGAAGACAGAAGCACAAGTTAGGGGAAAACCGATACACCACGGTCTTGCGTTTGCAAAGAGTTCTTCGTTGATGCTAGATGCACACAAGGAGTGTGATTGCACCTGGTTTATGAGTGGGATCAGTATGCTTGGACAAGGGTGTCCAAAGACCTGTATTTGATCAAAACCACAAGCGGATATTCTTGTCAACTTCAAATCAACAATTGTTGCTACTCAAGTTGATTTTGGCGAATGGGAAAGACAAGAGTAACCGGTTGTGCATGGGCAGTAAAATGAGTTCCAAGTTTGAAGAAGAATGCGGCATTCTTGCTTCAAGGAACGTAGGCAGTGGCGCCTCATTTGCAAGGATTGTGCCTTGTTAATATTGTCCAAGATAATTGTCCGTGGAAGTCATTGAGTGACATGACTTTGCTGAGCTCTATGGTGATGCCTTAATCACCAAGTAAAGTCCGCTCCAGTTGTGCAAAGGTGCACAAGTTTGTGTCAAGATTTGGGTGCTAATTGGCATAGCATGTATGCAACAGTAGCATGCGCCAAATGGGATTTGGGCATGGCCAGAATGCATAATGCGTGGAGAAATGCAAGTTAGGCGAATTGTAGATGCATGGGAAAGATAAGGACAAAGTAGTGGTGATACATAAAGATGGCATGTGGTCATTATTGAAGAAATCTTCATGAAAGCTAAAGAAACATGATAGCATCAGGTGGAAGAGTGCATGTGGCAAGGTGAATTGCTACATTGGGGACAGTAGGTGCTGTCTCGCTTCCTTTGTTGCTTAGAAGCGAAGTTGAAGTCAGTATTGCAAGGCTTGTTAGGTCTTACAAGTTTCAATCAGTTGGCGCGAGTATTTGCTCAAGTTTGAGTATACTTTCAGTTTAGGTCGAGTGGACCTTGGTGTTGGAATGAAGTCTCTCTATGTAAGGTAGTAGTGAATGAGGGTATTTGAAGTGAAAGATCTTGCCTCTTTAGTTCAAAGTAAAGCTAGTTCGCGTGGAAGATGCTACACAACATATTAAGCCAAAATATGCAATAGAAAGACGCTGAAAGTGAAAGAAGCAAATAGAAGAGTTGGTGGAATAATCGAGTTTGCTGTTGAGAGTTATGTGGAAGTGCGAAGGCATTTGGCAGCGAATGCATGGAGTAACGCAGCAAGAATGAAGATGTAAGTCCATCAAGTATATGATTTCAAAGTAACTCATAATTTGGAAAAACATGATGTTGTTTTTCCGCTACATTAAAGCGTAGCAGTTTGAAAGACCAAGTGATGCTTAAATTGCTGGTTTCAAAGGCACGTGAAGAGGATGCCTGGTCTAAAAAGACGGTCTGATGTCATGGGTATCCTAAGTCATGACTATACAAGAGTCATGCATTTCAATCATGATGTTGCGACAATGCAAGCAAAGAACAGCAAGGTGCAGGTTCTTTGGCATACAAATGGTGCAAAGCTAGGAGGCGTAATTTACAACATGATTTGGAGGCCAAATCTAAAGTAAGTTTTGTTGCATTGTTGAAGGCAGCAAAGGCTATGGATTGTGGCGCATACCGGAGTGGTATGGAATCATAGCATGCATACCTTAAGGCATGGCATGATTTGGCGTAGGCGCATATGATTGAAGAATGAGGCCAAGTCTTGTATAAGTCCTGTTATGTTGCGTGGTGCAACTAAACTCGGAAAATGAAGGCATAAGACAATGGCAATGATCAGTGTGATCAGTTGGGAAGAATCATTACTTGTGTACACTTAGGCACAAATGATTCATGCGAAGTTCAAGCACAATTCAGGGAATTGGCAAGAATAATTTCCAAGTTGCATTTGGGTGTTGATATGCGATTGTAGTTAAAGTTGGAGCGTAGGCCAACGTGACAACAACAATGCAAGTCAGTAGGATCAATGGCAAAGCAGTGAGCTAAGTGATGGCATTTGGTACTAGGCATAAAAGTTTTGGCAAGGAAAAAGGCCAAGCAAGTTTGTTGATTTCTGAGAAGGGCTCAGAAGCGTACAAGGCCAGAGAACAAGTATAACGAGTATACTTTGTTGCGTTCAACGAGGGCGTTGAACGGATTAGGTGGGGGAGGTCTATTACAGTGCTGCAGGTGACACACAATGATTACGCGTTACAGAGTTGCAGCCAAGTCAGAGTTCCGCCGTGATGGTGCAATGCGAAGCCATAATAGCGCAACGTAAGCTATAATAGCGCAACGCAAGCCATAATAGCGGTATTACTGTATAGATTGGCAAGTGTCAAGAATAGCATAAACCCACAGGGCCAATGTAGTGCAAGTGTAGCACTACATTGTAAATACATTTGGCTAAGTAATGAAGCTTATTGGCCGACACAATAAGGCTTCTATCAAGGTTTGGCAAGACATGGCCAAAGTGACGGATGCAACATGCGATGTTGGCATCGATGCATATCCATGGAATTGAGTTGGCCCAAGCTCAAGGAGGATGCAAGAATAGACTAAGAGTTGGTATATGGCATTAGTTCAAGGCTGGCCAAATCTTGAACAATGCAAACAAGCTAGTAATGCAAGAGTGGCATTACTATTGTCAAACATATTGGCAAAGTAAAGCAAATGGCGCCAGATAACCAGATTGAGCTAAGGAGTTGGCCTTGATGATTGAAGCACAAAGATTGTCCGTGCATTAGCTTAGAGCAATAAGCATGCAGGGCCAAGATGGCTGAGCATTGGATCAAGGCAGGATTCGTAAAGCACAACAGTTGTGCAACATGGCTCAAGTGGCGGTTAGGAGTTTGTTACGAGCTTTACAAGCATGCCAAATGTGTGAGACAAGGGAGAACGGTTATAGAAGTAGTTTATAACCATTTGTGAGTGTTCATAACCACCAAGAACAGGTGTGGCACCTGTTGGCGTGACAACTCAAAAGGTGGCAGTTGAAAGTGGCGGTTATGGAAACTACTTGGACACTTGGCTGTCCAAGGCTTGTGCAGCGGTTGCACAGAAGTTTTGGCCTGATCCTAGCATGTATAAATAGCTTAGTAATCAATAATGTTAGGGTTGTTCGTTTTGGGAGAAGAACCACTAATGTAGAGAGAGTTTTAGGCATTCACCAAGAGGGTGAATGGCCTGTTTTTGGTTAATGTGATGGACGAGTTTTGTAATCTTCCTTTAGTGCAATAAAATGGGTTTGTTGCAGTATATGTTTGTGTTCATTATGTTGTTGATGTTGTGTGAGAATTGGTTAAGTACATGGCAGAACCTCTTATGCTTATGGGGGCATGAAGAGTTAGAGAGAAAGAAGAAAAGACTTCCGTTGTGAAATGCCTTATGAGTGAAGGCAGATGCGTACTTTGGTGCAAGTATGCAAGGCTGAATGATTTTGGGTGAAGTTGATTCACTGAACCATAATCATTGCCGGTCATGACCCATGAAAATTTTAGGCGATTAAATGGGCGTGTGACATTAACCCAGGCTATGATACCACGATTGATTTTGTTTTCCCACCAAATATTTTTCAACCAATTGTGGGAACGTATAAGTTTCAGATGTGTCAATTATTAAGTTTTGAGGCTAAACCTAATTACTTTAGGAGATTATGGTCGACACATTTGCTTAAGGAAGACCACCAATCTTATTGTGGTCAGCTGTGTAAGTCAAAACTGATTGACTTAGAGGATCCTCAATTATTCAAAGTTATTGTTATGTGCTTCTAAGTTCTTAATCGAGTATTTCCAGACTCTACAACTGATCTTAAGAATCCTTCTTTTGAGGAAGTCCAGCCCATGAAAACTGTTTATCTAGACCCTTTTATAGAACCTAAACCCGAACCACAACTAGATATAGTTGTTTTAAACAAAAAAATAGATAAGGGTGTGTTGGATATCTTCCTGGTCTGTTGCAATTTCCTCTTCTTGTGGTTAGCACTTTTTGATCCAGATGACCATGCATTATTCCGACTCTTGCTATATGATTCTTAGAGGTGAATAATCCTTTCCAATGTCCTGGGTCAAGACTTTAAACTTAGAACTTCTTGGGAGGTAACCCATGCTCTTGCAACATGGTAATATTTTTCCTTAACTCTTTTGCTTCAAATGGTAACAGTTTCTCCTTGTTCATGTTTTTAATTTCATCTTTAGAACATTGAGGACAATGTTAGATTTAAGTTTGGGGGTATGGGAGAAACTTTTTAGTTGCAATAAATAAAATCCAGAGACTAGAAATTTATGCTTATTAAGGATGGCACTAACCAATCTAAGTGGATGGAAGCATTTTGGTTGTAGGAGTTGAGGAACCAATCTGATTAGATGGAAACATCTAAAGAGTCTATTCATATAAGCACGAGCTCGGGTGTTAGAAAAAGAAAACATGATAGTTTCGCCATATCCTCGTGATGGAAACATCGAAAGAATCCTGATCACTTCTTTTTATTTTTCTCTTTACCATTGCTAGGGTGAAATAGAGTGATTGAGATACCAAAAAAAAAAAGACCAGACCAGACCACTAGACCAACCGGAATAAATACAATAAAGTCGACCACTGGTACCCTTGTATATGCCACCGAGTTGACCTAGAGTTAGGATTATCGACCACGGTTCCCTTGTATATGCCAAAGTGTGTTGATATTAGTCCATACCAAGATCTCCATTAGGATAGGTTCACCTTAGTCGACATCATCTACGTTTTTCTACATCCATCTTCTTAATCTACCCATGTGATTGGTTGACAGGTTTATGATGTCCGTAAACTATCTCGAGTAGAGCTCTGTCACTTTATATGAATTTTAGTATGCTTGAGTGCAAACTCGTGTACAACAATTGGAATTTCGCATCGTGGTACTTCCTCATGTAGTCGGTAAGTATGCCAACCAAGGAGATTCTTTAGTGCCTTCCAAGGTTCTCGTAGATAGCTAGGGTCCGGAGTAAAGGTTTTGTGGGTACACCTGCAAACCCTCCGTGAGACAACACTCCGCCACTAGGGCCACCTAGGGATTCAAATGAATTTTATTTTCTAGAATAAATTTGCTCGAGGACTAACAAATAATAAGTTTGGGGGTATTTGATAGACATATTTTTGTGTCTAAGTTGTCCTCAATTTTCCGTATTGTTGGTACTCGATTTTGTACTTATGATGACGTTTTGTGTGTTTGTAGGCATTTTTGGGAAATAAACATTTATTGGAAAATTAGGCTCGAAAAGTTGATTTTGGCAACCGAAGGACACGTGTTATTCGGAATCCCAATTTTGGATAGTGGTATCCAAATTACTAAGGGGTACCCACATGGTAACCGCACCCCATCGCTGGTTAAGGGGCAACCCTTTTTTCCCACGGTTTTGAAAAGTTTTAAGGAAAAACAAGTTATTTCCTCTGCATTTTTTATCGTCAATTCTGGGCACGATTAAGGGAGATTCAATGGTTGAATTTAATTGGGTATTCTCTCCGTTTGATATAACAAGTCCGTTATGGGCGTTGAAATTGATCAAATTGGGCTAGATAACTCGCAAGAAGAATTCAGGGCAATATGTGCATGGGAGAAGTTGTTCACGGGATTGAACGTGTCGATGGGATTTTTCGTGGGTAGCAACGTTTTTTTTTTGTTATCTGGGAAGAGTAATGAACGTGTAGAATCATGCTTGCCAGAGAAAACAGCGTGGAGGAGATTAAAAAGGGAAGAAATTCCCGTATCTTGCATGAGAATATAACCGAGTAATAGAGGATCATTGGCAGTAATGGAGCGAGATTTTTTGGTGTCTATGGCTATATAAAGGGTACTCGTGCACCACAGAAAAGGATGGAGAGTGAGGGAGAGGTACAGAGCAACAACAGAGTCAGAAATTGGAGTTACAGGGAACTACCATTTCTGCTGCTGCTGAAGAACACGAAGAACATCAACGCACAAGGGACCATCGTTCTTCTACAGTGACAACGACACTTAGACGAGGGTCGTAATACGGAAGGCAGACTTAAATCTACAGCAACATCGGCACTTTGCATTTATCGTTCTCTGTAACAGTCCGTTTGTAACAATTAAAACTGTTACAAATCAGGCTTTTCATCTTTTCTCCCTTGTTCATCATTTGTAAACCATTTTTGAGCATTAATAATGATTTTTGAGCAAGTTTACACCATGATAAGCTAGAACCCATCACTGGGAAGACGGAGGAAGCTGTTTTGCACCCATGTGTTAATTCTATTTAATTCCTTTATGACTATTTGCACTATTATAATTGATTTATGATTTTTCTTGATTATTTGTGAATTCGTTAGATGTCGCATGCTTAGTCTTAGGTACTTTAGATGCGTCATGCTTGTGAATTACATATAATTCTTTATAAAATCTACCTTGGCAAAGAATTAGAGTCGATGTTTGTTATTTTATGAGCTTTAATTGTCCGGAATTAATAGATGAACCGCATGAATGTGAGAATTAGTGGAATCCCGAGTCCCAGTAACTCTCTTCATCTTGTGACATAAATTGTATATATTCTTTATTTTTATTATTTTTCTTTAATAAACCCTAGAATCGATTTCAACAAGTCCGAGTGAACGACAACTCTACTTACCACTATTCTAAAATCCGATCACAACTCAACCCATTCATTCTTGGCTTCAATCAACAGCAGCCATGGTGTTCTTCCCCGATTTGATTTGAATCCTCCAACACACATCTCAATTTTCAATCTCAGTAAACCCTAACTTAATCCCCATCTTCTAATTCAATATCATTTGAGCTACATACTCTGATTTCTCGATCCATACTTCAGCTTCTAAATCTTCTCCATCAAACCCTAGTTTCATGGCCTGTAAACTCCAATCCACCATTAAATCATATCTGCTTGGCTACCTGACTTCAAAGCATCACTTCAAACTGCACCATCTTAAATCTTAGAGTAACTCATGTCTTCTAACACTGAATCTTATTATCTCTCAATCTCTCTTTGAGTTCTCTTCCTTTCTCTGATAAACAGTGGAGCCACCATCGGTTCAGGTAGAAGAAGAAAAATGGTTTCTTTACTGAAACTTGGGTATTTTGTAGGAATCTGGATTTATATGCCCCATCTTTCGATAAGGGCCACCACAGTGAAGTCCACAAAACTCAGCTGGTCGGCGTGGCTCTCGCTTAGCTCCCATATCACTTGCTCAAGTGAGTAATTTCTCTTTCTTTTGTTCCAAATGACTCCAAAGTACCTAAACCCTCAAAAGTAAACATAAGATACAAAATCTACAAGAAAAGTAGCAAAGAAAGCATAAACAATAGATAATAATTAAGGTGTTTACGACACCTATCAAATTCCCCCACACTTAGACTTTGCTAGTCCTCGAGCAAATCAAACAAAACAATTCTAAAACATACGTACAACTCCATGTCGTCGAGGCTACGGTCACACTTAGCATGTATAACAAGCCTTTAAACCCCTAGGTGTCCCTAGTGGACAAGTTATATTCTCGTGAGGGTTTACTAGAGATATACCCACAAAACCTACTTTTCCAACTTACTAGTTCTCCGAAATGATAGCATCCAACGCGCTAAGAAGACATAGAGATTCTGCACACTAGTCATAAGAAGTTAGACACATATATGAACACAATCTCATCCTTAAAAGTTGAGAGACAAATAACCATCCCTTATCGAAAGAAATTCGGGTTCGGAGTGATCGAAAGTCTCGACTCGCCTCACAAGAAAGGGTTTTATGACATTGCTCTCAATAATAAACATCTTTTTTATGGGTCACACATGTGTCCAGGTAGGAGTGAAGAGAGAATCCTGCGACACCTTGAATGGTAGGAAGGAAAAAACCCTCCGAATTGTTTTGAAAACCCACATATTTTATTCATTTTGAAAACCCTTTTTTTCTGACGATCTCTAAGAAAGGAAATCAACCACTTAACGAAGGTGGGAATATGCTTACTTACCTCGTTATCCGTTTGCCAGTAGATTAGCACCACTCTCACATCATCCATAGAAACGTCTTCGGTCTTCAATCCTTGTCTTCATCTTCGTCTTCGGTCTTCAACTCTTGATGATGAAATCTTGAACTTCGTAGAATCTTGACAATATGATTGTTTCCTCTAATTCCTTGTTGCTTGAAACTTCATTATGAATATTTCTTCTTCCATTGACTTTATTGAATGAATACAAAACCAAAAAACAAACTAAACAAACCAAATATGATGCAATGAATATTTCTTCTTCTTTTTTTTTTCTTTTTTTTTTCATAAGATGCAAAATAAATAAAGTAAATACAAAAACAAACAAAATATTAAAACTAATGATGGACCTAATAAACTTTTCTCTTGTCTTTTTTTTTTTTAAATTTATTTCTTTTCTTTTTTAGAGATTTATAAAAAGTCTCATCATACAAAGCTATTTATTTCTTTTTTTTTTGTTTTTTTTTTTTTGTTGACAAGAGAAAATAATACAAATACAAAATAAAGATAAAATAAAAATCCAAGTACAAAGGCCATGGTGCGAGTACTTTCACAACTTGTATGTATTGATATCATAAACTTCTTAAACTCATCTTGATAATCTTCACTCTTGTACAATAGTCTTCAACTTGTAAAAATTCTGCTCCTTGTCTTGTTGCTATACTTGAATCTGAAATCTGCTCAATTCTGTACCGTTGCTTGTAAACCTTGAACGTCTTCAACTTTCCTTCGAATTTGTGATGCTCCTCTTGTTGATGATTATGGTGTTTCTATGGACCTGTTGGTGTGGAGAGATCAAAGTGGATGGTGCTAACTGCGAACAAGATTACAAGTGGTATGTAAGTTAGCAATTCGATGTCACCATCAGGATTGAAAAAATAGCACTCAAGAGATCAAAGTAGTGCTTCTATTGGTCATAGGTTGAGTAGCTCACCATTCTACCCGGATTTTACATACGGTGACACACACTCTAAAAGCACAAATTTAGATAGGTACAAAGAAGTGAAGGTCGGTGCCCCTCATGATGTAACATGGTTAGTCTCCACTATAAGGGGGACCACAACTCTAATACCGAATTCAATCTTCACCTTATTTGCCACCGGCATGGTTAAATCCAACTTTAACTCTCATACAAGTAAGAAACCCGATCATGTTCTCTGTCATCTCTAAGTTCAGTCACTCTTATGAGAATCTCTATGTAATCTTAGCGACATGTATACTATGTGACTCTAAACTAACCACAAGTTGGAGTTTTTTATTCACTATTTTACACAAAAGTTGAAAATTTCATGAAAATTTGAACGTTTTACAATGCAAGCTTAACCACTCCCCCACACTTAAACTTTTCATTGTCCTCAATGTAAATTGAGTCATCCAATGTAAGTCAAGGTGGGAAATCCTACATTGGTTGTTTGGTGTCGATACGACAAGATATAGCAGTGATTGTAAAGTAAAATGCAACAACAGGTTGTAAATAACTGATTGAGCAGCACTAGGGTGATTGAATTCACCTCTTAATCCTATACTAAGGAAAAACAAACTCACATTATGCTCTTGTCCTTCCCTTGAAGGTCTCAGGTGGAAGAATTATCAACCAATTTCACTAACTCACCCCTAGTATAAGTTGTCTTCTTACAGTACAACTTCTCACATGTTCATTTGATCAAAAAGCTAACTAATCAATCCTAAAGAAACGAAGCACAACAAAAACAACATTATGAACTTGAATTATCTTAACACATGATCAAGGGTTTCATCTACACCCCAACAAAGTGATTTAGAACATGGTAAAAGTAGTTAAAACACAATTGAATTTAAGAAACTATTATGAACAATCTAGCCTTGGATGATCTTCTTTACAAATGGGAGCTTCTATTTATACCCAAAAATCCTCTCTAACACTCAAATGTCGAAAATTAATTGCAGCCCACTTACCCAAAAACGCTCGAATTAGCTGTCCCCCTCCTCTTTCTTCTCCCGCAACTTCATTAATTCGATGTTCCTCCATTGTAACCGAAACCCTAATATTACCCCTCTTGTTTCCTAGCTTCTAGGGAGGAGACAAGATAGAGGGATAAGATTACGAGTTTATGGTGATGGAGGCTTGATGGCAGAGCTTGGTCGGGGGAAGAAGGTGTTGTTGGCTCTGCAAAAATGGTCGGGGAGAAGGGGGGAAGAACTGAGGTTTCTGCAGAAGGGGAAGAAGATGGGTGCGATGACAAGGGGATGGTTGGTTTGGTCGATGAGGTGAAGGGGACGGAGGCTAGGGGTGTTAGGCGAGGCGCAGTACAAATGTTGATGCACCGGTTGAAGAAACTATTGGATGCTTAGCTACATTAAATCTAACGGCTCGGGATAGAGGCAGTCTTGGGTTCGGATCTTGGGTAGCTTAAGCCCATGTATTTGTAAACGGGTTGCAACTGATGCGCAAGCGGGCCGCAACTTCTCTTCCATAGTCGCTAGTCTCCAATTTTATGCTTCTTTTGGCTTCTCAATTTATCCAAGCTTTATTTAGTACCTAAAAACACAAAATTAATTAGTACAAGTATTTATTCTTGAAAACAAAGAAAATAATAGGTGGGATAATATATGATTTTAAAGCGCAAAAGATGAGTTAATTGCCAATGAAAAGGTGTAGAAAGATGCACTATTTGGCACTCATCATTTGTAGATGGGCCAAAACGAGTTACTGGTTTTTAAGGAATTGAGGAGACGACCGTGCGGAGGAAACTCCTTGAACCAAGCGAACTGTCAAACCTCACACAGATGCACTGCAAGAAGGGAGTGCTTTGAATTCAAGAGATCACTCCGACCTAAACCAAGACAATGGCCGTTCCAGAGTAAATTCGGTCACAAGTGAGGATGGGTCGATCTGTAGGAGGGAAGCTGAGAAATGTGTGAGATCAATGGTGATCGAAGATTGTAGGTGTGTTGTGTATTCTGAAAAATAAGATAAGTTCTGAAATGATTGAAATTTCTATGTTGAGAGGAATTGCTCAAATGTTGAGTTGTTAATCTCGTGTTGTCTGTTTGACGTGAGATTGTCTTGTCTTCAATCATGATTCAGAGACTTATTTATTTTGCTAGAATTGTAAACACCATGATCCCATGAAGTGTGACAGTTGATGGAATCAAAGAGTGGAGAAGTTGAAATCGTTTTAAAACCAGTTGCTCAACGTGCAGAGACTTGGTCGATTTTCCATCCACTACTTTGTTAACTCCTTCAACTGATTGCACGACTTGATCACATTCTCGTCGTGTGTATGAACACACGTGCCGTAGACCGCTAGACCAAAACCCTAGTTAATATCCCCCATGTGACACGATTGATGTCTCGTGATTAGTTAGTCAGTTGCTGACTTCATGACTTCATGGGATGATGAGTCCTTGTATTTTTGAGTCAAACGTGATTTGCAAATGTTTTGAGACTCATGAATTGAACGTGTCTGTTGAGACAAAGGTATGATTCTCACGTGAATGTTGAGAGTTAAGGTGAGCAAATATTGCTCATTCGATGGATTGTTGAATATTGAAAATTGAACCAATATTCCTTGGTTTGAGCAAATATTGCTCATCTGAGCAAATGTTGCTCATTTGATGAATTATTGGTAGCATGACCAAATAAAATATTAATTTAAATACTGGCAACTGAACCAAGTATAATTAATAAAATGTTGACCATGAGATCATCGTAAAATTATTAGCGTTTGAATCTGGAATTATGAACCTTGGACTCAAAACCCTAATTCGAACTATTGATGGTTTATTGAAAATTAACCACGGAGTGAATGAAGGACCGGCTACATGGGATCATGGGTCGACCATGTAGAGCCCATATGCTCAAGTGAGCAAATACCAAGATCTCTCGAAGACTTGTTGATTTTGTTGATGAAAGAATGATTAAATGCTGGTTTAATCATTTATTAAAATAATGCTCGTCTGAGCCTTAGGTGATAAAACCTAATTAATTATGAAGAGAGGGACCGACCAAGGGGTCATGAAACCTACTGGTGATCACGGGATCGAATGACGATCGTTTCATGAAATTCCAAAATTGTTCGGAAGAGTTTGAACCTAATATGAACAAATTAGGTCAAATGATGAAAATATGAGGGACCGGCCTCTTGCAAGCCAAAGAGCCAACCCTGGTCGGTCAAGGTAATATTCTCATGTCACCAAAGTGTTCGCGTCTCAGTCCTGAGAATTTTGATATTTTCTGATGTGCGTTTGAGCAATCGTTTGGGAAAATATGAAGAAATCAGGGATTTTTGCTGAAACTGAGGAAACTTCATGAGATAAAGGAAAATAATTATAAAATGAAGGAATCATGAAGTGTGGGACTGGCTGAGGCCAAGGCATGGCCGGCCGGCCAACGACCACGGTCCCATGGTTCTTTTCCTATGTTTATATTATTTTTCATGATTTTGTGGAAATATCATGAAATCAAGGAGTTTGTTGAAATCAAGGAGTTTCCTTGAAGTGAAAGAGTTTCCATGAGATAATAATAATAAAATAAGGGTGTGGGACCGACTTGGGCATGGTCGGCCGGCTAGGGCCCGGTCCCGTGAGTTTTCCTCAATTTTATATAATTTTATGTATTATTTCCATGATTTGAAGGAATTTTCATAATTTGAAAAAAATACCATGAAATCAAGGAATTCCATGGGATCAAGGAAACATAAAAAATAATAATAATAAAATAAGGGGCATGTGGGACCGGCTAGGGCATGACCGGCCGGCTGGGCCCGGTCCCACGTATTTCCGTTATTTTTTATTATTTTTTTATGGTTTTATGGAAATACCATGAGATTAAGGAGTATGAGATTAGGGAAATAATAATGAAATAATGAGGAATCATGAGGTGTGGGACCGGCCAGGATCAAGGCATAGCCGGTTGGCTAATAAACACGGTCCTACAACATTTTTCCCAATTTTATATTATTTCCTTGATGCGAAGGAAACACCATGAAACTGAGGAGTTCCTTTAAAACAAAGGATATTTGTTCAAATGAAAGGATCTTCATAAGATTAAGGAAAATAACAAAAATATGATAAAAATATAAAACTGGGCGTGGGACTGGTCACGGCACGACCGGCCAGTGGGTCTGGTTCAGCGCCTTGGCTAATATTTTATTATTTATTATTTTCTTTCCTATTTTGCATAGGTTCATCGTCTCGTCGTATTTTGAAATATTCATTCGTGCATTCAGGTGCTCGTTAGTGCATTGAATATACTTGCACCATTTTAGTCGGGGCTTACTCGATAATGCTCAGATGCCCGTATGTTGAATATTTACTACTAACCCATGGAATTCTGCTGGGAAGAACCATAAATTGAAGTAACGAAATATTATGAAAATATTGAATATTTTTCAAAGATTGTTAATCTAATGATTTAAGAATAATTAACTGATGGCTCTATACTAGTACGATCATCTGGGAGCATTAATTATTCAAGAATTGGGTGATATGAGCTTGTCGAAGCGTCATATTTCTTTTATATAGTCAGGGAAAACAATTGTTACATCCTGAAGACGTTATTGCTCTATACTAGCAGGCAAGCTGTCTAGGAGTCGTCTAATCTTGCAATTCTATATAAAAGTGATCATCGAAATTGCTCAGTATTCATGAGATATGTCGTTGCCTCAGCTGAGAGACTAGACATCTATATGTACTCTAAGAGACAGTATTCTCAGTCAGAGATTCTCTTGGCCTGAGTTTCCACGCTTTCGATGAGACATGAGCCTCAATACTCATCTGATTGCTCGATCAGGAGCATGTACAATTATGGTTTTACGATTTTAGCCCTTGTCGAAAATCCACCATCTACATTAAGTCCCCTGCTTAGTGAGGAACAATCATGTTCCTCGCCAAGATTGAATGGTGATTTTCCGGTTATAAACAATATAAGTAATTGAACTTAGTCGTAAGATAAGACGTTACCGGATTTTTGATGGTGTGAGCAAACCACTACTTGAATGAAGATCCCAGTGGCGTTATAGAGCGTCGTCTAACGAGCATGAATTGGTGTTGAACTGCTGATTTTTATGACGGGACCTTGGTCGTTTTTGGATTCACAGGCCGGGCCCAATAAGGAAATCCTTGTGAAATTAGGTTTTGGAAATAAAATTTGATATAAAAGGGAATTAATCCCCTTTTTTTTATTATTTATTTTTCATATCCGAACACCACCTTGATCCCTTCATCTCCTTCACGCCCGAGCAGAAATGAGCAGAAAGTTTTCACCTGAGCCGCCGTGCTCGTGACAGTGTGAAAGCCTATCGGGAAGGCCACCAAGTCGCAGACAAAACCCTTTCTTTTTTTTTTGCTGAAGTTCATGAGTTCCATGAGTTATTCATGTCTTGATCATGCTAAAATTATATATATGTGCATATATGAGTGTGAGTTTTGTTGAAAACCCTTGTTTTTTGAAAACGTATGTTCGTTCTATCGTTAGTTTAAGAAACTAGTAAAAATCCCTGATTTAGGAGAGATTTTTTATGTATAGACTTGTGTCCAGTGACAAAATTTTGTTTATGAGTTTTCATGGGAATCAACACTTTATTTTGAAAATCCATGGACTTTTCACAAAACCGAAATAAACCCTCGTTTCAAAGAAAGACGATGAAAGACGAAGGAAAAAGTTTTTTTTGTTAATAAAACCATGGCTTGTTCATGGATTTTTTTTTTTGATGAGACCGTGGAATATCCACAAATTTTATTTACGTGAGCCTTGCTCGCGTCGAAGTGTTTTTTTTTTTTTTTTATTTACACGAGTAATCACGTTTTATTCATATATATGAATATATATTTTTTTAAAAAAAATCAAAACTTGAATTTTGAATAATGCTTAAAGGTAAACAATTATTTATGATGAAATATTATTTTAGTTTTCATGATTCCATGGTGAATTTTTGCACAGTAAAAGTGTCCATGATTTTATGAAAATCTGAGTTCCGTTCGTCTTTTGTAGGTTTCGAAGAAATGAACGAGTTTTGAAGTGTTAACCTTTGCATTACCATCACTACTGTTAGTGGAATCGTAAAAGGTAAGAGTTTAGGGTTACCATTTTTATAGTGGATTTATTATCAGCATATCCATAATTCTGTGCTTCTGCTTCTAGAAAATGGTGACCTCCAGCAGCAGCGATTATGATTATAGTTATTCGTCTAGCTCTTCTGAAGAGGATTCCAAAGCTTCCACAGCCAAGCCACAAGCTAAGATGAATAAATACTTGAGGGAACGAAGCCTAGTGCACCTCTTGATGACCGTAGAGTTACTTATGCTGAGCTCATGAAGAGAAAAGCCGAAGATGACAGGATGGATGATCATCGACGAAGAAAGGACCGAATTCGGCGCAGAATATCAGTAGCTGAGGAGAAACTTCGATCTCGAGATGATGGTGTACCCTCTGATTATGATGCTTCGGAAGATGAACCCGTGTGGGTGCCACGGGATCGAAAGATTAAACCAGACCGGTGTACCTCAGAGCTCAGAGAGATTGCGAAGCAAGTTGAAGCCGAACTTGAAGCCGAAGATGACCTGGACTTGGATGATCCTAATGTCCATCCGACTTCATCAATGGCCCCGATAGTGATTCCGACGAGGATTCCGAGAAGGACGATGATGACGAATCTGATGACTCCGATGAGTCTGACAATTAGTTCTGACCATGAATATTTCGTAGTCATTTATTTTTTGAAGTAGACACGTTCTAGTTGTTTGAGAAATTTGGCTGTAGAGACGTTTCTTTAGAGATTATTTTGAACCATAATCCTTTGTCATATCATTTTCCAAGTTTCCTTTATATCTCCCCGCTATGGACCGATGTCTAGCCATCGCGTAGTGCAACCACACGAATTGCTCCAAAGAAACACATGGCTGTCATACGACCAATTCAAAGTCGCAATATTGACATCCTCTCGAATCGTCAGTCCCCAGTATTGTTACGTTTCTCCCATTCGTCGTGACTCAGTTAGGGTTTCAACAGAAATCGTAACAAATTTATCCGCCCGTTGAGATAAGCACACATATCTCGACTTGTAATGCCTAGGGCTTCTTATATAAACAATCTATCACCTTTCGCTTCTGCATACTCATCAGAAGAAATTTTGATCGCGATTGTACCTCTCGTAGCCATGTCTAGCAGCAGCATGTCTTCTCGAAACGAACCTCAATCGAAGCATGAAGTAGAAGCATCCATCTCAGTAAGTTGTATAACTTCTTCATCTCCATTTGATCAAAGGTATTGATCACAGAAAATGGTTTGTCGCAGGATAATCGAAGAATCCATCTTCTTTTCATAGTTCGAGGCCCAAGAGGATCTGGTCGAGTCCCTCGGCAGATAGGTTGGCTCATGATGAAGCTGGCACATCCGTGAGTGATTTCATGGTTTCTTGATTGAAGCTTTATTTGACGGTTTGTCTAATCCTTATCCGAAATTGAAAACTTCTTTATCGCAGCAGATTGATGTGCATGTTGTTGTCGATGCTAGAAAAAGTAGGAATGGGAAGTCCGTGGTCGTGGTTGACGATAGAAGCAACCAGGTTGATGAAGACTCTACTGATTCCGTGGAAGCTAGGGTTAGAGCTCACGAGTATCCAACAGCTGGTCTCCCCTTTGAAGTTCCCATGACTAATACTTCCCCAAATAATGGTGTGGTCGGTGGATTCGTCATTCCAAAATGTCATGTACCTTTGTATACCAAAATTTGGAAACGGTATTGGCACATTGCTACAACAGAAATATGGAGAGGTTTTCTCCCAACCCTTCTGACCACGGTCGCCGGATTGTTACTAATCATTGAAGAGATGAACATGATGAATCTGCGAGATGTCAAGAACCATGAACTGCACAGGTAGGATGAAATGATCTCAAATTGTGAAACTTTGCGGTTCAACATAGGTTGGCTTCGTCGTCGGCTTGAGATGATCAAAATTCATAGGGCGGCTGCTCATTGATGCAATTTCTACCACAACCGCTTTCTTGGAAGAGGAGAAGGCACTTGCTTTGGAGTCGGCAAGAGTTGAAAAAGCCGTTCTTAAATTGAAAGTGAAGACTTAAACTTTCAAAAGAAGCTTGACATGTCTCACATTTATAAGAATTACTCTTTTCTTTGGATGGTTTGCTCGAGTGAGCATTTATGATTATTGTTTTTGAATAGGTTTTAGGTTGTTTCTTTAGGTAGAGTAATTGATCATGGTATGAAAGAAATTTTTTGTCCATTTATGAAATGTTTAATGAACAAAGGAGTATTTTTCATACTCTTTAGAGGAATGTAAATTACATTTTGAGAAATGCTTAAAATGATAAAAAGGTGATGGTCTTCTACGAATCAGGCGTAATATGCCTTGAACCATTTGTCGTTGATGATATTTCTTTCCACTCCCCCGTTAATAGCTAAGATCTTGTAATATCCACTGGAAACTGCTTTGATGACTAAATATGGTCCTTCCCATTTCGGAGAAAACTTGTGAGCATACAAATCTTGTTTGAATGTGTTTTTGCGATCTTTAATACCAAATCTCCTACTTGGAATGTTCGAGGTCTTACCATTTTGTTGTAGGCTCTGAGATCCTTTGTTTGTATGCTTTTACATATTTTTCTACCTTAGATCTCCTTGACTCAAGCATGTCCATTCAGCAATTCTTGAGTTGGATACTTGCTTCGTCCCATTGTACTCCACTGGCTATTGCAATCCTTGCTGAAGAAATTTTGATTTCTGCTGGGAGTATGGCGTTGGCTCCATAAACGAGAGAGTATGGTGAAGTCCCGATCGAGCTTCTTGGTGCGGTTTGATGAGCCCATAAAGCCATAGGCAATTGTTCATGCCACGTTCGCGGATTATCATAAATTGCTTGACTGAGAATTCAGATCAAAGTTTTGTTGGTGCTCTCTGCTTTTCCGTTTCCTTGGGGATAGTATGGCGTGGAGAAAACTTGTTTGATGCCGTATTCCTCGAGCAATTTCGTCACGTGTTTGTTGGCAAAATGAGTTCCATTATCGTTGACAATGTGTTTAGGAACACCGAATCTACATATTATGTATTCTTTGATGAAGGTCGCGATCGTGACTCAAAGTGGTGCTTGAGAAGAGGGATAGCTTCAAACCATTTGGTGAAATACTGACAATGATGATGTATTCATGCTACTTCGAAGATCTTTGGATTGATTTTCCCAATGATATCACTCCCACCTATTGAAAGGCCATGGACTATTCACGGTAATGAGAGGAAGACAAGGAGTGTGGATGAGATTACCATGAACTTGGCATTGGTGACACCTCCAACGTGCGCAGCCGCATCGTCTTCCATGGTCATCCAATATTATTGTCAGGATCGTAATATCGCAACATCAATACCTTTGCAAAATCTTTGTACAACACACACGCGAAGATGTCGCAGATTGATTACAAAAATGACGCAATGTATGACGACAATCCAAACATGAGAAAGGTGTGGAAACGTAGCGAGATTTAGGAGTGTTGCGAAATTTAACATTTATATACTGCGAGAATATCGCAAGCCGATCCGAAAATAAAGGATAGCTTAGCTGTCACCCACTATGTAATGTCCTATATAAAGAGTTGAACATGCCTAAGGTAGGGAGAGATCTTTTGGAGAGTGGAAGAGAGTTTTGAGGAGAGAGAAAATCTATAATAGTAGTTGTATTCTTGATTTCATTTTCCTTCCGTAAAAATTCCAAAACTCAATTAATAAAAAGTGTGATTGTTGATCTTAAAGATGTGTTGATTATTATGAATTCTTGTGAGGGATGTATTGTAGGATTTCCGCAACTACATAATGGCGCTAGAAACAGGATTGAAGATTGATATTGTGATTTGAAAGAATTTGGAGTAATAGGAAAGGAATTTCATATAATTTTCAACAACTCATTAAGATTGAAAAATGGCTAGAAGAAGACATGCATCAAAACAACCAACAACTATTAGAAGGAGTAGGAGGCTTGCTGGAAAAGAGGGAGATGAAATTGAGGAATCTTCAAGAATGAACATAAGGAATAATGGAGAAAATCAAGTTCAACAACCGATTCAACGTACACCAATACAAAGTACAGTTGTGGATTATGACAGAGTGAGTGTGCATACTTGGCGATCAGATTCCGTAGATGAAATGGAAGAAGAACAACAATTAAGAAGCAATGGGCGAGAGGAGAGAGACCAAGAAGCAAATGGAGGAATAATTCATGGAAATGAGGAGATTGGAGCGTTAGAAGCATTGAGGCAAAGAATACACGAAGAAAGGCGATTATAGGCAGAAGAACGTGCAAATTTGACAAGGAAAAATCATGAGTTAATGATGGAAAACATGAGATTACAAAGTAGAAGGTCAAGAAGCACTACAAGATCAAGTTCAAGATAGTTAGAGAAGAAATAAGACGAAATTCGCCTGTAGAAAATGCTAATGAAGATACTCGATAGGAAGTACAAATCCCATACGAAGAACGTCGTGAAAGAAGAGAAATAATGGAAGATCGTTATATTCAACGTAGTGAAATTCTTCAAAATGGGCAAAACAACAGAAATCAGGGAAATAGACAATGTCAGGAACGAAGTAATCAAGATGGCGAAGAAAATCAAGAAGAAGGAAGGAGAATCTAACATGGGATAGAAGCTCAAAGAAATCAACAAATAATTGAAGATGAAATTGAAAGACATTACACTGAACAAGCACGTCTAGCTTGCGAAAGGGAAAAACTGAGAGCAGAAATGGAAGAACAAGAGCTCCAAGAAGCAATTCGCCAAAACAATCATGATAATCGATAAAGAAGGCATGAACAAAATCGCAATAATGGTAATATCAATGAAGAATATGATAGAGCACAAAGGAGAGCTGAAAAGCGACGAATAGAATTGAGGAGGAATGAACAAAATCGCAGAGACAAAAATGAGGAATATAATCATGTGTGAATTCATGAAAGAAATGAAAGAGAAAATCGCAGGGAAAGACAAGAAGAAAATGATGAACAAGAAAGTCAAAACAGAGATGTGAACGAGAAGAAGAGAAGCGGAGTTAAAAGACCAATGGATCCAAATTCTGGTGTAAATGAACAAATTTTGAGAGAGTTAGCGGAAATGAGAGGAATGTTAAATAATAAAAGAGAAGGAGGTAGGAGACAACTGGACGAAGCTATAGAAGAAGATGCGAAAACTCTATTCACACAAGAAGTACAATTAGGAGGAATACCCCCAAAGTGCAATCTACCTGCGTTAGCTAGCATTTTTGACTGAACAACTTGTGCAGTACAACACATCAAAGCTTATGTGAGATGTATGCTACAACGGGAAAACCAGGATGCTGTGATGTGCAAATATTTTGCATCAAGTTTAACGGGAGAGGCCTTAAAGTGGTTTGAAGGTTTACCAAAGAATACTATAACATCTTTCAACCATTTGCAGGCTACATTCTTAGGGGCGTATATAAGTAATAACTCTACACGGCCAGGCATTGAAGATGTATTTGGACTAAAGCAAAGAATTGGCGAAAGTTTGAAGCATCTAACCAAGAGGTGGAGGACAATGTGTAGTGAAATGGCTGGCCATGTAGATGAGAGATATCTCATTCTATCATTCATTAACGCGATGTTCGCAACCAATTTGCTGTATATTCAAATTTTCAGAATCAAGAATACAATCACAATGACTGAGCTGCGAGAATTTCAAGAAGAGTATATTTCTCTTGAAGAAAAACAAAATGACATGGAATCATACCCAGTTGCGAACACAAGTTCAAATGCAGCGAATGCAAGACTATTACCCAAACTGATAAACACAGTGGCGAGCAATTCACAAATACAACAAGAGAAGATAATGGGTGATAGTCAGCAGAAGTTAGTAGCTATGGGAAGTCGAGATCAAGAAGAATTCGAAAGACAGAGAAACTTCTATAGCCGTGGTGGGAATAATAAGATTCAAAGACTTGATCAACCACAAGAATTTTATGGAGGTCAAAGACAAAATATCATAGGGGACAAGGAAGTCAAAAGATAATATGGAAAGAAATCAAGATGCCACCTCTGAATTCTAGTGTGGAGAAAATATGGGAAGCTATAATCTTCATTGGAAAATATACCAACACCATGGAACATGGGGAAGGAACCACCTCCAAACCAAAGAAGTCATGAATTTTGTTCTTATCACCATTTTTATGGACATACAACAAATGACTGCAGAAATATAAAAGAATCATCCTCAGAATGATAGATCAAGGGAAACTAAATCATTTTCTAAAAGACCAATCTCAATCTCAACCATTACCACCACCGCCAGAAATTCGCAGAGCAAATACAACAAAAGGAGGAGAAACATTTGTAATAGAAGTTTGGGCAAAGGCAAAGAATCTGTTTTGTCACTCTATTGTACATTCGTACAAAATAATTGAAGACTTTCACGATAACATTCTAAGCAGGGTTTTCGCAAGAGATGTCGATGATAGAGAAATAATGAACATTGCGAAGGCATCGCCACTGAAAGAATGGCAAAAGCAGACTATTTCCTTCACTGCGGGAGAAGTACCTGAGGGTGGAGAAATTCACGATAACCCATTAGTGGTAAAATTGGAGATTAATCCAAAGCCTAGCGATGATGAAGATGATGAAGATGAAGATTCATGGGCAATCAACAGAGTTTTAATCGAAATCGGAAGTTCCGTTGATATCCTTTTTATCATACTTATAAAACTATGGGAGGAAAAGATGAAGATCTAATACCTTCAACTTACAAAATCTATGGTTTTAATGGTACTCGCCAATAAGCCTAAAGGGGAAATCAATATGCGAATTCCACTAAAAGGATTGTCTTCCAAAGTGTTTACGTGTAGTCGATGTGGAATCACCATACAACGCATTAATTGGACTACCTTGGTTACATGGGATCTTAGGTGTAGCATCAACTTTTCATCAATGCATTAAGTTCCCTCATCCAGTGGTATTGGCATCATAAAGGGTGATTTGATTGAAGGAAAGAAGTGTTATGAAATTGATGTAGAATTTTGCGAAGAAAGAGCTGCGAAAAAGAAGAATTGCAAAAATAACATCAAGGAAAAATAAAGGGGTGAAAAATTGATGGTAGATGCAATAGAACAGAGAGAAGAAGAAATGCTGCGAAACCAATGCATGCTGAAGACAAGAAACAATGAAGATTTAAAAAGGTAAGAAAATAGCAGAAAATTTCAAAAAATACAGAGGAAGAAAGTAGCATAAGTAAGAGAGTTAAAGAGTGAATGTATTTGTTGATTTTATGACTGCAAAAGTAAGAGTGAGAGAAGAAAGAAATATGTATGGTTGATCTTAAAAAAAAAAAAAAAATTGAGATTGCGAAATTACAAAAGAGCTGATATGCCGATTATTATAAGATTGCGAAATTACAAAAGAGCTGATATGCAGAAAAAAAAAAAAAAAAAAAAAAAAGGGGCGAACCTTCTATGGCGTACACCCTAGTTCGCGAAATCAAAATTTCGCAAGAGGCAAATGTAAGACCTAAAGTGCGTCATGAAGGGGGTACATTGCATGGCTCGGCGAAAAGGTTACACCGCCCATGGAACTCCGAGTCATGGAGATTTGGGGTCAATAAAGCACATCCAGGAGAGGTACCTTGGATTTTCAACCTAAGCTTATGACCTAGGTTGGACGACTGAGGGTCTCTTCTAAGGAGTGCGGCATCTGATCAAGGCGCCGAGGTACACGGTTGAGCCAAGGGTGCCTGGGGCGTTTGAAGCGTCTCGGCCATTCTTGGCAAGTCTTTACTTATGCTGCACTCGGCCTGAAGAAAACCCCACTTAGGGTGCAGTCTCGTAACCATAAGCCCTATAGACAAAAGGGATAAGAGGCTGCGAAAACAACTGGTTGTTGTTAAGACCGGATGGGAGGAGCCAACCTTGTATGGTAGAGGTACGCCTCCTTGAAGGGGAAACCAGGGGGAAGATAAGGGCGGCACCCTCCATTAGGGAGCTGATAAGTGTCTTAAGACGCAAATGTCATGAGGCTTTATTTTCGCAAGAAAATTTAGGCTTGTCATATTTGTGCGACAATCTCAAGAGGCAATAATACAAAAGAGAAAGATAAGGCGAGATCAATGGGTAAATACATGAAAATATAAAGACGTCCGCGATTTCGTCGCAAGACTAAGCAATGTCATGGGGCTTTATGTTCGCAAGAATATTTAGGCCTGTCATATTGTCGTATGAAAAATATCCTGCAGAGGCAATAATACTCGAGAAATGATAAGACAAGATCAATGGGTCATTACATGAAAGTGTAAAGACGTCCTGCGATTTTGTCGCAATGACAAGGGGTAGCAAAATAAAACCTTTAAATAGGAAGGCAAAATAAGACCACATAAGAGAAAAATAAAAAATGAAATCTTGGAAGAAACCAAGAAATATCTAATTGCGAAAATTAAATATAAACATTTTGAGATCGAGGCATGAATACATGTTTCTATTCAAAAGTAACTTGCGTAATCTTACATTTGAATACAAATAACAGAGGCAAGTATGGGAATGAATAGAATAAGAACATGTTATTTATCTCCATATGATAGATTTACGCACGCATAAAATGAAATAATATATTGATTAACCATATTGGTAAAAAAGAATTGCTTTTTTAATATGTGCAGAAAGGAACAAAAAAGATAGAACTTCCATTTGAAGATTCAAGAATTCGCAACAAAAGATTCAAGAAATGACAAAATATTACAAAGATTGGAGATTAAAAGAATGAATGTACAGATATTACAAAAAAGAGAAAGAATGAGAACTATTTCTCGTTTGACTCCTCTTCTTCATCGATCCTTCTTCTCCTTCACCTCTATCGATTCCTTCTTCACTAGCATCACTGTCAGAAATATCCAGAGGAGGTGCATTCTTGGGGATTTCTTCTAAGAGGCAAGGATATGTAGAATGAGGGATGTTATTGTCGTCGCAGACCGTCTTAATAGTCTGATTTCGAAAAAGAATAACGTCATTCTTAAAATTCGCAACAGTAATCTTTAGTTGACTCTTCAGTCTAGAGCATTTATCATTGCGAGAAGAAAGATCCTTTGCGAGCTGCTCCTTTTCAGCTTCAAGTTCTTCAATTCTTTAGAGAAACCTCCCTTCAGCTTCTACGAACATATAACAATGAATCAGCAACTTGATGACAATTTATGAAAAATAAACAATTAATAAAGAAGAACAGTTAACAACCTTCTCTGTCAGAAATCATATCCCTAACCAAGGACGTGTGCTCAGCTTGAAGACTAACATTTACACCTAAATTATTTCTGGCGTCATCTAGAACTTTCGCAGCCCAAGCGAATTCGTCATCATTATTTATGAGAAGAAGAGAGCGAATCTGATTCTCTCTTTCGCTAAGTACAACATTTTTGCGGTTAGATTCATCTCGTTCAATTTGAACCTCAAGAAGAGTTTTTTGAAATTTCACTAATGCTTGAGCACCTTGTCTAGCGATGCGATCTTTATCATCTATGAGATCACTGATCTTGGTTCTTAAAGCATTAATTTCCTCTTTAGAATTAAGATAGAAACGCTTAAATTGGTTGGCTAAACCCAAGCTGGATTTATGGTCAATTTCTAAGAGGTGAAGTTTGGATCTGAGTTCATTTATGGGAAGAGAGTTTATCTTGTCATTTGAAAAACTATTTAAGGAATTATTAAGGTGTTCAAGGAGGGTATTATTATCCATAGAATTGGGGAATGTGTGAAGAAAAATGGTTTAATGAGAAGATTATAAACGTAGAATGAAAATGATAAGTTAGATGAGGAGGATAATGATAAAATAAAATAAAGGAAAAAATGAAAAGTTTCATACCATAAAGTTGCTTATTGGCATCCTGAAGACTAGATATTTTGTCCTTCCGAGAAGAAGAATCAACTTTTAATTGTTTGTTCTTCAAGATCCTGACTTGACCTCTAGTCCTTCAATTCTTTGGCGAAATTGAAGATTCTTCTTTTCAAGGATCTTACGTATTCTCTCCAAATCTGAGGTAACAACGAAAGAAGCCTTCCTGGGTCTGCGAAAGAAATTGAAGAAATTATCAAGATATAATATAATTTTAAATCATAACTATGAAGAGATAGAGAAATGAAGGCATACCAAGATACCAAGTGAATTGAGAAAGCTAGGAGTCATCGATCCGGGAGACTCCATGAAGAGAATCATCACCATCCAGAGAGGGCATCATAGATATTCGCAAGAGCTCTACATGTGCTAGTAAGATGATCATCCCCAATTCTTACATAGAGTCGAGAAGATGCTAGATAATTGTGCCATTGAAGATTGGGGTGGAAAATCTTCCCTGCGAAAGAACTATCATTATTATCATCATTTCGAACTTTTGCTAGGCTGAAGATTTGAAGGAGAAGGAGAATGAACTTTTCGTTTCTTTGAAAGTGGGGCAGCAGATTTATCCTTGCGAAGAGAACCTTTACCTTTCCCTTTGGTCTTCGCAACCTTACATCTTCTTATTCTTCAGAGATTTCTCTTTGCGAAGAGAATATTTACCTTCCCTCTAGTCTTATAGCTATCGTTAGATTCTTCTTGTTCAACAAATACAACACCAACCTTCGCACACAAATGAAGATAAGAAACAGAGGCAACAATATTGTTAAAAGTAAAAAAAAAAAAAAAAAAAAAAATCTTACTTCATCCGTGATGGAGCGTAGAGAAGCTAAAGTGCTAGCTTTTCCAGCTTTTGTTGTAACTTGATCTCAAATTTTCAATCTAAAATTTTTGCAAGAATTAGAGAACAAGAAAGTAACGATAAATGAAAGATTATGAAGTGAGCAAAGTTTGAAGACATACCTTGTTTATGGGTGAAAACTATTTCTCACGGAATTTGGTAATTTGGGGTGTGGATGAGGAATGAGTCTAAACCTTAAACAAATGCACCGCACTTGAGTGCTTGTAGATTCGAGAATCAATCTGTGCAAATAAGGACTAAACCAAGAAATGGCCGTTCAGGACTTGTTTTGGTCACAAAGTGAAGGAGATGGGGTTGATCTTAGGGAGGGAAGCGAAGAAGGTGTTGAGATTGTGAAGGTGTTGGATATGTATGACTTGTAACAGAAAGTCGAGCAAGCTCACGGGATGTAGCAGGCTATCAGGTGTTTGAATACGATGGTATCAACACTTGCCTCTCGTTCAAATGCTGACTTGTGTTGTTTTTGGAAATAGGGAGGAGAACCTATTTATACAAGTAATTAGAGCCTTATTCACGTCTCTCGTGGGAAGTGGAGGAAGTGGAGTGATGGAGTAGTGGAGTTGTGTGTTAGTATTACCGACGGTCTTGCCCACTTCTCCCGTCATCTCTAACCGTCCATGACTTCTTGACACGTTCTTGTGATGGCGCGTTGCACGCTACACGCTCGTAAACCGCTGCACCAATACTTGATATGTATCCAGGTTTGTGACATGATTGATGTCTCGAGTGTGTGGATCGTGGGACCACGTAAAGATAGCATGTAATGCTAGATTAAATAACTAAGTTATTTAGAAAGTCGATACTTGTGAAGTACCGTGTGTATTTTATGTGTGTACCGCATCATGGTGTGGTAAAGTGACAGGTGGTGATCACCATGACGCCTCATAACCAATTAACTCCCGACTGTGGTTGTATAACCAATCCTGGTGAAGTTGGACGGACGAGATGATCTTTTGAGACACTCATCCGCGACCATTGATGGAATTAGGTTTTTTGAAGAGGAGCGCAAACATCACTCTTGACTTGGTCGAAACCAAGTTGGGAAGAATTTTGAGAGGACCGATCGGACATGTATGTAGATGGCATCTGGTGTACACGTCCATGTCTCATTGTCTCGTGAAAGTGTGATCTGGCCACTCAATTTGACCGCAAAGCTGAGTGTTGAGATCGGTTTGCAACAGAAATCCTTGCCGCAAAGGAGAAACCGCGCGAGATCCCTAGTTTTGGCATGCGTTTCAAGACGACACATCTTGGTCAGTCTTGGTCGATGGGTTTGACGTGGGAAGACGGGATGGCCGGTGATCATGCTCTATACCTTCATCCCATGGAAACGTGATCTAAGCCATTCAAATCATCCCAGGAGTGAAGATTGAGTGGTCGGATCAGCCAGGTTGGGAAGTGTAACCACGCATGTTTGGGCGCGCTTTTGGATTACCCGGGCATGGGATGCCTCGGCCGTTCGCATGAGGAGGTAGATGATCCCACGGTGGATATGCTGGTATGACCGGCCCTTGCTTAATCTAATCCGGACCCTCCATTCGAGCCTAGGAGAAGATGGACGCGGCGTGATGACACAAACCCTAATTTTGGCTTTCAAAAGCCGTGCGCCACTCCTTGGGGTGATGATTTTGTCACGACCAAACATAGTTGGTCCCGACTGATCACCAGGTATGTAGGCGGCCCACGGATCGTTTGACATGCTATGGGCCCTTTGAATCTACATCTACACCCTCCATCTATACCTCGCGTAAGATGGATGGCTGAGACTGTTTTGCGACACATAATATGCCTCAAACCCTTATTTAGGTTTTTTTTTCATCCATAATCACTGCATGAACGTCTTTTGGCAAGCTATGCCACCCTTTTGGGGCCGACCATGCTGGGGTTCGGTCCGTGGGTATTCCAATACCGTTTGGGGGTGATGGAATTGGATCGGGGGTCATCCAATCATGCTTATGGAGTTGGATGGTCGTGATGGGTGAGATCCGAGACCGATATGCCACCGGATGCTCAATCGGCTAGTATAACACACCGAGAGGCCCAATCGGGCTAGTATAACACACCGAGAGGGTTGTACACACCGAGAATATGGGTATTTCAGACATGGTTTCATTATTAATGCTTGAGATTCGTGTTACTCCGTTAAGAGTAACACTTACCGCCATGCCGCACCGATAATGAGTAGATCTTTGGAAATACAGGCTGATATGAAATTCACAGTGAATGGGATTGTTGCCACATGCTCCAACCTGGATGAATTTCGTGTATTTATTCACAGAATATCGGGATTATTTACACATGCTCCATTCTAGGTGAATTAAGTAAAGGAGTATCCAACACTTATAAATGGCTTTATCTTTTACAAGATGTAGCGCATGATTTTTTGGTTTTTACAAATTTAGCCTTAAACGAAAATCCACCATCAACAACACCATATCTTGTGCGATTGGTAATCACATGGTCGATAAAGCTTTACTTGACTTAGGAGCTAGTGTTAACTTACTCCCATACCATGTGTATACCCAAACTAGGACTTGTAAGTTGAAATCGACCAAAATTACACTTCGGTTGGCGATAGGGTGTCAAAGTTCCTCGTTGTGTCATGGGGGATGTTCGATTGAGGTTGATAAGTTCATTTATCCAAGTGGATTTTGTTGTTCTAGACACCCAAACCATTCAGACCCAAGTGCTCAAATCCCAGGTGATTCTAGGTCGCCCATTTTTGCCCACAGTATATTTGTCATCAACTGTAGGATTTGGTCTTATGAACATATCTGTCAGTAATATGACCACCGAACTAAATGTCTTTAATGCTACTAGACAACCTTCTCGAGAATGATGATGTAGAATAAGTGAATAGGGATTAGCACTTTAGTTCGGGATTTAGTTGAGGATAATTGGCATGACACTTCATCGGGACATTCTTTAGATGAATTTGAGGAAACCATTCTCTTAGACTAGATGTGTGATCAATCTTTAGAAGAAGCCCTTGTGTATTTTAAAGACTCTGAGACCCGAGAAATCCAGTGCAATAGTGTTAGGTCTTTCGGAGAATAATGATGACCCTAAGTTTGGGGGTATAAAACTACAAGAATCTCTTGAGTATTTTGGACTCGAGGATCCATAAATTCAAGCAATAGTTATAGGTTTGTCTCGTGAGTAATGAAAACCCTAAGTTTGGGGGTAGTGATGGTTCTTGTGATTGTCGTGTATCCCTAATTAGAGTCCCTAACTTGGGACTCGAGACATGTGTGTACGAGATATTACTGAGTCAATCCAGACTCTGAATCCCGATCCTCCGATATCTTGTCCGGGAGGTAAGCCGTGAATTTTAGAGACCACGTTTTAGGATGAATTTATTTATCAAGACACACATATAAAGCTCAATTATGCTCCCCGGATAAACCCAGTTGTCTTGATTTAAACCTTAGATGAGGATGTGCTCCTTCTATTCACTTTTCTCGAAACCAAGTGCGATTTGTCTCTGTTATTGGTGTTAGCTCTATTTGGTCTTACGGACCCACAACTATTTAGGCTATTAGTGTATGACTTTGGAAGGTGAAGATCCTTTTTGAGGTATTTGATGTCCGGCTGAAGACTTTTAAACTTAACACTCCTTGGGAGGTATCCCTTGCTCATGCAACACGGTAATATTTTCCTCATTTCCTTCTCTAAAGTAGTAACGGTTTCCTTGTTCATGTTTTTAATTTCATCTTTAGAACATTGAGGACAATGATTAGATTTAAGTTTGGGGGTACGGGAGAAACCTTTTAGTTGCGGTTGTAATAAATAAACTCCAGAGACTAGAAATTTATGCTTTATTAAGGTTGGCACTAACTAATTCAAGTGGATGGAATATCTTGGTTGTAGGAGTTGAGGAACCAATCGATTAGATGGAAACATCTGTAAGAGTCTATTCATAAAAGCACGAGCTCAAAGTGTTAGAAAACAAAACATGGTAGTTTCGCCATATCCTGCGTGATGGAAACATCAAAAGAATCTCGATCACTTCTTTTTTCTTTTTATCATTGCTAGGGTGAAATAGAGTGATTGAGATACCAAAAAAAAAAAAAAAAAAAAAAAAAGACCAGACCACTAGACCAATTGGAATAAATACAATAAATTCGACCCTGGTACACTTGTATATGCCATCAGAGTTGTTAGAGTTAGGATTATCGACCACTTTGGTTCCCTTGTATATGCCGGTTGTGTTGATATTTGGTCACATATCTCAGTCCATTAGGATAGGTTCACCTTAGTCAACATCATCCACGTTTTTCTATACATCCATCTTATTAATGTATCCATGTGATTGGTTGACTCGGTTTATGATGTCCGAAACTATCTCTGGAGTAGCTCTGTCACTTTATATGAATTTTAGTATGCTTGAGTGCAAACTGGGTGTACAAAGAATTGGAATTTCGCATCAGTGTACTTCCTCGTGTAGTCAATAAGTATGCCAACCAAGGAGATTCTTTAGTGCCTTCCAAGGTTCCGTAGATAGGTAGGGTCCGGGTAAGGTTTTGTGGGTACACCTCCAGTAAACCCTCAGGAGACAACACTCATACACTAGGGCCACCTAGCGGTTTAACTGACTTGCTGCACGTGCTAAGTGTAGTCATTTTTATTTTCTAGATTAGATTTGCTCGGGACTAGCAAATAATAAGTTTGGGGTATTTGATAGACACATTTTGTGTCTAAATTGTCCTCAATGTCTCTATTGTTGGAACTCGATTTTTTGCACTAATATTGTGTTTTTATGTATTTTAGGAAATAAAGATTGTTGGAAAATTCTCAAAAGTTGCTGGAACACAGGAGGACACGTGTTATTCGGACTCTCACTATTGGTTAAGGGGCACTCAGTTGATAAGGGGTGCCTTCGCTATTCCACTTTTTGTTGGATAAGGGGAAACCCTTTCTTCTTAGTTTGAAAATATTTTTTTGGCGGGGAAATTATTCTTTGCAAAACCCGTCACATTCGATTCGATTTTGGAGGAATTACAATGAGACTCAATCACTGTTTTCAATTGGGATGAACCTGTTAGGACCAAACATGGTTGGTATGGGCTTTTGGTTCGGTTAGAATTGGTTGTATCATGGGATTAAAGCAAACAGAGCAACACGTACACGTACACAGGTTTGCACGAGTTTTGGAGTTTTGAACGTGTTCTGTGCATGTTTGTCGACTCCAGCAACCACCAGGATCGTGCAGAAGATAAATAAGGAGATTTGACAGCTTCATAGCATGTGAAAACACACTCAAAGGAATTTTTCATTGCTCAAAAAGGTGAGTAATAGATTCGTTCAAGACTTGTGAAAGCAGATTTTTTAGACTTAATTTTTGTAAATAAAAATAACAAGCTCAATTAAAAAGTTGTTTGGAAATTATGGAGAGGTGGGGCTGGGGATTCGCTATTTACCAATTCCAAAGTGATACTAATTACAATCATGCAATTAGATCCCTTCGTCAATCATGTCTTGCATCATCTTATTCAGATCTCTGCATGAGTATGTCGTGTGACTATGGAACTGGTGGAACTAACAGAAATCAGTTATGTTCTTAGCGCGCTCAGGCTGGTGTCCTCTATTCCATGGGTAGGTAATCTTGTATTTTCCGTCGATCTTCTTGAATATCTCGGATAGGGGAACGTTTAGCTTCGTGTAGACGGTGTCTACAAATTTTTCTTTCTTTTGCTAGGCTTGGTCTCGCCCTTTCCATCCTCCACTTCGATGTTTATCGGGCAGTTGACCCGCTATTGGGTCGCCTTTGCTCCTTGGCCGGCTTCGAGGACTTCGTGGTTTCTACCACATTTGCTCCTTTGCAGTTCCTTTTACCAACTTGTCATAGTTCCGTCTTGTAGTTCTTCAAGGGCTATGTAGTCCTCTTGAATCTCTCTTAACTTCCTTAGACAGGTGGCGTGGTTTCACATACATTTGAATATGGGGTCTGTCTTTCTTAGACTATTTTTAAAGCCCAAGATCGCGTAGGCATCTGGGACTCTTCCGATCTCGACATATAATTTTCTCGACGTAGCTACTGAGGGAACGAAGTGACTCATTTGGTCCTTGAGCTAATTGGAACAACATGTCGATCAGTTTGACTTTACTGTTATGTATTGTTAGAGCATTGCTCGTCGAACTCGCATGTGTTACTACCTCAAGCATGTTTGTCAATGTTAGTGATCAAAAATATAAGTCTTGATTTCTAGTCTACTATAGCTAAGGTATCGGACTAGGATAGAAAGTGTAGTTGAGCTCAAGAACTCCATGGCAATCATCATACAAGACGAAGGACTACTCAAGGAACAGGTGGAACTTCATCGACTAAAAAGGTATGTGGAGACAAAAGTCGTTTTGCTATATAGACTAAGATTATACACATTTGGTATTTCGAGCCGAGTTTATCTCACCTATCTATTTCTCGAAATATGTGTTGGTAAGCTTTCGTTTTAGCCGAATTCATCTATACCTAGTGACGAGAGTCATGTTATGTTTCAATCACTTTGAAAAATTGCTCGACGAAAAATGGTTTGTGAATAACAACTATATCGTCCTCTCGAGAATGTTTCAATGATTGAAATGAGAGTTTAGATTACATAACCATGGTAGGATATAAGCATTATTGTGAAACACATATATGTATAAGTCTTTATTCCTTGAACCAAAGTTTGCGAACTTGTTGATCAAGAGAACTAGGAATGGTGGCGTGAGCCAAGTCCATGAACCGGCGAAGTTCTCGACCCGAGAATTTCTGCTGGAGTTTGTGAACTCCTTCCGTGAACTTAGTCCGCGAACCCATTCCGCAAACTTGAGTTGGTTATATCTAAAAACGATTGTTCTTGAACTCATGTTTAAATAAACTAAGGAATGCTTTTGCAACCGATGACGCATTTATGTGTCTATTTTATTCTCAATTATGTGTATTGTTAGTACTCGATATTGTACTTATTTGATTATTTTATGTTTTTGGAGGTGTTTTGGAGAAATAAGCTTTGCGGTGAAATGGGCTCAAAAGTGGTATTAGCACCCGGAAGGAATTACTGAAGGGACCTGAGGAGTATGTTGGAGACACCCCGAGACATGTGTTATTTACACCCTTCAAATGGATAAGGGGTACCCGGTTGATAAGGTAACCCTGTGGTAGCGCTATTTGCACCCCTACTTTGGTTGTGGGGAAACCCATCTCCATCATTTAAACTTGGTTTGGCGGGAATTTTTGTTCACGTTTGCATGAATTTGTTGGATCGAGTTTGGTACTTTTTTTGTCGAATTTTCTCGCTGGATAGGATTGGTTGGGCCTAGTCCGGTCAAATAGGGATGGTATAAGATTTAGATACGCAGGAAAACAAATTTCCATGCATATCTTAGTGAACCAGGGCAAGGGAAAGTCACGGAAATTTCATGGTGTATATTTGGAAACATACGTGAAGAAGCGGAGAGAATATATTCTAGTGATTTGATTCTATCATCATCCAGATGATATTACTTCCAGAGACGTGTAGAAGAGATAAAGAGAGAAAGAAATCCCGAGACTTTTGGTCGAAGGAAAGAAAGAGAATCTCGATATTTAGTTGCCCTTCCGTGTATAAAAGGGGGGGTACGAGTCCTAGAAAGAATTATCGGGAGTTTGGGGTAACTGTAGAGCTAAGAACAAGGCTGCAGAGAAGAATCGCAGCGAACAGAGAAGAAGAAGGAAGAGTTGCAGACGACAGAAAAGAAGTGTCGTTATCAAGAACACGAAGAACAGACTCGTAGAGGCAGTCGTCTAACTTGCTACACAAAAGATTTATCGTTCTTGTGTGATGATTGTGTAACATATTTACTGGCGTTGCAAATTGTCTTAAATAATTTCTTCAATAAAAACACCTTTAGAGATATGAAAAATTCTTTTGAGAGTGTTTCTACCATGATAGAGCTAAACCCCATCGCTGGGATGACGGAGAAGCCAATTCTCAACACTATGGTAATTTTATTAAATTCTTTTTACGACTTTTGCATTAATATAATTTGAATTATGATTTTAAATTAATTAGTTGTGATTTAGTTTGATGGGTTATGCTTAGTTTTAGGTATTTTGATAATCCATGCTTACCATTTACAATTAATATTTTATAAAATCTACCTTGGCAAAGATTTAGAGTCAATAACTAATATTTTTGGAGCTATAATTGTCAAAGAATTAATAATTGAACCATAGAAAAAGAGTTCAAGAAATCCGATTCCCGGTAATCTCTCAATATTATTATCATCCTTTATTTTATTCACTAGTTTTAAGTATTTTATTTAAGTAATTCCTAAAATCAACAACTTCCCAAGTCCAGAATAGGACAACCTTCTTTCTTACCACTTGTAAAACTACATCACAAACCGTGCTATAAAGTTCATGAACCGATTCGAGTGAATCAAATCGTGTTTGCTTCGATTTGTTTTTGTAGTTACATAAAGATCTAAGCAATTGAACAACTCTCTAACTAGTTCATTTGAGTCATTTGGACTAGTTATGGTGAAGAAGAATATGGTTGATATGAAATTGCTCATATGGCTAACCTTTTGGTTAACTATTGCTTGAACAACAAATGTACATGTTTGGGTATGGTTACACAAGCCTAGAAACGTGCATTTCATTTGTGTATAACAAGCTAAGTTTTGATCTAACAGTTTGAGAAATATTAGCTTGAACTAATCGTGTTTTCATCTAACGGTGAATATTGAATGCTTTTTTACCATGCTAACATTGATTGCAAACCCCGATTTGCAAGACTATATAAGGGAGAACTCTGAAGCAACTGGAAACCTAATCCCCACACCTTACGTGTGATACGAGTTGTATAAGCTAGAGTCGATTATCCTTTAACCTTGGGTTTTCTTCTAAACCAAAGTTAACGACTTAAAGACTTCATCGGGATTGTGAAGCGACCGATACTACTTTCTCGTAGTTGTGTGATATGATCTTGTTGTTTCTATCGTAAATGCAGTACAATTATAATAATTGGCTTGATATTTCTATATCCGATATGAAGATAAGATAAAAAGAAGTCACAAACATCTTCATCTCATCATTTGTGATTCCGAATACCTTTTCATTGCGTCGATTAAGATTATTGTGAGGTGATCGATAATACTAGGTTGTTCTTCGGGAATATAAGTAGGGTTATCGATTGGTTCCTGTTCGCCTTGATTTTATCAAAAGACGGAACAAAACTCGTATGTATATTCGTGGGAGACGATTTATCTATTACCGTGGACTTTTACGTTATGATCGTGATTTGTTTATTAAAGTCTTCGACTTTGGGTCGTGGCAACTCGTTAGTTCAGGTGAGATCGGCTAAGGGAATAAAGTACGTAACATCTTGCTGGGATCAGAGACGTAGGAGCATAACTATACCTTGGATCATTGTGAGATTGGTTGGGGCTCAACTCACGGTCATTTAAGTTAATTTAGAGTAGGCTGGTGTCTGTAGCGGCTTAATACAGTGTGTGTTCAATCTGGACTAGGTCCCGGGGTTTTTTGCATCTGCGGTTTCCTCGTTAACAAAATTCTGGTGTCTGTGTTATTTCTATTTCCGCATTATATTTGTTTATACAGTTAAAATATCACAGGTTGTGCGTTGTTCAATCAATTAGAATGTCCGACCTTTTTGGTTGTTGATTTAAATTAGTTGAGCCTTGGATATTGGTCTTTGGTACCATCCAAATTATCTCTCTAGTAATTGATAAAGACTGCATGATTTCTATTTGCTTGAGTATATATCAAATCGAGAGATGAGATATAAACTCTTTGAGATACTTTTTGTCTAGATTGAGTCTGGATTGTCCAGTTGATTCTCTAGAAAGTATGTTGGAGTTTGTCCATACAGATTGCTAAGCGAAATATTGGGTGTGGTTGTTGTACCTCGCTTTTTTCAATTGGTATCAGAGCAGGCAAACACGTTCAAGACCTTACAAGTAGCGATCTGACTCTATGGAAAAAGGTGATATCTCAATTAAAGTATCACCATTCTTCGATGGCTCTAATTACTTACGATGGAAAATTTCTATGCGATCTTTTCTTCAAGCACGTGATTTTCAATCATGGGTATATGTTGTTAATGGCTATGATGCTCCCGTTGTGGCAGTAGGTAATGTAAACGTTCCCAAAAATATTGGTGAATACTGATCCTACCTGAGACTTGGCAAGAAAAGCAAAATTCGACAGTTTTGAATGCCATCATACATGCCATTACCCCAAATCTTCAAGACCATGTGTCAAATTGCACTAAGTCTAAAGAATCTTGGGATATATTAGAAACCGTATTTGAAGGTAATACCCGGTGAAAAGAAGCCAAGCTTCAAAAACCTAATTCCGATTGGGAAAACCTCGTATGGCAGATGAAGAAACATTTGATGAGTTTAATCACAAAGTGTCTGAAATTGTTAATGCATCTTTGCATTGGGTAAGACTATTCCTGAAAAGGACATTGTGATGAAAATTCTCAGATCGCTGCCATCTAGATACAACTCCAAGATGCATGCCATCGTTGAGGGAAATAACCTAGATAATCTCTCCAGAAATACGCTGGTTGGGAAGCTTAAGATCTTTGATCAAGAACATTCATCCAAATCTAAGGATGTTACTTTCAAAGCACTAAAGGACACTAAATTACTTGATAAAAGTAAAAAAAAAGTGTATAACTCTGAAGATGATCACTCTGAGACAAATTCATCAGATGAAGATCTTGACAAGTCAGTCTCGATGATCACAAGACAGTTTAGGGATCTTCTGCTGAAGAGAAGTAAACGGTTCTCCAGAGATAAGCCTAAAGCACCAGTCAAACCTCATAATTGTGTTCCTCCTAAAAATAGGGATACAGATGAAATTGATGACGAGGATATGCCTCAGTGCTTTAAAGCGTAGGAAATCACTCGGGAACAAAGGTTTGCTACAACTCTTGATGAAAGTACTCATATGGCTAACCATTTGGTTAACTATTGTTGAACCAACTAGGTGTAGACGTTTAGGTACAGTTACACAAACCTAAATGAACGTGCATTTAATTTGTGTATAACAAGCTAAGTTCGATCTAACGGTTGAAAGATATTAGCTTGAATCTAATCAGTTTTCATCTAATCCAAGTGAATATTGAATGCTTTGTTACCAAGGTAACTTAGATTGCAAACCCTAGTTTTGGAGAGTATATAAATAAGAACTCTAGCAACTGGAAATCTAATCCCACACCTCCTGTGTGATACTAGTTATATAAGATAGAGTTGATTCTCCTTTAACCTTAGGTTTCTACCGAGACCTGCCGTAGGTTAACGACTTGAAGACTTCATTGGGATTGTGAACGACCAACTATTTTCTCTATAGTTGCGCTGATCCGATCTTTTACATTTCTATCGTGATTGAGTGCAATCGTAATATTGGCTTGAGATTAATTTCAACGATATGCAAGATAGAAAAGTAGTCACAAACATCTTCGTCTCATCGTTTGTGATTCCACAATATCTTGTTTATTAGTCGATTAAGATTATTGTGAGGTGATTGATATTTAGGTTGTTCTTCGGGGAATATAAGTCGGTATATCAATTGGTTCCTATTCACCTTGATTTATCAAAAGACGGAATAAAACTCGTAGGTATTTCGGAGACAGATTTATCTATTCTCAGACTTTTAACAGGTGATACTGATTTATTTATTAAAGTCTTCGACTTTGGGTCGTGAAAGCAACTCTTAGTTGTGGGTAAGATCGTAAAGGGAACAAGTGCGTAGTATCTGTTGGGATCAGATACGAAGGGCTTAACCTGTACCTTGGAACAAGATGAGATTGATTGAGGTTCAACTACGATCGGACCAAAGTTAGTTTGTAGTAGGCTAGTGTTCTAGCTGGCTTAAAACAAATGTGTGTTCAATGGACTCAGTCTGAGATTTTTATGCATTTGGCGGTTTCCTCGTTAACAAAACTTAAATGTATGTCTTATTTCTTTTCCGTATTATATTTTGTTATATAATTGAAATATCACATGACTTGTGTATTGAATTGATCAATTGGTAAATCCAACCTTTGGTTGTTGATTGAAATTGATTGATACTTGAACATTGGTCTTTGGTGTAGTTCAAGTTAATTTCTCTTGTATTCAATTAGACTCATGATTTCTATTTGCTTGAGTAAGTATTGAATTGAGAAATTGAGATATAACTCTTTAATATACTTTTCACTAAGATTGAGTCATTTGTCAAGTTGATTATCTTAAAAGTATATTGAGTTAGTCCATCTGATTGCTAAACGAAATATTGGGTGAGGTTGTTTTACCCCACTTTTCAATAATCCATATGCATTGATAGTTTTGTCACTAAAATTGACAAAGGGGGAGATTGTTATAGCATTCGCTCGGTCGAACTCGGCGTTGCTATCTCAAGCTTGTTTGTCAAGTTTAGGTGATCAAAACTATAAGTGTTGATTTTTAGTATACTTATAGATATGTCTCTTGATTAGGATAAAATGTGTAGTTGAGCTTTAGACTTCACGGAGTTCATCGATTGAAAGACGAATATCTCACCGAGGAAAGCTTGGAGAACTTCATCAACAAAAGGTATGTGGAGACTAAAACTAATCATCACTCGAAAGTCTATTCATTCTATCTCCTATCGAGACTAAGTCGTATAGCTATATAGACTTTCATATTATACACATTTGATACTTCATTTGAGTTTAACTTTCTTATATATTTCTAAATATGTGTTGGAAGCTTTTGCTTTAGCTACATTCATCATTATTCTTGTGAGTTTAATTGGAAACAATTTATTTGTTGGAAACTAAATAATAAGTCAAAAGATGATCATGTGAAATTGCCTTGAAACATCTTACATGATTTGTGTGAGACGGTCATTTGATGTCGACTCAATGTTAAGTCTATTACCTAGACTCGTTGTTTTAAGTGAGTTTCTGATGAAGTAGATTGGGTTTTCTTTATTGTCTTCCACCACGACTAGTACCGCACTTTGGGTGGTTGCAATATAGACATAGAGTTCTTCACTTCGATTGGTGTTTACATGACATGATGAGAGGATAAGTACCTTTAATGTTGTCAAGAGTTGTTTGACATTCCCATTCCAGTTGAAGTCTTGTTGCTTGAGGAATAACAATGACTTGCATTTATCTGATAGTCTAGAAATGAATCTCATTCAAGTCATCGCTAGCTTTCCTTCCAGTTGTTGTATCTCCTTTCTAAAAATTGGAGGTTTCATCTCTAATATTGCTCTGATTTTTAGTGGGTCAACTTCAATTCCCTTTTTTATAACCTTGAAACTTAGGAATTTCCCACTTTAGACCCCAAAAGCACATTTTGAAGGATTGATCTTCATGTTGTACTTTCTGAGGATGGTGAAGGTCTTCTGCAGTCCTTAGGATGGTCTTATCTCTTTGCTCTTCACGACCATGTCATCTACATAAAGCATTCGTGTGCTTTGATGAAGGTCTTTGAACATCTCGTTGACACATCTCAATAGGTGGACCCTGCATTCTTTATCCCAAAGGGCATTTTTCCAAAACAATTATAGTCCACAACTGCGATGAATGCGGTATGCTCTTCGTCTTATGGATTTATTGATTTTGATTGTACCCGAGTATCCAGTCCATGAAGATTGTGTCTCACAACCAACATGCATTTGTCCCTAGTAGGTATTTCTTTGACTATGCTATTATACATGTAATGAGATAATCCATTCCTTCAATATAAAATAAGTGAGGAAGGATGGATGACCTTAAAACTAGATTTTTATAAGGCTTATGATAGGATTAGATGAAACCATATTGAAAAGATTTTAATATGCAATAGGGTTTGATCGGATCTTTGTTGGCTAGATAATGAAATGTATTTCATTTGTCTCTTTTCAAGTGCTCATTAATGGGTCTCGTAATGCTAGTTTCAGACCTTCTAATGTCTAAGATAGGGGGATCCTTTATTCCCCCTTTTTGTTTAATCTCGTGTTTAGAGACTCGACCATACTTATTAACGTGGCATTGATAATAAGTCTATCTCAAGATTTAAAATTGCTAGAGGAGCTCCTATGATTACATATTCCTTATTTGCTGATGATAATATCATTTTTCTCAAGGCCAACTATAAGAATGCACTTAATCTCATATCTTTGTTGGATAAGTTTTTCTCACGCACAAGTTAGAGAATCAATGTCAACAAGTCCACTCTTCTTACGTCTTTCAATCCAGGTAAGAGTTTTACCAGAGGTATGGCTAATGCTCTTTAGGTTCAAGTGGCCACCAGCCCTGATAAGTACTTAGGTATTCCTCTTCAATGGGGAAGGATTAATGAGAAAACCTATGTTGATATTGTTGATGAAATGAGTAACAGAATGCATGCATGGAAGTATATGAATCTTAGGGTAGATGGTAGATTTACTTTTTTAAGTGCATGTATTGACCCTGTTTCTTATCATGTCATGTCTGTTGTTAAGCTTCCTAAAACTCTATTAAGTAAACTTGATAGATTTAAGATAATTTTTTTGTTGTGGGGAGGTGATAAAGATAGAAGAACTATGCATAATATTAAGTGGCCTACTGTTTGTATGATTAAAGATCTAAGAGGTGTAAATGTTAGAGACCTTGAAATAACAATTTGTTTGTTCTTGATAAAATGGCTTGGAAGATCTATAGCATTGTAACTAGGTTGTTAAAAACAAAGTTTTACAAGGAGCATGATTTCTGGAATGTTGAAGTTAACAATAAATCCTCCAAAAGCTGGAGAAGCATTATTGGTGGTAGAGATGCCATTAGGAATTTCTTTAGGTGGACTATATGAGATGAGACTAAGGTTCACTTTTGGAGAGATAAGCTGACAGGTAATGAATCTATAAAGCTTCCTTATCTAACCTTGATACTTCGGGTCCCGCCTCATGATGCGTGAGTTCTTTCTTGGATCTTGTCTCTAGAGATTGGGATTAGACAAAATTGATAGTTGTATTAAACTTGGCATAGTGGAGTCTATTAAGTCTATCCCTATTTGCATTAGTCTAGAGGTTAGTGACATACCCATGGTCTCGCTAATAAATCTTAAAATGTTACCTGAGTGAAGCTTACAAATATTTCTTGATTGAAAACATGGTAGTGGTTACAATATCATGACAATGACGGAAGTTTTGGGCATTAAAATGCCTCTTTAAAATATAAATTTACCTTTGGCAACTTTGCCACAATAAGCTTCATGTCAATGTATCACTATATAAGAAACATATTCTGACCTTCGGGTTGTATTTTTTGTAATAGTGATATGAAACTTGCCTTCATTTGCTTTTTGGTTGTTTTGGTTGATCCTATATGGAGAAAATTATGGGATTGGATAGGTATGCGAGTTAATTTAGATATGATGTCTCCA